>SJYA01002692.1:171084-182242 GCA_006410615.1 Neotragus moschatus
AATAGATGTTTTTCTGGAACTTCTTGCTTTTTCCATGATCCAGCAGATGTTGGCAATTTGATCTCTGGTTCCTCTGCCTTTTCTAAAACCAGCTTGAACATCTGGAAGTTCACGGTTCACATATTGCTGTAGCCTGGCTTGGAGAATTTTGAGTATTACTTTACTAGCATGTGAGATGAGTGCAACTGTGCAGTAATTTGAGTATTCTTTGGCATTGCCTTTCTTTGGGATTGGAATGAAAACTGACCTTTTCCAGTCCTGTGGCCACTGCTGAGTTTTCCAAATTTGCTGGCATATTGACCTTATTAAGCCTCAAATACATTTTTTTAAAGACTCTATCACCAAATACAGTCATATTTTAAGGTATAAATATGTGATTTATACTTTTATTTAAGGTATAAACATGTGATTATAACTTCAACATGTGAATGTGGTTGAGAGACACAATTCAGTCTATAATGTCATCATAACCAGATTTAAATGTACAGTACCTTGGTAAAGAACCTGCCTGCAATGCAGGAGACCTGGGTTTGATCCCTGGGTTGAGAAGATACCCTGGAAAAGTGAAAGGCTACACACTCTAGTATTCTGGCCTGGAGAATTCCATGGACTGTATAGTCTAAGGGGTTACAAAAAGTCGGACACAACTGGGCAACTTTCACTTTCACCAAGGTATTAAGTGCATTTGAACTGTTGTCAAATCATAGAAATCATCCATGTTTAGAACACTTTTCACCTTGCAAACTGAAATTCTGCACCCATTTAAGAATAATTCCCCATTCTCCCTCCCCTGCTTTCTGTCTCTGTGAATTTGATTATTCTAGATGATTTATTTAATAAGATTCATAGAGCATTTGTCTTTTATGACTGGTTAATTTCACTAAGCATAATGTCTTCAAGCTTAATTTGTGTTATACCATAGGATGTCAGAATTTTCTTCCTTCTTAAGGCTGATTAATATTCCATAGTATGTATGTTTATCCACTATCCACTGATGGAAATTTGGGTTGTTTCCTAAATATATTTACTTTTAAGAGACTGCAAATGACTTATTCATGCATTCTTTCCAGGTTTTACAGTTACTTCTGGTAGGAGACACAGGGTGGAGTATCCTTACTCTATATCATCTGCAACCAGAACCCACTTAGAAGTTTCATTTTAATATGCAACCAGGATACTCATTATAAACATAACAGAAACTGCCCTATAGCATTCGATTTGAAAAATAGCATATATCCAAATATATCTCTTTCATCTACTGCTGTCTAGAGATGCTTTGTTTAAATGAAAATATCTCCCCCTTTACACATTGTATTTGAAGATGCAAACCACCTTGGAAAGAGCAATACAATTTTCTTTGTACAGTATTAGCCATTCATATTTTAATGTGACAGTTTATGGCTTCTTTTTTTCTTTATAATTAGTTGAAAAGTGGGACAGCAAGCAACTTATGAATAAATAACAACTCAATATGCAAAAACATCATGTTTCCACTCCCTCTACTTATTGCCTCCCATTATCATCAAATAACATGTATTAACTGCTTGTTTTATTTGAGATAATTATATATGATCATAAAAAATCTTTATGAAAAAGTGTATTTCTATCCAGAGAACCCCTTAACTCCCATCACCATGCTGAGGGAACTCAAAGCAACTTTTAGATTTTCCTTAGGCCTTATTTAAATTTTCACAAAATAAACTCAAGCCAGAAATTTTCCATAGATGTTCCCTGATGATTATGAATTGGAGAATACACTCTTAGGACTGAAGAAATGACTGAGCATCTTAGTAAGAGCATTCTAGCTACTAGTGAGCAAATAGTCAATTCAATTGTAGTTCAGTTGCTAAGTCGCGTCCGACTCTTCCTGACTACAGGAACTGAAGGACACCAGGCTTACTTGTCCTTCACCATCTCCTCGAGTTTTCTCAAACTTATGTCCATTGAGTCCATGATGATACCATCCAACCGTCTCTTCCTCTGTCGCCCCTTTCTCTTTCTGTCCTCAATCTTTCCCAGCATCAGACTCTTTTCCAATCAGTTGGTTCTTTGCATCAGGTGGCCAAAATATCGGAGCTTCAGCTTCAGCATCAGTCTTTCCAATGAATATTCAGGGTTGATTTCCTTTAGGACTGACTGGTTTGATCTCAATTCAATTACCTAGGTCCTAAGATTTAAATTAAGCCTCTCCAAATGTGGGGAAGGCTTTAATTGCTAATAAGATAATTGTACCTGGTTTCAAAGTAGAGGCTACAGTTTTCCTTTTTTAAAAACACTCATTTTTGGGAAAGAGAGCAATTCCCTGAGAGGAAGGATGATAAAAAAACAATAACTGAGTTTCCCTCACAGATGGATTTACTGCTGTATCTCTAACTGACATAATTAATAATAAGCAGATGTGTCCTTTTTCTTTTTTTACTTTCATGCATTCCCATATTGTCGTAACATATTATTATTGTATTAACAATTAGTAAATGAGGAATTAGTACTGCATCTACTTATTACCATCAACCTGTTAATTTACATTGGAAATTCCATCTACACTTTGACATTCTGTGCCATTCTGTGTTAAGCCATCTGAAGTTTCAAAGAGAGCTCTTATTACCAAATTAATTTGGAAGGAAGTAAGCTTTTGCCCTTCTTGCTTTTTTCAGGAGAGACTTACTAACAGATGTTCTTTCATGTTATACGCATATCTCTGTTACCCACTTTTGGGAGGGAGTACACGATTTATCTGCTTTGTATGATGCAAATGAAGTGAGAATTTGAAAAAATTGTGTCATGGACTTCTTCATGTTTACTTTCTTAACCTTTCAAGTTTTAATGGAAAGTAACCCTTTCCTTATTTTATGTTTAATTAAATCTCCCCCACTCTTCAAAGAAAACCATTTTTTCTCTCCATAAAGTAAACTGGAGATTGCTATTGAACCTTTCTTCTCAGTCAATAGCTCTTTTATATTCTTTTCTCAATCAGCAAATATAGTGCTTGATAAAGGTGAATTTATTGCATGAATGCTTATTGTGTATTTACAGTGAAAATGCTTGTGTCTCAAAAGATATTACTCTAAAAACTTAATTTCTCCTCAAATCAAAAGTTGATATTATTTAGATTTTATTTGAATATAAAATAGAGTACAAATGAAAAGAGACAAAGTAGTTTCACAGCTGTAAGTTAAAAAACATTTTTTAATTCATTTTTTAATAGTGCTTGTAATTTGGACAAAACTCTCCAATAAGAGGGAAAAAGTTATTTTCTACTCTGCTTGAAAGAATCCCATGATTCTCTAAGGGGTCAAATCTGCCATTTATTTCAGATGTGTATCATTATAAAACTTTCACAACATTTCTGCTTCTGCTGAGAAAATGTTTTGAGATGTACAATTTTACTGGTGCTGTTAAAATGTTAGAATATTTTATTTCAATAAATTCACTTCTCTAATAGTATTCTTTCTAAAGAATAAAGCTTTGAATTTTCTTTTTATTTGAGGCTAATGACTGAAACTGAACTATCACGTTTATGGTAACTAACCTGTTCAGTCCAGTTGCTCAGTGGTGTCCTACTCTTTGAGACCCCATGGACCGCAGCATGCAGGCTTCCCTGTCCATCACCAATTCCTGGAGCTTACTCTAACTCATGTCCATAGAGTCGGTGATGACATCCAGCCATCTCATCCTCTGTTGTCCCCTCCTCCTCCTATATTCAATCTTTCCCAGCATCAGGGTCTTTTCCAATGAATCTGTTCTTCGCATCAGGTGGCAAAAGTACAGGAGCNTGTCCATCACCAATTCCTGGAGCTTACTCTAACTCATGTCCATAGAGTCGGTGATGACATCCAACCATCTCATCCTCTGTTGTCCCCTCCTACTCCTATATTCAATCTTTCCCAGCATCAGGGTCTTTTCCAATGAATCCGTTCTTCGCATCAGGTGGCAAAAGTATAGGAGCTTCAGCTTCAGCGTCACTCCTTCCAATGAATATTCAGGACTGATTTCTTTTAAGATGGACTGGTTGGATCCCCTTACAGTCCAAGGGACTCTCAAGAGTCTTCTCCAACACCACGGTTCAAAAGCATCAATTTGGTGCTCAGCTTTCTTTATAGATCAACTCTCACATCTATACATAACTACTGGAATTAACCTGTAGTTTTTGGTAAATATTTTATTCTCTTTGCTCAAATATATGGTTTACACCAGAAATTTTAAGAATAATTAAGAATATTTTTGCTATTTTTTTATGAAATTGCTTTGCAATAGAGATAAATGCAACAGATCAAACAGGTCATGTAATTTATTCATTCAGCAAATATTTATTTAGCTTCTACTGTAACTCAGCGCTGTTCTGGATCATTAAAACGTATCTGTGAGTCACTCAGACAGATATTCCTGTTCTTATAGAGGTTATGCTATAGGATGAGAGTTAAAGGAATATATGAGAAATAAAACAAGTAAGTTATCTAGGGTATAGGATGATGAATACCATAGATAAAAGGAAAAGCCAACTAAAACCTACTAAACTTTTGGTTGGAAAACCCAACCAAAAGTTGGGGTGAGAGCATAATTTTAAGATTCAATAAATGGTCAAGGTAGGTTTTTGAAGACAAGGTGAAGATAGGGATGAGTTATCTGTGTTAATTCTGAGTAAGACCACTGCAGGCAGGAGATAATTGAGGAAGATCCTAAGGAATGTTTTAGGAAGGAAAAATAAGTCATATGATTTAAAGGGAAAAAACTGGAGGGGAAAACAGCAGGTCCTCCAGGAAGTTAAAGCACTGAGAAAGTGGCTTGATTGCAGTGCGTAAACAGTAGACTCCCCGTGTTTCATGAGGGTTTGGTTATCACGATTTTCANGAGATAATTGAGGAAGATCCTAAGGAATGTTTTAGGAAGGAAAAATAAGTCATATGATTTAAAGGGAAAAAACTGGAGGGGAAAACAGCAGGTCCTCCAGGAAGTTAAAGCACTGAGAAAGTGGCTTGATTGCAGTGCGTAAACAGTAGACTCCCCGTGTTTCATGAGGGTTTGGTTATCACGATTTTCAAAACCTCAGCTTAAAAAAAAACTTTTTCCCACAGTTCAGTTCAGTTCAGTCCCTCAGTCGTGTCCCACTCTTTGCGACACCATGAATCGCAACACGCCAGGCCTCCCTCTCCATCAATTCTTTGGCGCTCAGCCTTCTTCACAGTCCATCTCTCACATCCATACATGATCACAGGAAAAACCATAGCCTTGACTAGATGGACCTTTTTCCACAAATCTTCTGTAAATAAAAATTAGAATTGAATATTTAGATTACCCTGAATTATTCTTGATTCATCTAACAAAATAAAACTGGGTAAAATTGCATCATTAGAAAGTAATGAATGAGAAATGTTCTGTTCCTATTTGAGGGAAAAAAGACATCTGCAACAGTCACCCTATTTTGATGACAACACCTTATTGTGATAGATTGTATCCTTGACAAAGAAAGGCTCTGCAAGTAAATGTCTTAAGAGTTTTGTAATCGAGACAATGTTACCAAAGTTGAATGGGAAAGCTAAGCTCAAGCCCTTATATACAAATAATCATAGAAACAGAGAATTCTATTTAAAGGAAAATAAATAAATTATGAAAGAGGAACCAGGAAGGAAAGAGGCATGGTGAAAAATATGTACAATGGTTGAAAAGCCAGATACAAAAGAAAATATNTAAGAGTTTTGTAATCGAGACAATGTTACCAAAGTTGAATGGGAAAGCTAAGCTCAAGCCCTTATATACAAATAATCATAGAAACAGAGAATTCTATTTAAAGGAAAATAAATAAATTATGAAAGAGGAACCAGGAAGGAAAGAGGCATGGTGAAAAATATGTACAATGGTTGAAAAGCCAGATACAAAAGAAAATATGGTCTAAAACCTTGACAAGTCATGTTCACCATTTCAATATGGAAATTAGGTCTATTAGGGAAAAATAACATATGAAATAAACTAGAAAAACACATTTGTTTCTCCCATACTTTTACTAAATGGTCACAGGGTACCAGAAACTATATGAGCATTAAGATAAAATGCCCCTGGCAGTTTTCAGATAATAGAAGGTACTTTAGCTGATATTTAAAAATCACAAGATTGAACCTAGATGATTCAAACTAAAAGCTTTTATTTTCCAAAGCACAAATAATCCAGTCAGCTATATCCACAACATCAATATACTTTATAAAGAGCTCCACTTAGCTAATTTACTAACATTGAGCTTNGATAATAGAAGGTACTTTAGCTGATATTTAAAAATCACAAGATTGAACCTAGATGATTCAAACTAAAAGCTTTTATTTTCCAAAGCACAAATAATCCAGTCAGCTATATCCACAACATCAATATACTTTATAAAGAGCTCCACTTAGCTAATTTACTAACATTGAGCTTTGAATAACTGTTACTGTTTTTTTCTTCATGCCTAGAAAGAAGTCTTCTCATTTGATATTAATTTTTTAGCCCTCCATTTTTTCACTGAAGGTTATATCATTTGAAAAGCTTCAGCAGATTTGAATATAATTGAAACCGAATAATCTGAAGTCAAATAAGTGAAACCTTTATCCTAATTAAATTTCTTCCTAACTGATTTAGAAATGTGCATCAAACTAAATTAATTATTATAAACTAAAGAATGTCACTCACCACTTGGTGCTACAAACAACCACAGTCATTAATCTGCAGTAAACCTTGAAAGGAATTTCAAGGGTGAAAATCAGTAATGAGACATTCTGTGCTTGGGGAAATTAAGCAGAAAAGACTCTCAGATAGATATATTTTCAGGAGAAATTTTTATGAACCCAAATTCTTGCATCTTCTCATATTTAAGAAAGCAGTAAAATATGACCTGAGATATTTGTTTCTGACTAGATATAATCTTCTATCAAAATGTGTGGATGATTGTATAAATCCTTTTGACAAAATCACATTCACCCCCCACCACCACCACTTTTTCTGAACAGTTCCTCAGAGCTATCTGAGTGTCTGTCTCCCAAGCTATAGTCCTTAGTAAGATATANTTTATGAACCCAAATTCTTGCATCTTCTCATATTTAAGAAAGCAGTAAAATATGACCTGAGATATTTGTTCCTCATGACTAGATATAATCTTCTATCAAAATGTGTGGATGATTGTATAAACCCTTTTGACAAAATCACATTCACCCCCCACCACCACCACTTTTTCTGAACAGTTCCCTCAGAGCTATCTGAGTGTCTGTCTCCCAAGCTATAGTCCTTAGTAAGATACAGAATAAATTCAAATTACTGCTTTTACACTGTGTGTTTTTCCCAGTAGACTCCATTTTTGTTAAGGTTAATAAAACCACAAAATAGATTATCCATGATAGTTCACAACAGATTATCCTTGATAGCTTTGATTATCTACTATATAAACAAGGCATTTTTTATTTTATCAACATAATCTGCTTACCTAGGTTTAAGTCTGTCAAAGGGAAAAATGTTTAAATGTTAACTAAGCATAAGCTTTGCTTTGGCCTCCTACATAAAGATTAATTCTCATTCAAGTAACCCCAAAACACAAGTTCAAAAAAAATTTAACTCTGATCACTTATTCTTACAATTAAAAAAAAATTACAATACTATCCTTCAAGGACAATGATAATTATGAGGATGAACAGGCTCATTGCTAAGATGATTCTCACCTGTAATTATAGCAATGCAATGTGTGTATAAATTAATATAGTTGTTTACAGACTGCCCTCTGCTCAACAACCGGGATAACTCTTTTCCTTTTAGCTTTTGTAGTAAAGCAGTGAACTTCTTTTATAGTAAAACCTATGGCCTATAAAATCTCATCATTAGAAAAAAATGATTTCAAGTCCAGAAAAAGCACAATCAATAGTGTTAGCATACCAGACTTGACAACTGTCCACAGTTAGCACTTCTGTAATTTCCCTACACTCTTTGTCTCAACCAAGTGAAATATGCATTTTTCCTCTTCTGAAACTCAATATAAATTGTAGACAGAACTCATTAACATGAAAAGGTATTCCAAGCAACTGACAATTATTATCACTCCAGAATTAGAAAGGAAGAAATTTTTGCCAAAATAGCAAATATGACTTACCTCGTTTATCACAGGTCTATGGCATTTACAGTATACTCCATTCAGTCATCCCGATTTACTTCTGCAAATTTCACTAGAAATCACATACATTTAATGGGAACAATGGAAAAATACAAAAAGATTTGTAGGTTTGAAAATCTGCAGGTAAATATATCTAGTGACATTCAGCACAGAGGCTGATACTTTATCTTATCAACATCTTTTCAGCACAGATGTTTGTATACAGAAAAAAATTTCATACGCATAGATAGAAGTGATGAAATAAATATGTTTTATGAAGCTTACAATATAAGGGAATTCAAGAAAATGAAAAGATAATCCAGTGGTAAGAAAACAAGGAAGTGTGATGAAGGCAGATATTAAATATGGGGTATGCTGCTGCTGCTGCTAAGTTGCTTCAGTCATGTCTGACTCTGTGCGACCCGATAGACGGCAGCCCACCAGGCTCCCCCGTCCCTGGGATTCTCCAGGCAAGAACACTGGTGTGGGTAGCCATTTCCTTCTCCAATGCATGCATGCATGCTAAATTGCCTCAGTCATGACCCCGTGTGACCCTATGGACAACAGCCCACCAGGCTTCTCCATTCACAGAATTCTCTAGGCATGAATAATGGAGTGGGCTGCCATTTATACTAAAGAATAAAATACAGAAGACTCATCATTTAGAAATTAACAGTGTCTTATGGAACATCAAGAAACCTAACAATAAATGACCGTCCTAATGACTGCAGTACAATTACCCACTCCATGCTCTTCTGTGGAGACATATTCTGTTCCTGACCTATCCCCACTTTATTTTACCCCGAAATACTCAGCTCTCCCAATACTTTATCATTCCTTCCATAGCTGTTCATTGCACATTTTTCATCAGTATCACTTAGGGTGAATGTAATGAGATACTTTTGGACACTTAACAGAAATGGGTAACATAATTGTATTTACTTTGCAACTTCCACTTGAAATTCATATTCAAAGCACATTATCACAATATTCTGTCCCATCCATAATCCACAAAGATTGGGACAGTGAAGCTACAATTGCAAAGATTCAACGTTTCAGCTATTCCCTGTGACCTATGAGGGAAGCAGTGGGCTACACAATTCTCTTGTGGCCTGTGATAGCTATTTCCCTAAATTAACTACACTGGTGTTTTACACCAGAGATTATTAATGAGGGACTAAGTTTATATATGTTTCAATTAGGATGTATATATAAAGGTGTTGAGGTATATTTATACAGTATTAGTGGTGATTTGCAGACCTTATAAAGTTTATCACCGAAGCCCCAAGTTATCCATGAACTTGAGGTTAAGAACCCTGACTGCAAGAAATCCTTAAGAGCATTCTCTGCCTACTTCCTCCCCCATCAATCACCACTCAGAGTAGGAGCAGTCAGCTGTGCTGAGAGTTGCTTTCCACCTTGTCTACAAGGAGATGAATTATTGACTCCAGCCCCTCTAAGAAACTAGGAGGTGTTTTTGTTCTATGAGGTTTAATTTCAGTAAGTCAGTGAATATTTTCTCAGTAGTTTTTTTTTTTTTTAATGTATGAGTACTTAATGCCTATATTAAACATTATTGGGGAAGTCAAGAATAAAAATAGAAACTCAGATGTATATTTTCTCAGGAATGGACTCAAAGCATAACTGGGCATCAAAAACCCCTGTATTCTCAAAAAAGTGAATAATGTCTTTATATACCAACATCTCATGGCAGATTTGTGCTTTTAAAATTGGGTTTTAACATTGAAAACATGCTTTTCCTGAGCAAATATTCAGCACTGTATCAGAAATTTCAAGGATGAACCAAATAGTCATGAAACTATTTCATTTTGACTGTATTGGCAGAGCATATTATTTTGCTAAAATGTTTCTGATAGTGAACATTTTTCTTCCCTTGCTACATTTGTTTTGGGGATTTGAATTGTTCTTGCCTCCAAGTGCTATAAAGCACTATTATACTCACAACAAACTTGACACTTGTCAACCGACTGGAGAGCTGATGGCAAGAGGCGTGCTTTTCATCCCAAGTTAAAAACTGCTTACTGCTGGCCCAAGCAGTCTTAAAAGTCACAACCAGCTAATGTGATGGGAAGAACACTGAATGTGGAGGTCAAGGACAAGGTTCATTTCCTGCCTTTTAGTGACTAAAGTTGTATGACCTTAGATAGTTAACCTATTTGAGGCTATTTCTCATTTTAAGGTTGGCTATAATTATACCTGTCCTATATACAACACAGGGCTATTTTGAAGCTCAAATTAAATGATGAGCTAGATCTCCTGTCCCAGATATGAGGGAAAGAAAGAGAAGAATAAAAACCATAAAAGAGCAGATAAGGTAAGGTAGAAATCTTTTCTAAATTATTACTTTCATGTTGGCTAGAGATTACCTTTGGAAGAAATGAAGGCCAAGAAATATTAAAAGAGGTTACAAGATAGCATCATTACAGATTTGTGCTCTCTTTTACAAACTAATTCTCCCTTCCTACGTCTCCATTTCCTGATCTGCTTGACTGAGGGGGAAATTTTCTGTCTCTAAAATGCTATAGACTCCAGAATAAGACTCTGCCCCATTTATTAAAAGTGCAAATAATTTCACTGTACGCATGGGAAAGAATTTTAGTAGATTTTATGCAGTCAGTTCACATTCTTATAAATTTCCTCTCTAGTAATTTGATAATTTTCAAAAATTACATAAGTTTTTGTGTGATTTTTTTTCCCAAGTGATAACAATAAGAGAATTACCATTAATATTGCCTTAATATTATGTGACAGATACTGAGCTAAGTTCATCATGTATTTTACATTATAGAAAACTAGGAGTACCTATGATCTTGGTGTTTTTATTACTTGAAATATATACATGAAACAATGAAGCTTGTTCTCAAGTATTGGAACCTGGATGTGAACTCACATGTGAACCCAAATCTTTCTGACCACAAAGCCCATATGTATTTCTAAGTACTACTCATTGTATGAGGGAATAGTCAATAGAAAACAAAGTTCAGTTCAATTCAGTCGCTCAGTCGTGTTTGACTCTGCGACCCCATGAATCACAGCACA
>SJYA01002693.1:0-90763 GCA_006410615.1 Neotragus moschatus
GAGTCTAATCTGGGTTTCAGACCACTTGCTCCTTGGGAAGAACTTCTACAGTTGTAACTACCCACTTATTTATGGTTACCCATGCCCACGGATGGACATGGTTCTTGACTATGCCATAACTCTGTCCCTCCTGTTTCATTCTGGTTCCTTCTTTTTTTTTTTTGGTTTGATTTTTTGAGTTAATTATTGATTTATTATTATTATTCACATTTTATAATTATAGAAAAAAATGAGGGCAAGAGAAGTTAAAATCCTATATAAAATCTTACAGAAGATAAGTGGGAGAACGTACCTATAGGTTCAGGTACAGAGGAACAAAAGCCCATGTTCTCAAAATCACAGGGATTATAGTGATTTTGGTGTGCTTCTAGGAGGAAGTGAACTCAGAGATGTTTTTTTACACTTCTATCTTGGGACAAAATTTCAGATGTGGTGCTTTTTTTCTTATTTATTTTTAATTGAAGGATAATTGCTTTACAGTATTGTGTTGGTTTCTGCTATATGGCAATGTGAATCAGCCGTAGGTAAACACATGTCCCCTCCCTTTTGAAACTCCCTCCCACCCTTTCCCACCTCTTTAGGTTGTCACAGAGCCCCAGTCTGAGTTCCCTGAGTCAATCAACAAATTCCCACTGGCTGTCTTCTTTACATATGGTAGTGTATAAGTTTCCGTGCTTCTCTCTCCAGAAGCTCTTGAGATCCTGAGATTCCTTCGACTCGAAAGAAAACCCCTCGTTATTATTTTACTTGCAAGCTATACATTCATCTTCTTTGAAAATCATTTCTTCGGAGTAAAGGTGCTATCTTCGTTTTATATTTAAACCACTGAACTTCAAAGCATTGATTTGAACACCAGCAGGGTGCAGAGATAGCACAATTACAGGCTTTTTAAAGTTCCAGAAGCACTAGATAGCGTCTGAAATTACAGACCTTTTATTTTATTTTATTATTTTGTTTTTCCATTCTTGTAACATGAAACAATTTTGTAAGATCCACCCCGCTGCAGGCAGCATTTTATAGCCAAGTCATAAACTCCTACAAACAAAAGTTTATGGTGGGAATGCTGATAGTCAGACAGTCAAGAGCCACTGCGGCAGAGCTGGCTGGTGCCAACAGGCTACCTTGCCTTCCAGCGTGAGGATCTGAGCATAAGTCAGCCCGGGCCTAGAGGGACAGGACTGTGTGTTCACGTTATCCATTTCCCATTTCCAGAAACATGAGACCGTTTGTCTAACAAAAATCACATTGAAAGAGTGTAAAGAGGGGCCAGGAAAGAATGACCCAAAATGGAGAAGGGACGAGGAGTGAATGTTCACAATTAATCCAGCTTCCACATCTGGGGACACAGACCCTCTTTAAGGAGTGCCTTTACTGCTCCCTTGTGAGCTAGGGAGCGTGAGAGACTGCTGAGCACAGAGACCTTTCTATTTTGCAGTGTTTTTCACCTCTCTCAGTCCTCTTAATTTGATTCTCATAGAGTTTTGTTTGAATGACTTTTAACATCTGGGCAACCCTGCGTTCTATCGCTTCCTACCAAACAGGCAAGTTTTACAAGTAATCATTTCAGTTCTTCTTTCTTTTCACTAAGTTAAAAAAAAAAAAATCAGTGTTATAGGAAGACAAATATCAGCCTGACTATTAAAAATCAGGATGAATGAATTAAAATATCATTTTTGTAGTTTCATTTAATTATCATTGCTATTTTATTCACTTATTTTCCTCTCCCTGATACTTCTTACGCCCTATCTTTTCCCACCAATAAACATAAAGAAAATAAAGAAATTTTTTAAAATTACAAGGCAAATGCCAATACTGTCTTTTTAGGCATCTATGATGCTTTAAAATGACCATCAAGCTTATCTAAATGTGATTTTATTGTCTGGGATATGTTTTGATTCTGTCTACCTTAATTGCATCTTTGGGTTAATATTTCTCCCTTGCTGTTTTGGCAGTTCACTCACCATCATTCTCTCAAATACATGGAGCTAGGAAGTCACGTTTGAGCAGAGAAAATCTCTAAAATGTAAACTTAGTGATTACTAATCTCCAAACTACAGCTGTGTTTGCACAGAAACAGGTTAGAATTGTGTCTGCTGAGGTTGAAAAGAAGGAGGACTGTTATTCCTTTTGGTAATTTGAATTCCTCTCTCAATTGCCAGCAGATGTGATCCAAGGAGGAGAAAACCCCTGGTCCAGCCTCTAGTTCTTTATCTCTGTTCTTGTTTTAGGTGCTTGCCTTCATCTCTGTCTTCACATTGCTTCTGTCTTTCTGTCTTTTCACATCAGAAAATCATGGTCATCGCTAAAGAAGGCCAAACACTGTCCTGCTTTTCTATACATTTGGTCTCTAGGATTCAAAACCCAAACCAATCAATCTATCAACTAAATAAACAAATGGCTTAAATTACACTGGATAATCTCTGGGCTTCCATCTTGCTGTATACAGGATTTTATAAAAACGTAGAGAAGGAGAAAAACCGTACAGTTTCTTGTCTTATTATGCTGAAATTGGAATGACGTTATTCCCAAGACAGAGTTGGTGGAATGAGAGAAGGCGTCTGAGTACTATTCACCCTGTGAGACGAACATTGGAGAACTTTGTTACCTTGGAGTTGGAAATGGGGGCCATTCCTTGTGCTCAGAGACTGTCACCCTCTACCTGCTCTGAGTACAAACCATGACAGGCACTTGGACCCTGAAGGTTGTGGGGATTTCAGGTAGGCTGTGGCTTTCCAGTCAATAAAGAGAAGCACTTTGCAATATCGTTTGGAAGACATGTGTGACCCTCTTTTATTTAATACCTTTCCTACATGCTCGGAGAAGGCAATGGCACCCCATTCCAGTACTCTTGCCTGGAAAATCCTATGGACAGAGGAGGCTGGTGGGCTGCAGTCCATGGGGTCGCTAAGAGTCGGATATGACTGAGCGACTTGACTTTCACTTTCCACTTTCATGCATTGGAGAAGGCAATGGCAACCCACTCCAGTGTTCTTGCCTAGAGAATCCCAGGGGCGGGGGAGCCTGGTGGGCTACCATCCATGGGGTCGCACAGAGTTGGGCACGACTGAAGTGACTTAGCAGCAGCAACAGCAGCAGCTACATGCTCAGCTTTTTGTGAGCTGGAGTATCCTAACATGAGTGCTTCCCTGGTGACTCAGTGGTAAAGACTCTGCCTGCCAGTGCAGAAGACTTGGGTTTGATCCTTGGGTCAGGAAGCTCCCCTGCAGAAAGGAATGGCAATCCACTCCAGTATTCTTACCTGGAAAATACCATGGACAGAGGAGCCTGGCAGGCACCGCCCATGGGGTCACAAAAGGGGCAGACATGACTTAGAGAGTAAACAACAGTACCATCCATGAAGTGCGGTTATACACGTGGCTTTGTGGGTCAGAAATCACTTAGCTTGCATCTCTGTTCTGGTCTTCCGATTTGTGTCCTTGGACTAGTTAAGCTCTCCAGCTTCCCTTCCTGATATGTAAAATGCATTCACTCATACGTTCGTTCAGTTCACCCATTAAAAATGTGGTACTACTAGTATCCCAGTGTGAAAGCTCTAGTTGTTCAGTCACGTGCAACTCTTTGTGACCCCATGGACTGTAGCCCGCCAGGCTCTTCTGTCCAGGGGATTCTCCAGGCAAGAATCCTGGAGTGGGCAGCCATTGCCTTCTCCAATATGCCAGTAATCGTTCCATATGTGATCATTAGAAGTACACAGACAAACAAAAACCATCTGACTGGTATTCTACTGGATTTGGGGACACAATAAGTATTCATCAAATATAAAATATCAAATGATGAATATTAACAATAATGTTACAAAAATAAAATAAAGCATATGGGTGCTATAGAGAGTGAAAGAAAATGAGAGGCTTGAAGTCAAGGACAGGAAAGCCCTCTGAGGAGAGAGCTTTAATCCAATATGCAAATGATGAGAAGGAACCAGTATGAGAGTCCCTGGTGGAGCCCGAGAGGAAAAGCTCCATCCCAGAAAAGGAAAGGGAGGGTAGTCAGGGTCAGGCCAAGTTCCGCATGCTTGGGAAAGAGAAAAAAAAAAGCAAAAATAAAAAAAGGAGAAGAGAAAAAAAAGAAGATATGTGACAGATAGTAATACCTAGTAATGAAATATGGCTACAGCTCAAAGAGACTCATCAAAAGTGAGAATACATTCCAGTTGGATTAAATGGTGAGACCTGAACATACTTCTTATCAATTCCTTCATCTCAATTTTGATTTGGAATCGATTATTTTTCCATTCCCTTCACCATGTTCCTTTTGAAAACATTGGTAATAAATGGTGAAAAGATAAATTTAGATTATGATGCATCCAGACAAGGAGGTTGCCTGGGGGCAGGCAGGTATGCTGAAATAAACAGCTCCCAGACTAAGGATGAGTAAGCATTTTTTCTTCCATTTATCTTGAAAGACACAGCCTCGTGTATAATTTTGTTCCTGATTGCTCATAGGTTTACGAGGTAGCCATCCGTGTGCTGGCTGGAAACAGAGTTTCATTCCAAATAATCTAACTGAAGATCCTGATGTGGGGGAGTCTTTACAGAGGGAGCTAAGGGAACTGATGAAGGGGAGCTGAGATACCCAGCGATGAACAGGAGCAAGCCTTTGCGCCCCAGAGAGAAGAAAACAGGTGGAGGCATGTGCCCCGAGTCCAGGGAGACCCAGGGCCTAGCAGGAGGGACCGCCTGGAGGCACCGTAGACAGGGAGGGGTATAACCCCTGCCAGACAGACATGGCATCAGAGCAGAAAGGATGTACAGGACCAGCCGGATCTCTGTTTCCAACCGTCTCATCCTCTGTTGTCCCCTTTTCCTCTTGCCCTCAATCTTTCCCAGAATCAGGGTCTTTTCCAATGAGTCAGTTCTTCGCATCAGTTGGCCAAAGTATTGGAGTTTCAGCTTCAGCATCAGTCCTTAAAAGGAATATTCAGGACTGATTTCCTTTAGGATGGACTGGTTTGATCTCCTTGAAGTCCAAGGGACTTTCCAGAGTCTTCTCCAACACCACAGTCCAAAAGTGTCAATTCTTCAGCACTCAGCTTTCATTATAGTCCAACTCTCACATCCATACATGGCTACTGGAAAAACCATAGCTTTCACTAGACAGACTTTTGTTGGCAAAGTAATGTCTCTGCTTTTTAGTTTGCAGTCTAGGTTAGTCATAGATTTTCTTCCAAGAAGCAACTGTCTTTTAATTGCATTGCTGCAGTCACCATCTGCAGTGATTTTGGAGCCCAAAATAAAGTCTGTCACTGTTTCCATTGTTTCCCCATCTATTTTCCATGAAGTGATGGAACCAGATGCCATGATCTTAATTTTCTGAATGTTGAGTTTTAAGCCAACTTTTTCACTCTCCTCTTTCAGTTTCATCAAGAGGCTCTTTATTCTTCTTAACTTTCTGCCATAAGTGTAGTGTCATCTGCATATCTGAGGTTATTGATATTTCCTTTGGCAATCTTGATCCTAGTTTGTGCTTCTTCCAGCCCAGCATTTTGCATGATGTACTCTGCATATAAGTTAAATAAGTAGGGTGACAATATACAGCCTTGACATACACCTTTTCCAATTTGGAACCAGTCTGTTGTTCCATGTCCAGTACTAACTGTTGCTTCTTGACCGGCATACAGATTTCTTAGGAGGCAGGTAAGGTGGTTGTCCCATCTCTCTCAGAATTTTCCACAGTTTTTTGTGATCCACACAGTCAAAAGCTTTGGGATAGTCAATAAAGCAGAAGTAGTTTTTTTTCTGGAACTTGGTTACTTTTTTGATGATCCAACAGATGTTGGCAATTTGATCTCTGGTTCCTCTGCCTTTCTAAAACCAGTTTGAACATCTGGAGGTTCACAGTTCACATATTGCTGAAGCCTGGCTTGGAGAATTTTGAGCATTACTTTGCTAGTGTGTGAAATGAGTGCAATTGTGCAGTAGTTGGAGCATTCTTTGGCATTGCCTTTCTTTGGGATTAGAATGAAAACTGACCTTTTCCAGTCCTGTGGCCATTGCTGAGTTTTCCAAACTTGCTGCCATATTGAGTGCAGCACTTTCACAGCATCATCTTTCAGGATTTGAAATAGCTCAACTGGAATTTCATCACCTCCAGTAGTTTTGTTCATAGTGATACTTCCTAAGGCCCACTTGACTTCACATTCCAGGATGTCTGGCTCTAGGTGATCACCCTTATCTAGGTCATAAGGATGTTTTTGTATAGCTCTTCAGTGTATTCTTGCCGCCTCTTCTTAATAGCTTCTGCTTCTTTTAGGTCCATACCATTTCTGTCCTTTATTGTGCCCATCTTTGCATGAAATATTCCCTTGGTATCTCTAATTTTCTTGAAGAGATCTATAATCTTTCCCATTCTATTTTTTCCCTCTATTTCTTTGCATTGATCACTGAGGAAGGCTTTCTTATCTCTACTTACTATTCTTTGGGTCTCTGTATTCAAATGGGTTTATCTTTCCTTTTCTCCTTTGCCTTTCACTTCTTTTCTTTTCACAGGTATTTCTAAGGCCTCCTCAGACAACCTTTTTGCTTTTATTTTCCTTGAGGGTGGCCTTGATCCCTGTCTCCTGTACAATGTCAGGAACCTCTGTTCATTGTTCTTCAGGTACTCTATCAGATCTAATCTCTTAAATCTATTTCTCACTTCTACTATATAATTGTAAGGGATTTGATTTAGGTTAAACCTGAATGGTCTAGTGGTTTTCCCTGCTTTCTTCAATTTCAGTCTGAATTTGGCAATAAGGAGTTCATGATCTGAGCCACAGTCAGCTCCCAGTCTTGTTTTTGCTGACAGCCTAGAGCTTCTCCATCTTTGGCTGCAAAGAGTATTGTCAATCTGATTTCGTTTTTGATGGCTGAACTCAAAGCTCTAGCCCCTCAGCCATCCCCAGACATTGAAGGATGGACCCCAAAGCTCTAGCCCCCTAATTATAGGGTCCTTCTGTTGTCCAGCCCTGTCCAAACACTATCTAGGGGTTTCACCTTGAGTCATCTTATTAACACAAACTCAGTTATGGTCGAAAGTGGTTCATTATGAGTAGTAAAAGACATTTCTATCACTCAGGAAATCCCCAGAATTGTAGGAGTCCTATGCTAGGAATCCAGGACAGAGACCAAATTTATTTTTGCTATGCCAGAGTTGCCACGCAGAAAACATCTCATTTTTCATCTTTTCCTTTCTCTTGAAAGAGGAATGAGGCATTCAAATTTTCATGTGAATTCTCTCAATCTTTAGATGTTGAGAGTCATTTCAAATTTTTCTGAAACTCTTTGCAGCCCAAGCAAATCTATGTGAGGGCTGGATTTGGCCCATGGTCTCCAATTTGGGGTGACCTGATGTAGAACTTCAGAATAGTATTTTTTAACCCTGGCTGTACACTGTAATCACCTGGGTAGCTTTGGAAAATTTGTGCCTGGATTTCACACCAAAGCAACTGAGCCAGAAACTCCAGGACTGGGTCCCAAACATTGGTATCTAGAAAAAAAAAAAAAAAAGTTCCCTAATCATTTTAAGGGATCCACAGAGGATAAGATAGTTAGATGGCCTCACCAACTCAATGAATATGAGTTTGAGCAACCTCCAGGAGATAGTGAAGGACAGGGAAGCCTAGCATGGTGCAGTCCATGGAGGCACAAAGAGTTGGACCTGACTGAACAGCAACAATAACTAATCATTTTAATATACAGTCATTTTTAAAATAAGCCTTTTCAAATTTGGGAATAAATTTAGTTTTATAGAAGGAGCGTACAGAAAGAGCTCTTTACAAAGAGCATACACAGGTTTTATATACCCTATATCCGATTTTTCCCATTGTCAACACTTTGCATTACCATAACATATTTGTCAGAATTAATAAACTGATATCAGTACTGTATTATTAACTGAACTCCAGAGTTTATATTAATTTCGCCAATTTTCTCACTGATAATCCCCTTTCTGTTCCAGAATCTGGTCCCTGGTACTATCTTGCATTTGGTTGTCTTTTTCATCATTCTACTCTGGTCTCTGATAGCATCTCAGACTTTCCTTGTTTTCCATGAGTAGTCCCAGCAAGGTATCCTGAAAAATGTCTCCAGATCTAGGTTTCTGTGATGTTTATTTCATGATGGGATCCATGTTCTGTCTAAGTTTTGGAAAGAATGCCACAGCAATGAAGTACCCTTCTCATTATATCAGCTCAGGGTATAATTTCCACTTCTGAGAACACCTGCTCTAGTCATTGGTGGCTGCATGACATGGGGATGGCAGGACCCACCCCAGCTTCAACAAGATGAAAGCAGATCAGAGCAGATCAGGAGGGATGACAGGAAGCCAGCCATGGAGCCCCATTTCTTCCAAACAAGCCATTGGACTGAGCGTCAAGGGCTGAAGTGCCTTTGCAGGCTCACCCAACCACTCAACTTTAGAGAAGTCACCAGCTGTTGCCCTGTGTCACATAAAAGTTGATATCTGAGGCTATTTCTAGTCCTGAACATATGTGATTTTAAAACTTTGGAGTGGGTTTTCATGAGCCGAATATTGTCCACAGCTCCATTCCATAAGGGGAATGTGCTGTGATGCTAAGCAAGGAGCCACCAAGATGTCAGAGTTCCTCAAAGAGAAGAGACAGGAAGGCCAGTCTGTGCACGACTTGACACTTTTGACTTTTGTCTCTTAAGGATGTCAAGCAGCTCAAAGGAAGAAAACAAATTGCAAAAACAGAAGGAAATTCAACTCCCTCACCCCTCTTTCTTCCTGAAACTCACTGTGATTCCTTCTGTTACTAGGGTTTAAGAAGCCAAGTGACATAATTTGCCTTTTTCCAAAAATCTTTTCATGTTGACCCTTTCTGTAAATCTTACTGGAAGCAAAGGTTTGCAAAGCTGTATAAGTCTAAGTTGCCAATAACTTGTACAGATCTTGTGACTGCAAAACCAGGAAAATTTCACAATAGTGGAAGCCTCTTATTAACCATCATAAACGACAGGGCGAATTTGTCTTAACTGCGTGCATAATCATGCTTATTGCTTGAAAATAATAAACTGAGAGATTCTCCGTGAAGGTGAGACAGATAGGCTGAAAATGGTTTTATACAGCGCTTTTCCAACTCTGTGTGTTAAGTCTGGCCCTAATATTGAAGCAGGCTCTCATCGGATGTCGTTTACCTGTGAGGATGCACTGGCTGTGAAATGAGCACCTCTTAATAGTTGTCGTTAAAAAAGACATTTTCTCAAAGTCACAATTCGGTGGTGCATTTCAAATGAATGAAGCCAGGTTCCTAGGCACAAAGACAAGAGAGAATGTCAAACAGGACCTTTAATGTGTGTTTCTATTTAAACATCAGACCTAACAGAAAACCTTGAGGCTTTGTACAGTGATTGGAGCCTTGTAGGAGCCCAATTAATGCATTGACGGGTGAATGGCTGGCTGGCACTTGAGCTCTTCTGAGGGATGTGAGAGGGTTCAGGTACCACCTAGAAAGAATGGATGCAGGGGCCCATCCAGAGGGGCCCTGGTCAGGCAGCTTTGTCTGGCATGCTGCCTTTTCAGACCTACTTGATAAGGCTCGGGTCAATTTCAAGTGGAGCACGTGCCAGATTGCAGGCGGCTTGGGCTGGCATTTCAAATAGGCTAACTGTGAAACTGGAGAAGAAAATGGGCACATTTTTCCTAAAGTGGCCCATCAAATGCAGTCCCTCCCCCAGAGCTCATGGGTCTCGCTCTGAACCTCTCCACTACACAGCTCCTCAATGGTCGTCTTTGCTGGGAAGACTTTGCCTTGTTAAAGTGTGCCCTGTATATAAAAATGAAATTGTCACTTCTGGGTGGTGCCGCATAACGTGGTTTGACACTCAGTGCCAGCAGCTACAGAAAACAGACCTTTATTGCATTTATTCTTTCAGAGACAAGAGTCTCTAAAGACTCCTGCAGACTTTCACTCAGTTAAATCAGAGTGAGCGCTCTGTGCTGCTGTCTTGGGTTCACACCAGCAGCCCCCACCTGGCTTGATGGTGCTGTAAAACAGTCTCGAGAAAAGACGATCATACTAGCATCCAGAAGGGGAGATGTGAGCCTTTCAAACCAGGTGGGTGGACTGGATGAAAGCCCCTGACTTTCTTTTCTGACTTCCTCTGCAGTCCCCATGTCTTATTATGTGGCATTAACAAGCTCACACGCAACTAACCCCCATCCAGTTTCAGTATTCATTTAGAATTCCATGTCATTTTCAAGACAAAGCGGAAGGGTTTGATTTGTAGGACTCTAGCAAGCAAGCTTTAGATTCTTAACTGCCTTTTATCTGGATGAGTACCCGGAGAGAGATTGAGCAGGGAGGGGGCCCTGGGGCATAAGCTTTTCATTCTGGTGCTCTCCTGGAATAAAAATTCCATAAAGGAACATCTGTAGTAATTAAGGGCTTACATTTCCTCTCCCATTCATGTCTCTGCTTGGAGGGAAGGTTATCTTCCCTAAGAGACAATGGAGAGTTGGTCCTACGGGCAGAGAGAAAACAGAATTGGAATTCTTTTGTTCCTAGAAATGGAAGTATCCTACTTAAAAGAAAAAAAAATAAAAATAACAAGTTGGAAGATGTGAACTATTCCCCTGGAAACGAATGAGTTAGCAAAATTGTACGTAGCTGCTTCTCGATATTTGGAATCGGGAATGGTTCATCTTGTCTTTCTAATCCAAATACCCTCCAATTTCAGGAAATGTGCTTTTGAGTTAAAAAAAAGCAATAATGTGAGAGCTGCAAGTTAAGTTTTATTTGGGGGCAAACTGAGGACAGCAGCCCAGGAACAGCGCCTCAGGTAGCTCTCGGACACTGCTCCAAAGGTGTAGAGGGAAAGGTCAGTATAAATGTGATCTTGGTGAAGGGGCATCATATGCTATCAAGCATACATTTTTTTGCAGATTTTGCTGGTCACAAGGAGCAGTCATCTCCATGATGGGTTTCAGTGCTTTTGTAGATATGAGGAGATAGCACTGGGCTAGTAACATCCATTCCTGAAACTATCTGAAGACTTATCCTGTCCGTTTTTCTTCCAGCACAGGGTGCCTCTTTTCTGCTGTTCACCCTGAACTCCTTGCAGGGGTGTCTGAAAGTCAGCAACTGCAGCAGCGCCTGATCTAAATCTTGGGAGTTAGATGGCAAGTGCCAGTTTGTCGTTGACACGGTGATTAGACATTGAACGAAATGCCATTTTTGTTTGTATTCACTAAAATTGGATATTATTAAGCTTAAAGAGTTTTACCTTCGCATTTGGACACAAAAGTGAGTCACTCTTCAGATGTTCTTCCAAATAACACTGTGTGGATCCACTGGGCATCTGATACATGAATATTAAGTCAAATCAATTTCCTGTGCTTTCTTGTCTTAGCAGGACCAGCTGTGTAATTTGTGGGTCCTAGTGAAAAATCGAACATAGAAGACCCCCTTGTTTAAAATGTATTGACAGTGACAGCAGAGCTTTAAATCGAGTGAAGTTTCCCAGGCTCCGGGCTCCAGTAATGCATAGTTCTCATGCCCTTGACCCCAGTCCTGCTCTGGTTCACCTTCTGTATCGATGCAGAAAAATGTGCATCTTCTCTAGGTTTCCTAGGGATGTATGTACCTTCAAAAATATTCTTTTTTAAATTTGAAGCGTAAAATAATTAGAGCACCCCACGTGGAATGTGCTTTTGAAAACATCGTCAAATAGAGGTGCTATATGATCCAGCAATACCACTCCTGGGCATCTATCCAGAGAAAACCACAATTCAAAAAGATACGTGTACCCCAGTGTTTACTGCAGCACTATTTGCAATGGCCAAAACACAGATGCCGCCTATATGTCCATTGACAGAGGCAGGGATAGAGATGTGGTATATATATGCAATGGAATATTACTCAGCCATAAAAAGGAATGGAATCACGCCATTGGCAGCAACATGGATGGACCTAGAGATGATCATACGAATTAAAGCCAGCCAGACAGAGAAAGACGAATGCAATACCACACAGAAGTTGAATCTTAAAAAACGATGCAAATAAACTTATATGTAAAACAAGTAGAGTCACAGACATAGAAAACGAACTGATGGTTACAGGGGAAAATGCATAGAGGGATAAATTAGGAGTTAATCAATACACACTATTATATATAAAATAAATAAACAACAAGGCCCTACTGTGTAGCACAATAAATATATGTGATATTTTCTAATCACAAAATCCTCCTTTAGTTCATTTCCTTTAGGATTCACTGGTTTCATCTCCTTCAGGGTGACTGCATGGCATGGCTCATAGCTTCATTGTGTTTCTTTTTTTTTTTTTTTTTTTAATTTTTCCCCTTCTGTTTTCCATGAAGTGATGGGACTGGAATCTATGATCTTAGTTTTTTGAATATGACTGAATCACTTTGCTCTGCACCTGAAACTAACACAACAGTATAAATCAACTAACTTCCAAAAAAAAAAAAAACGTCCTTAAGTTGGTAACTCAAATGGCTCCTGCCTCACCTCTTAGCTTATCTCCAGGAGTTTCCCCAGTGAAACTCCATCCAGCCCCAGGGCTCTGCTCACTCTGCCCCATCTACAGGGACTTGACCTTCCGCCTGCCCACCCCAGAATCCTACCCTAGTTATTTCTCCAGTGGCGTTTCTGGCCACTTGTGCACACTTCTCAGAGTCTTCCTGGCTGCAATTCCTTCCACACTGGAATTCCTGTAACTGTAATAAATGTATAACTCGTTTGGCAGTTGTTTATATATTTTTTCCTTTTCTTGTTTACTCTGCATTTGATATGATCATGAAAACACATATAATATTTGAATGCACAAAAGTTTAATAAATTGTGTCAAAGGGCTTCATTCCAAGAATGCTCATATTGTTGATAAAGTACAGCAGAAAATCCAAAATTATACACTTTGCCTTTTGGACAAATTTTATACATTTCATACATATTCTTTTCCATGTATGCGTGCCATTTCTTAAGTCTATTTTTCCTCTGGTGTACCGTTCATGGGCATTAATTTCTTTTGAATAGAATTGACCCTTTACTTTTTACCTTTCCCACCCAATTTTACCAAATAATAAAGGTCAGATATAGTTAAAACTTAGGAATGTTGTTGATACTGTTCTGCTTAGGAGATGGCAAGACCGCTAATGTTGACAGTGTGATGTAGTGTTAGTTGCTCAGTCGTGTTTAACTCTTTGCAACCCCATGGACTGTAGCCCACCAGGCTCCTCTGTCCATGGGGATTCTCCAGGCAAGAATACTAGAGTGGGTTGCTCTTCCCTCCTCCAGAGGACCTTCCTGACCCAGGGATCGAACCCAGTTCTCCTGCACTGCGGGAAGATTCTTTACAGTCTGAGCTACAGAGAAGTTCTTCTTTGTCTTCTAGCCACCTCCATTGTGGAATGCTCATTCCTATTCTGACTACCTAACATTCTCCCCAAGAGATGGGAGGCCCGAGTCTTTGGGAATAGGGAAGTTGAGGTCTCTCTGGCTACTTCCTGCTGAGCTGGAACAGCGAGGGGCATCGGGACTCCCCCTCTTGCTAGTCTCAAGCCTCAGAGTCCTTATAGTGGTGTCCATCTAAGGGTGAGTGATATTTTCCATGGTTGGGTATAGTTTTATATATCCCTGTGAGCTGGCATGGCAAGTTGTAGTTTGTTGACCTTACCTGGTGGTCTTCTGGAATCTGAGACTGAGTTGCCTGAGCTTTCTGCTAAGTATGTTTTTGTTGCCTCAGTTTCCAGCATGTTAGGCTTCTTGTCCCTTCCACGGCACTGGGATTCCTTTGCATTCAGCTTCTACCATGTGAGATTTCGCCAAGTTGGGCTTCTGCTATGCTTGGTGTCCACCTTGCTGGGACCAAGCTGAGGTTGTTTCAGCCAGGTTAAATGCAAGACACAGCATCAGATATGTCAGGGGAGTGTGTAATATCTTCGGTTCTGTCTCGCCGCAGCAAAGATTTGAAATAGCGGACCAGTGTTACAGCTCGGTTACAGCTCAGTTTTATTCAGCGACAAAAGGAAAGTACACCCTCGAGGCTTGATGGTGGGCCAGCCTCAGAGGCGATCCAGCTGCTAATGTTGACAGTGGGATGGTATGGTCCCAAATATTGTTCATGAGCTTTTGTGTGAGATGACAAAATTTGGCAAAAGAAACCTACTCTATTGATACCTAGTATGAAAAAATCAGAGGTTATCTAAAATTCAAGACAGCAAAAGAGACACAGATGTATAGAACAGACTTTTGGACTCTGTGGGAGAGGGAGAGGGTGGGATGATTTGGGAGAATGGCATTGAAATATGAATACTATCATGTAAGAAACAAATCGCCAGTCTAGGTTTGATACAGGATACAGGATGCTTGGGGCTGGTGCACTGGGATGACCCAGAGAGATGATATGGGGAGGGTGGTGGGAAGGGGTTTCAGGGTTGCGAACTCATGTACCCCTGTGGTGGATTCATGTCAATGTATGGCAAAACCAATATAGTATTGTAAGGTAAAAATAAATAAAGAGAGAAAAAATAAAATTCAAAAGTAACATTTACACCTGAGATGAAAAAAATAATAATAATAATAAAAAAAAAAGAAAACAAATATAAAGCTCTCAGCACAGGCCCAGCACATACCAATCAGCCATGAATATTCATTTTTATTATTAGTGATGATTAAATTTAGAACAGCTGCTTGAGTAAAAACATTTTAAAAAACTAAAAAAAAAAAAGAAAGAAAGTAAGTTCAAGACCTGAGGTTTGTGTGTGTATATTTTCCTGAGACATTTGGGACCTGAAATAACTCCCTTCTGTGTCTGTCACTTCATGGATTTTCAATAAAGGTGTCATGATGTAAGCATGAAATAGCATCACGATGAGAACACTACTGTGTGAGTCTCCCCCTTAGGCTTTCAGTTGTTGAAAGCCAGCACACTCCCTCACCTTGCTTTGTGGGGATTCTCAAGGTGTAGCTTAGTATTTGCAATGCAGGTGGGTGTCACTCCGGCCTCAGCTACAAGCCCACTTCAACCACTTGCTAAGCCTGGCTGGCCTCATGGTGTGAAAGGCAATAGTGAGAACTGCCTCTCACATTTGCTGACTCAGACATTCAAAAGGTGTTTACTGAGCACTTTGAGTGTACGGATTAAATCGTTGTATGGATTAAATAAGATGATGCCTCGGGATTATGTCTGAGTGATGACTCCACACAGAGCCATCCACACAGTCAGCCTTCAGTAGAGTAAGCCTTGCTCTTGGCGGCAGTGGGTTTGTGGTGTTCTAACCACTATGGTGGTCATGGCAACTGGTGATCATTCTGGTAACATTCTCAAATGAAGCTTGTCTAGGGTTTTCTTAATTTCCTTCTCTTTTTAATTTATTTTTCCTGTATATGTACAGCTTCATGACAGTATATAATCCCCTGTTTACTTCTTTTCCCAGAATGGAGTCTACTGAAAAATGTGAAGTGGTAATTCAACATTTTAACGGAAAATATCTGAAAACACCACCAGGAATCCCAGGTGAGAAATGCCATAAAGTAATCATTAAATAGTATCTAGGCTCATTGGTACTATCAGAATGAGTACATGGTAAGGCCATAGTTTCCTCTATTGGGAGGAAACTTTTTGCCTTTATAAATACGTATTTTTTTAATACTATGAACTCATCTTTCTCAAAACTACCAAAAGCTTCTTGGTGATTCATCTTTGGCCGGTGTTTTTGAATCTCTGCTGCTAATTCCTTAAAGTGAATTAGAAGGAAAATAGCAAAGAATAGTTTGAAATGCACTTGCCATGAAGAAAGTTTGTGACTCATATTATTAATATGGATATCCTGATTTCTACTTTGTAAAATATCTAAACAGTGAGTGACATATTATAAAAATAACAATAATAACAGTGGAATCCACAGACTGAGACCAGTTCCTAAACAGTTCTTACCAGCCCATGACAAGAAGAATGCAGAAAGGCTGAAAGAGCATTTAGAAACTTTTATAGCGATATGACATTATCATGAAATCTTACTGCATAACTTCATGTTTTACAAAAATATCAAATGCACGTTAAATTTTTTTAGTACACCCATTCATCAGAGATAATCTAGGAAGCACCAATATAGACTATTTCAGGGCATTTCATATTTTTGAAGGCAAAATTCTCAATATTTGACACACGTCATAAGATGATATAACTTTATGCTATTAAGAATTACAATCAACAGAAAAGAATTGAATATATCATTTGTATTGGAATGTGAGCTAGGAGTGCCTTAACATGATATTAATTTTTAAGAAAAATATATGACTAGTATTGTGTATTAAGTAGATTAAAATGTCTTACTCATATCTCAATAAAACTGGAAGAAAAAATACATCTTATGCATAAAAATATTAAATGTTGAGTGAAGTTCCGAAAGAGAAAAACAGATAAGGGAATATCTGACTCATACATCTTGGTTTATTTGTTGGTTTTTTATTTTCAGTGATTCTTAGGAGAAAAATGTGACTTCGTCAGTCTTATGACATTTTTTTCTTTTGACGATTTTATGTTGCATCTTTGTGATGTTTGCTACATTGAGTATTTAAAACCTATGGCTAGAGCATTTAGGGGTTGAGCATTTTGGTTCATTAAAATATATTGAGTTATATAGAAAACGAAGTCTGAACAAAAAAAAAAGACATAGTTTTCTGGCAGGACAAGGTTCATTTTATGACACGCTAAGTTTTGGGAAAGAAGAAAGGCCGTTCGGATTGGCATTTGGATGCTCTGAAAAATCCCAAAGTACGACCCCTGGTTAATCATGAGTCAGCAGTGAAGCTGTGACTCAGTTTGGTTAGTTTCCATGCGTGACATTCTCCTGAGAACTAGCTTCATTATGATCCAATTGGAGACATATGGTGTTGTTAGGAAAAGAGTTAGCAGTTTTCATCTCAGCAAGTCAGCTGCCCTTGCATTTTAGGAGAAATACTTTTTCCTTTTCCCTTTAAGATAAAAGACATTTAAAGACACTCTGCTCAGACCCACCCCTGAGTAAAGGACTTGAATTGTTAAAGGGTTTTCTGCTTATTCATCTTGTTTTATCCTACAGATGTCTACGTACAGAAGGCATTCAAACTAGATGTGCATTCCATGATTATGTTAAAACAATTCGAGAATGAGTAAACTAGGTGCAATTATTGGTTTTTTTTTTTAGGTGGAATTATTGTTGAGTGAAGTTTTAATACAGGTCTCAGTTTTGTATGATTCTTCCTTTTTTGGAAAAAGGCAGTGAAATCCATCTTGATGTGATTGATTTGAAATTGTTTTAGGTTATCCCATAGAACATACAGCTTACTCGTGTAGTTTAATGCTAGAGACAAAGTCCCTACAAATCCCCCACGTATCTGAGCATCCATCCTTGAATAAGGAGGCTGTGGTGTTAACCTCTCTAATAGCATAGCTACACCCAATGGAAACATTGTGAATAGCAAGAACTTGGTTATGAGTTTCTTAACTTAGTTTTATCTCATGAGACCATGAAAAACAAAATAATTATGCTAAGTTAAAAAAAAAATCTTGAGAGATACAACTTTATGCTTCTGAGATTTGCCTTGAACATAGTACAATTACATATACAGTATCAATTATCATCAATACTTGAATTAACTTATTTATCCTTACTTTGGAAGTCAAATAGATTTTAATAAAGGCTTCAAAGGCTAACAGAAGACATGGAATTTTTTTATTGATGTGTAATTGATTTACAATGTTGTGCTAGTCTCAGATATACAGAAAAATGATTCAGTTATATATATTTCTTTATATATCTATATTCATATATATATGATATAGATTATTTACAGATTCTTTATATAGATTATATGTATAGATTCTTTTCTCTTTATATATATAGAGAGAATCTTTTCCCTTATAAATTATTATAAAATATTGAATATAGTTCCCTGTGCAATAGTAGGTCCTTGTTGGTTATTTTATATACAGATATACCTTTATACAGAGAGGTCTACTTTATATACAGATATAAATACATAGATATTACATGTAGTGTGTATATGTTCATCCCAAACTCCTAAATTATCCTCCCCCTGCTTCCCCTTTGGTAAGCCAAGTTTGTTTTCTGTATCTGTGAGTCTGTTTATGTTTTGTAAGTAAGTTCATTTGTTCTTTTCGTTTTCTTAGATTCTGCATATAAGCGATATCATATGATATCCGTCTTTCTTTGTCTGGCTTAATTCATTTAGTGTGATCATTTCCCGGTCCATCCATTATATATGTCTTTATATATCTTTATCCATTCTTTATCCATTTACCTATATCTCTGTCTGTATATCCGTTTACCTATATCCATATGTGTGTATCTTTATCCACTCATCTTTTGATGGATATTCAGGTTGTACCCAGGGAAAACCATAATTCAGAAGGGCACGTGCATCCCCCCTGCGCACTGCAGTACTGTTCACAATAGCCAGGACGTGGAAGCAACCTAAGCATAGATGACCTTTGAGATTTATGTTTGATATGGAATAAAATGACGTAATGCAGGAAGTGGGTGTTTTGGAATGCTCTGCAGTCAAATGACTTGGCTAGGCTCATTAACTCTGTTATGACAAGGATAATTAAGTTTGTGTGTATAGTGTCTACCTTTCTTGGTCCTTGTTGCTTCTTTGAAGTAGATGGTTGAGGTCTTATTTTCAGAAATTCATATCTTAATCCAATTTTCTATTCTGTCTTGAGGCGTGTGAGCAGATGTCACAATGAGCCCTGATATCTGATTAGAAGTGATTCCTTTGATTGTTCAGAAGTGGCAGTTTTCTTCACTTTTAAAATAGATTGTATCTTTAGAGAGACTGTCCTTGGTAGTTAAAATCACCTATAGGGGACTCTTTACCCCCTCAGTGTCTGTGCTGGGAGCTTTGTACTTTCTTCCTCTCTAATAAATCCTATTCGCTTGCTACCATGAGTGTCTGCATGTTTGTGGATTCCATCCTTCAGGTCCGCAGACAAGAACTCTGATTCCTGTCTCAAGGGCAGCCCTGAAATATGCACTGACTTGAAATGCCACCTTCCAAAGGACCTGTGCGTTGTTCTTCTGCTGGTAGATGGAGAAGGCTGGTACCCTCCAGTCTGCTGGGGAATACAGAGCGCCACACATTCTCAGCGGGGTGGGGAAAGCCTGACAACATGCTGGGCGTCAGAAAATAATTTGTCAAAGAGAAAATGCTTCCCTCTCTCTGAAATAAATAAAATCACCTATAATTGATCTAACTGACTTGCAATTAAAATAGGTTTTTGTTTTTGTTTTTAAGTTGTAAAAACCTCAGCATTCACTTTAAAGGTTTGGCATCTTGACTTCAGAAATTTGTGGGGTTTTAGAATAGCACATGAATGGTTTCAGTACAGTGCTTTAAGGTTGTGTGAATAAGGGACTCACAAGGATCCAAAAAAATGATCTGGGATCTTCAGACCCTAAGACGGCTGATGAAAAAAGTGAGTCCTCCTCCCCTCCCTCTAAGCAAGAAGAGAGAAATCAGTACCATATTCATATCGCTTCCTTCTCCATTTAGGGATGACTTGGGGAAATGTACCATTTTCATTCTGTGTCTCTTAACAAAGATTCCTCTTAAGCTGCCAAGTTCATTGATTTCCTGAGATGATAATCTAGTTTCCAAATTCGATCCTCTGTCCTTTCTGTAGAAGAACAAGAAGAGAAGCTACTTCAGCCCAAACCTTTGACATTGATCAGGCTTTCTCTTTCTGAGTTTCTCCTAACTGTTCACAATAGACCTAATTTTAATGAATATATCATGGGTCTCTAAAGCCTATCACAGCCTCCCAGAACTAGCTCTATTCACTATACATTATAACGTTGTCCCCAAGTTTTGGCCAGTTGGAACAATGAAGCTAGATTTACATGCAAAAAAATTCTAAGTATTTGAATTCTGGCATTTGAAGTACGGAAAATTAATATTACCAGTTGGTGGGAAGGAGCAGCCAAAGCTGTAACAAAAAGCAACCGTCATGTTACTGCTCTTAAGAAAGTATTTTCTCGCTCCTCTAGAGGGAAAAGAAAACAGTGTTCCATAAACGTCACATGTCCTGCATATCGATCTTGATGTTTCGCGGACAAAGTAAAGCATCATTAGTTGCGTGCTCACCTAACTAACCTCAGACATTTCTTTGTCCCAAAACAAATTGCTCAGCAATCCTGTACAGCTCCAGTTCTGTTCAGTTCAGTAACTCAGTCGTGTCTGACTCTTTTCAACCCCATGGACTGCAGCATGCTAGGCCTCCCTGTCCATCACCAGTTCTCAGAGCTTACTCAAATTCCTGTCCATTGAGTCGGTGATGCCATCCAACCATCTCATCCTCTGTCCTCCCCTTCTCCTCCTGCCTTCCAACTTTCCCAGCATCAGAGTCTTTTCCAATGAGTCAGTTTTTCACATCAGGTGGCCAAAAGATTGGAGTTTCAGCGTCAGAATCAATCCTTCAATGAATATTCAGGACTTATTTCCTTTAGGATGGGCTGGTTGGATCTCCTAGCTTTCCAAGGGCCTCTCAAGAGTCTTCTCCAACACCACCGTTCAAAAGCATCAATTCTTCGGTGCTCAGCTTTCTTTATAGTCCAACTCTCACATCCATATATGACTACTGGAAAAACGATAGCTTTGACTAGATGGACCTTTGTTGGCAAAGTAATGTCTCTGCTTTTTAANGAGTACAGTATTGTAAAGCAAAACAAACTAAAAAAATAAAAATTAATAATAAAAAAATAAATAAATAAATATTCAAAAAGGGGAAAAAAAAGCAATTTGATTGAGAAAAACTCTAGTTACTTCTTGGAAAGTCTCATTTTTCCAAAACTGCTTTTCAGTGTGTTTTGCTGACAGTCAGATTGTTATTTCTTTAAAGTGCTTGTTCTTGGATGGGCCATTGATGAATTCTGCTTTTTGATATTGCGTATGTTCTTGCCCAGCTTACCTTAATAGTGTCTAGCTCTTAACTCCTTGCCGCTGGATCTAGATAGGCACTATTACTCTGCTGTACTTTGCACTCCTGTTTTTATTGTTTGCACCTAAAAAGGTGAATATCGTGAGAAGAAACAGAAAGGGGTTTATTGGTCTGCACTTTCATCTCTTTGGGCATAATGTTGCTTCTCTCTCTAGGGGAAGTGTGACAGGGCTTTATCAGTCCTACTGTAACGGAGTGGTATAATACAGTCTGTAATGTTTAATCAGTAAGGTATGGTCAGTATGTCTGGCTGACCATACGTTCTCTATCATTCTGTGTAAGTACCAGTGAGTAGTAGCATAATTCATTCAGAGTCTACAGAACAAATTCTGGCTCCAGAATCTGATTGCAGTAATCGTAATATCATGGAACTGAGAAGAAGGATGAACAGGTTTTCTATACATCTCCAGAATCACAGACCATCTTCGCCTATTTTTATCCAAAATGATAACTCCATTCAGGTCTTCACGTTTTTATGCCTGGAAGTTTTCATGGTAAAGACTTAGAAGGGACTACCCTTGTGGTCCAGTGGTTAGGACTCAGTGCTTCCATGGCAGAAGTCATGAATTCATTCCCTGGTCATGGAACTAAGATCCCACGTGCCCTGTGGTGCAGCCAAAAAACACCCTACAAAATAAATTACAAAGCCTTAATTTTATTCCTAAGTTGATCTTGGACTTTGCCTTCTGTCAGCATCACTAATGAACAGTTAAACTATCAGTGTCTGTGGGTGCTGTTCGCAAGCAGAGGGTTGAGTAGCTTAAGACCAATTAAGAGACAAGCCATAGAAACCAGGCTCTGAATAATTAAGTGCTTAGTGCCCTTCCAAATCTAAAAATTCATTTAATAGGATTGATTTAAAAATATATCCTAACCAATTTTTGGATACATGGATAGTAGTGTGAATTAGATTCTTGCCACTCCTTGGCAGAAACCATCAGGAAAGCTTGTCATGCACACATCATTTGTTATGATCTAAATCCTTTAGAATGAGAAGTCTGCAAAATTTAAGAATATATTTTAAGAGAAATATAAATGAAAGCACTCACTAAGCAAGCTCTGAACCAGGCACGATTTGTCTGATGGCTGTTTCCTCTGATTTCTTACCTCTTCAAGCCTATGAATGATGGATCAATTAGCTCACTATTATTTTAGTCATTTTTCATTTCCAAAGAAGAAACTTTTCCAAGGGAATTGGCATGTTTATGATCTTTCTTTAGAATGCATATATTTCAAGGACATCTGTCCCATTAGATTGTACATTTTTCTACAAAAGAATTTCAATGTTTATCTTTCCCTGTGCCTTCAAACAATACATAAAGTCTTTGAATGTAGATTGTGCCTTGCTGTTTACGTTTTAACCATCTAAACTGATGCCTGGCACATGAGAGTACTGATAATTATTAAATGAATCAATATCAACTTGTGATAGAATCATCTCCTCATCCCCAAAAGATCTCTAAGTCCTAATCCCCATTGCTGGTGAATATGGTAAAACAATTAAGGTTGCAAATAGGGTTAAGGTTGCAAATATGTTAACCTTAAAGTAGAGAAATTATTCTGGGTTATTTGAGTGGACCCAGTCTAAACATAGGGGTTCTTAAAAGTGGAGGTGGGGGGCAGAACAGGAGATCAAGGAGGACTTGACTCACCACCACTAGCCTTGAAGATGAAGCAATGTGGGCAGCCAGCCTCTGGAAACCAGAAAAGGCAAGAGATTGGATTCTCCCCTAAAGTTTGAGGGGACAAGGAAGGAACTCAGCACTGTTGACACCATGATTTTATCCCAGTGGAATCTGTGTCAACCTTTTTACCATAAAAGTATAAGATAATGCAGTTGTATCATTTTATACCCCCTTTGTTTTTGTTCATTTATTACAACAGCAACAGAAAGCTAGTAGAGTCTTATAGAAATCATTTCAACTGAACAGCATTCAAACTACTTCTAAATTACATTATAAATAGCTTCTGAAGATTGTCTTGGTTTCTCCTATTTGTAAAGGTCTTTGTATCATTTTAGTGGCTGGTTAAAAAGTAAAAGCTATGTTGTTAATCATTTTGACGTAATAGTTTCTTTACACCTGCTCACAAGGATATATTAGAATTGAAGACCATTAAATATCCAAAAAAGAGAGTCTTTGGAATGCTAATATATCAGAGAATATTTTTGTTTGTTATTGAAGTAGAGTTGACTATGTCTGCATCTCCATTGCTACCCTGCAAGAAGTAAATTCCATATTTTTGCATTAATATATGATATTTGTTTTTCTGATTTACTTCACTCTCTGTAATAGGCTCTAGGTTCGTCCGTCTCATTAGCACTGACTCAGATACCTTCCTTTTCAAGGCTGAGTGATATTCTATTGAATATATATACACCACAGCTTCTTTCTCCATTCATCAGTTGATGGACATTTAGGCTGCTTCCATGTCCTAGCTATTGTAAACAGTGCTGCAATGAACATTTGGTTACATGTGTATTTTTCAATATTTGTTTCCTTAGGGTGTATGTCTAGAAGTGGTTTTGCTGGGTAGTATGGGTAGTAAATTTACTCCTAAAATTTTGAGGAATCTCCCTACTGTCTTCCATAGTGGTTGTATCAACTTATTTTCTCACCAACAGTGTGAGAGGGTTCCCTTTCCTCCACACCCTCTCCAGCATTTAGTTTGTAGATTTTCTTTGATGATGGCCATTCTGATAAGTGTGAGGTGATATCTCCTTGTAGTTTTGATTTGCATTTCTCTAAAAATAAGTGATGTTGAGCATCTTTCCATGTGTTTATTAGCCATCTGTTTGTCTTTGGAGAAATGTGTGTTTAGGGCCCCTTTTTGATTGAATAGCTTGTTTTTCTGATCTTGAGTTGTATGAGCTGCTTGTATAGTTTGGAAATTAATCCTTTTCAGTTGTTTCATTTGCCATTATTTTCTCCCACTCTTAGGGTTGTCTTTTCACCTCGTTTACAGTTTCCTTTGCTGTGCAAAAGCTTTTATGTTTAATTAGGTCCCACTTATTTATTTATTTATTCTTATTTCCATTACTCGAGGAGGCAGGTCATAGAGGATCCTGCTGTGAACAAATATGAAATGGTCCATATTTGTCATTCTTGTACAGGGCCATGCTAATCTTCCCTGTATCATTTCAGTTTTAGCATATATGCTGTTGAAGGGAGCACTTTGGTTTTTGCTGTAGAGGAAATGGAGTTCTACACATATATACATTATTTTTATATTCTTTTCCATTGTGGTTTATCCTGAAGGATTGGGTATAGTTCCCTGTGCTACACTGTAGGATCAAGTTATTTATCTATCCTAAATGTAATAGTTTACATCTACCAATCCCATGCTCCCAGGGCATCCCTCTTTCTCTCCCCTCCCTTTGGCGAACACAGCTTTTGTTCTCTATGTTTGTGAGTCTGCTTCTGTTTGGAAGGTACATTCATTTGTGTCATATGTTAGATTCCACATATGAGTGACATCATATGATGTTTGTCTTTCTGTTTCTGACTCACTTCACTAGTATGATCATCTTTAGTTGCATCTGTGTTGCTGCAAATGACATTATATTGTTCCTTTTAAAGGCTGAATGGTGTTCCATTTCTGTGTGTGTGTGTGTGTGTCACAGCTTCTTTATCCATTCAACCATTGGGGAATGTTTAGATGATTTCCATGCCTTGGCTACTTAGCTTCATTAGCTTTTAATATAGGAGTGCATATATAGATAACGTTATTTTTGACCTAATGAAGTTAAATATTATTTCAAGCCATCTGTTTCCATAAAATGTGCCCAGAAAATTGTACACTGTAAAGCTAAATTCATGCAAATGTGTATCTCTTAGCTCTTAACCTTAATACCTGCTTTCAATAATTCCTCTTATTAAAAATAAAAGATCATTAGTGTTTCAGTTCAGTTCAGTTCAGTCGCTCAGTTGTGTGCGACTCTTTGCGACCCCATGAATCACAGCATGCCTGGCCTCCCTGTCCATCACCAACTCCTGGAGTTCAGTCAGACTCACGCCCAATGAGTCAGTGATGCCATCCAGCCATCTCATCCTCTGTCGTCACCTTCTCCTCCTGCTCCCAATTCCTCCCAGCATGAGGTGGCCAAAGTACTGGAGCTTCAGCTTTAGCATCATTCCTTCCAAAGAAATCCCAGGGCCAGTCTCCTTCAGAATGGACTGGTTGCATCTCCTTGCAGTCCAAGGGACTCTCAAGAGTCTTCTCCAACACCACAGTTCAAAAGCATCAATTNCCATGAGGTGGCCAAAGTACTGGAGCTTCAGCTTTAGCATCATTCCTTCCAAAGAAATCCCAGGGCCAGTCTCCTTCAGAATGGACTGGTTGCATCTCCTTGCAGTCCAAGGGACTCTCAAGAGTCTTCTCCAACACCACAGTTCAAAAGCATCAATTCTTTGGTTCTCAGCCTTCTTCACAGTCCAACTCTCACATCCATACATGACTACTGGAAAAACCATAGCCTTGACCAGACAGACCTTAGTCGGCAAAGTAATGTCTCTGCTTTTGAATATGCTATCTAGGTCGGTCATAACTTTCCTTCCAAGGAGTAAGCATCTTTTAATTTCATGGCTGCAGTCACCATCTGCAGTGATTTTGGAGCCCCCCCAAAATAAAATCTGACACTCTTTCCACTGTTTCCCCATCTATTTCCCATGAAGTGATAGAACTGGATGCCATGATCTTAGTTTTCTGAATGTTGAGCTTTCATTAGCGTTTAGAAGGGCTCAAAGAGTTTATAAAGCTGGTATCACCCCTGAATTTTAGGTGATTAAATCTAAAGCATATAGGATACCCTATTCTGATTAAATAAAGAGTGTCCTAAATCTCTGAATAGCTGTGTGCTATAGGAAAGCTTAGGCTTGAGACACAAAGTAAAAGTTCAGGGAGATAATTATCAACATTTATTAAGTGTTAACCCAATATACAGTTGTCCCTTGAGGGTTACAACCCCACTCCTTCTCCCAGTTGAAAATCCTTGTATAACTTGTTTGTTCTCTCTGTGTGTTAATTCCTTCTATCTGCAGTTCTATATCCATGGATTTAATCAGCCTTAGATCACATTATAGGTGCTTTTTGCATGCATGCTCAGTCATGTCTGACTCTTTGCAAGCCCATGGACTGTAGCCTGCCAGGCTCACTGTCCATGGGGTTATCCTGGCAAGAACACTGGAGTGAATTGCCATTTCCTCCTCCAGAGGATCTCTCTAATGCAGGGATCAAACCCATGTCGCCTGTGGTTCGGCCTTGGCAGGCAGATTCTTTACCACTGAGCCACTGTGTAGCTCTGTGTAGCAGGACGGTATTTCAATTTACTATTAAAAAAAATTCCAAGTATAAGTGGACCTTCCTGGTTCAAACCTACATTGTTCAAGGGTCAGCTGTATATTTTTATTATTCAATCGATTAAATTTTTGATTTGAGTGTTTCTTATTATTCACGGAATTAAAATATTTTCAAGCATTTAAAAAATGCATCTGTCCATTGAAGATGTATTACTGTTATAGCAAGTAGCAAGATCAGGTGGCTGTAAATAGGGCCATTTTCTCTTGAACTGTGAGTGCAACTTATTTTGGGATAGAGGCTGATGAAACAGTTGTACTAGTTGAGTCACTGACACGCCTAAACTCAACAATTTGATTTCTGACTGTTTGGTGATAGAGCAGATGTTAACCTCCCTGGGTGCTTACCTGACTTCTATCAGCCAGCACCTACATTCTTTCTAGATGGCTTGCCCTCAGACTGGGACGAGGGAAGGAGGGCTGGTTTCCTGATGCACAGCCAAAGTTAGAGGATCTAGGAAGACACGTGCCCCTGGAAAACAATGATTGACAGGTGTTGGGCTATCTGCATCCCAGTTCTTTTGCTCCTGATGAGAACACCTGGTGTAACCTATACTATCTCCAAAGTTTCACTGACTTCCCTAGAGACAAACGTGCTACTCACTCTAAGTCATGTAGCAATTGTTAATAGTTAACAGGTTTCTCTGGAAAAAGCAAAGGCAGTTTGACTATGGGAAAGACCTTGGTAGTGGTGGATAGAATTGCAATCCTGTGTCCTACTTGTGAACAGATCACTGGTTGGCTAACAGGATTCAGCCTATCTTACTTGTTTTCATAAACGTACATCCTAAAAAATCAAAACTGTACCAAAATTTAAGATAATGGGGTTTTAATTCAAACATTCTCAACAAAGCACAAAAGTATAGGGATGAAATACTGAAACTAACCTATTTTTCTGAGCAATCACTTTAAGATAGTGTGATGTATTTGAACCAAATGGTGGTCCAGAGACCTGTGGGGTCCCTAACATTCTACCCCTTTCTGGTGGTCTGCAAGGTCAACATATTTTCATAATATGGGCTTACTATTTGCCTTTTTCAGTCTGATTCTCTCCTGAGTGTAGAGTTGAATTTCCCAGAGGCTACATGATGTATGATACGGCAACAGATTGAACGCAGAAGCAGATACAAGAATCTGTCTTCTATTAAGCCCCAAATCACAGAGATTTGCCCAAATATAAAAGAAGGCCACTCTTGTGCTTGTTTATTTTGTTTTTGAAATTTTTATAAAAAATACACCACCTCTGGCATCATGTGATGTCTTTTAAAAAAAAATATATTATTGGAGTATAACTGATTTACAGTGTTGTATTAGTTTCAGGTATACAGCCAAGTCAATCAGTTATACATACACATTTACTCCTTTTTTTAGCTTCTTTTCCCACATAGGCCATTACAGAGTATTGAGTAGAGTTCCCTATGCTATAGTGCAGGTCGTTATTAGTTATCTGTTTTATATATAGTAGTCTGTATGTGTTGACAGCAATCACCCAGTTTATCCCTCCTCATTCCCTTTTCTCCTGGAAACCATGTGTTTCTTTTCTACATCTGTATTTTAAAATTAGTTATTAAAAAAAATAATAAAATTAGTTATTAAAGAAGCACCTAAAAGTGTGGATTTTTAAATGGTAAATAGCTTTAACCTATGTGAACGAAAGTTATTTGCACTCTTGATACTTGTTAAGAGTATAAAGAGGTCCTGACGCAAACAGGGAAACAGTTGACAACCGAAACAATGCTCCTGATAGAGAGTCAAACTCAAGATTCACATTTTTTCATCTTCTCATAATTAGAAAAGACTAAAGGAGGTAGCCACGATAAAGATGAAGCTTAAAATGTCCTCTCGTCTTTCTGATCTTAGGTAGAAAAACTGCATGTGTTCTAGAAGCTGTTTTAAGGGGAATGGCTAAGGAATGCATTTCTATTAAAGGACTTACACTACCATACTTTGGAAGCCAACACATAGATTCCTTATGGTACAGTGGGTATTTCGCATTCTCAAATGCAGAGGCAATGGTTATGCTTCTAAACATATGCTTTATCTTTTTATTAGCAGATAGTATATTGTTTGAGTATATGGATGCTTCGTCAAAACACAGTGCATACACAGTGTGTGTGGTGTGCGGGGATTTTTGGGAATGGAGCTATGTGATTTGTGAGTGGCATGTGAGCCTGTCAGAACTTGGGGAGAGTTTAAAGATAATATTTAAAAGCTACAAGGGTAACCATGGCTGTGTCATCAGTTCATTTCAGTTGCTCAGTCATGTCCAACTCATGGTGATGCCATGGACTGCAGCTCGTCAGGCCTCCCTGTCCGTCACCAACTCCTGGAGCTTGCTCAAACTCACGTCCATTGAGTCAGTGATGCCATCCAGCCATCTCATCCTCTGTCATCCCCTTCTCCTCATACCTTCAATCGTTCCCAGCATCAGGGTCTTTTCCAATGAGTCAGCTCTTTGCATCAGGTGGCCAAAGTATTGGAGTTTCAGCTTCAGAATCAGTCCTTCCAATGAACATTCAGGACTGCTTTCCTTTAGGACTGACTGGTTGAATCTCCCTGCAGTCCAAGGGACTCTCAAGAGTATTCTCCAACACCACAGTTGTAAAGCATCAATTCTTCAGTGCTCAGCTCTCTTTTAGTCCAACCCTCACATCCATACATGACTACTGGAAAAACTATAGCTTTGACTAGGTGGACCTTTGTTGGCAAAGTAATGTCTTTGCTTTTTAATATGCTGTCTAGGTTAGTCATAGCTTTTCTTCCAAAGATCAAGCAGATTTCATGGCTGCGGTCACCATCTGCAGTGAGTTTAGAGCCCCCAAAATAAGTTCCATTGTTTCCCCATCTATTTGCCATGAAGTGATGGAACCAGATGCCATGATCTTCATTTTCTGAATGTTTAGTTTTAAGCCAATTTTTTCACTCTCATTTTTCATTTTCGTCAGGAAGCTCTTTAGTTCTTCTCCTCTTTCTGCCATAGGGTGGTGTCATCTGTGTGTCTGAGGTTATTGATATTTCTCCCGGCAATCTTGATTCCAGGTTGTGCTTCCTCCAGCCCAGCATTTCTCATGATGTACTCTGCATGTAAGTTAAATAAGCAGGGTGACAATATACAGCCTTGAACCAGTCTGATGTTCCATGTCCAGTTCTAACTGTTGCTTCCTGACCTGCATACAGATTTCTCAAGAGACAGGTTAGGTGGTCTGGTATTCCCATCTCTTGAAAAATTTTCCACTGTTTTTCATGATCCACACAGTCAAAGGCTTTGGTTTAATCAGTAAAGCAAAAGTAGATGTTTTTCTGGAACACTCTTGCTTTTTCTATGATCCAGTGGATGTTGGCAATTTGATCTCTGGTTCCTCTGCCTTTTCTAAATCCAGCTTGAACATCTGGAAGTTCATGGTTCATGTGCTTTTGAAGCCTGGCTTGGAGAATTTTGAGCACTGCTTTGCTGGCGTGTGAGATGAGTGCAGTTGTGCGGTAGCTTGAGCGTTCTTTGGCACTGCCTTCCTTTGGGAGCTCTGTTATCATAAGCACTGCCCTGTGCCCTTCTTTTCATCTCTGCTGATTCCACGTAGTGCTTTTCTCCTAATTGTAGTATACTTCAATGTTCTACTCACCTTGTAGAATGGATCTTACAGACTTCCAGGTTTGCTAGTTGGTGTAAATAATCACACTAATATAATAATAATAAATAATATCATGCATCAATAAATAATTGAATACTACACACTATTAAGTTTCACATATTTGTTTTTTTAATTTTCACAGATGGTAAAGTTTTCTGTTCTGGAAACCCCAAATCATGATTCTTTTAAGCTTATTGCCTCTTAACCTAATATGAAAGATCTCTAAGGAAATATTTACCTAGTTATACTTAATAAATGATTATGATTTTAACCCAATGAATTCATGTAAGAGTTATAACAATTTAGGATGTAATGTCTCCTGTATTTATTTTGAAAAGACACAACTTACTATTTTCTACATCCTTTCACAGCCCAAGCACTTTTCTCATCCCAGGGACAGTGTTATGCCTTTTATTGCCCTTGGCATGGTGAATCTTCCCTGGTAGCTCAGTTGGTAAAGAATCCACCTGAAATGCAGGAGACCCTGATTCGATTCATGGGATGGGAGGATCCCCTGGAGAAGGGAAAGGCTACCCACTCCAGTATTCTCACCTGGAGAATTCCATGAACTGTATAGTCCATAGGGTCGCAAAGAGTTGGACATGACTGAGCAACTTTCACTTTCACTTTAAGATGGTGAAGAAAAGATCAATGTCCACTTGCTTTACGTTGTGCTTTCTATGAGAGTCCGCTGGAGGGTATGCTCCTAATTGGCCAGAGAACATATTCTGTAGAGAAAACTATCTTCTCCCTAATTGGTCTTGGTTTTTGGTTCTGTCTCTTGTTACTTTTGAACATAGGCAAGTTATTTAGTCTCTTTCTGGGTTCATCGAGGAGCCTAACGAGTCCATTAGATGTTTATAATGCCTTCTTTACAGAAATCTTGCACAGATATTGTATAGTTCCACAGAAGTGCTGGTAGAAAATGGTAGATAATACTATTATAAGTAACATTTGTTTGCATCTTAAGAATCATTTCATCAACATCCAGCCTCTAGGCTGGAAAGACAACTGTACTTTTGAAATCTATAAAGTACCGTCATTGATGGACTTACCTAGTACGTGGACTTGTAAGATACACCTCCCTTATAGTGAGGTTAAGACCATTCTTCAGTTTCCAAGCTTTTCACATTGTTGCCAAATCTCGTTCTAGAATGGCCTCCAGTTAATGAAATATCTCAGCTGGAGCTCAACAGTTTTCTAGCAGGTTAGAAAGAGTAGCGGAGCAGATAAAGGTTTGCCTGAAATGTGCTGTAGCGGCTCCCAGGTTCATAAATACTAGTCACAGTTCTGATCGGACCAAGACAGCTATCTTTATGCAGCCAGTCATTATTTTAGGTAAAACAACTGTGAAAGCATGAATGATTTTGAACTTCTTGTAGCGATCTCATGACATATCTTTGCACCTCGAGTTCACAGATCCTAGGATCCCTTGCTACCCTCATTTCCCAAAGAAATGTTGCTCAAATATAGATGTAGCATTTTTCATGCAGATTTTTCTGATCTTCAGTTTCTCTTCTCTTAACTTTCACGGCAGTTGATCAAATCATTTTATTCTGTATTGAGTCTCTATTTGTGACATGTAGCCTTGGGACTTACCTTTTCCCACTGGATGGCAGAATTATGCCTTTTTTAATCCTTATATCTCCTCCAGTACCAGCATTTAAACATAGGAAATGTTTCATATAGATACACTGAATTGAATTTTAAAACACTGAGCCCACTGTCTGTGGTTTCTCAACCACACTGTGTCTTAATACATTTAATCAGTAAATAGTTATAAAGTGAAAGTAGAAACCGACTACAACAATTCCATGCAGAAATATTTTACATACTGTGTTCCTCTTTGTAAATTTTAAAATGTTTAAATTTAAAAAGCTTTCTTTGGATAAAAGTCAGTGTTCAAAACAGCATGTATCGTTTTCTTTCTCATAAATTTTATATCTCTCGATTCTACTTCATGCTTTCCATTGCTCCTATCTCCAGATTGTTTTTTAAGTAATGGGTTATGAAAATTAAAAGAAGCAAAAATAATACAAAATACAAAATGTGTTAAATGCCATACATCCTGTTGATTGTTACAATTAATTAATCCCACAACTGGCAATTAGACCTGTTGTCTTTCACTACACAGTTCGAGCCCTGGCAAAGGTTTCTTTGTGAAGTTCTACAGGTTCTGTCCTTGTCCTGCATGGGGGCTGCAGGGCCTGTACCGTCAGCAGAAGGGACTCATTAACCTTCTGATTGATTTGAACTGAAATTTGAATAAATATTTATGCCTTTTCTCCCTGATAGCTGAATGAAGCCCTTTATCAATAGCACCAAGAGCTTCTCCCTTTGACTTCTCATACCTGTTCGTTCAGGAAATTTTTATCAAGCTGTTTGTTTACATTGTTAATCTCTTGCTGCCTTAGGTTTGGCACAGAAATACATTCATTCTGGATTTAGTAGATTTATTTTATATTCATTTGGCTTCTGCAGTGAAAGTAATTTTTGTCTTTGGGTGTTCCATTTTAACTTTAGGATGTAAGCATTTCCAGATTCCATTTGTCTGTCTGCTTCCTGTTTGCCTGTGGAGTGTATCTCTGGTTACTCTTTGTATGTGACTACTTCAGATTCACTTTTTGACACCAGCATCTCCTAAAAGATACAGTTAGAGGAGGTAATTACTAACACTATGGAGGTGATCAAACCAGTGTATGCATGTATTAAACTGACACTTTGAACACCTAGGCTAAATGTACACATTACGTGTTAATTACATCTCCATAAAGCCGGGAGAGATAGTTAGAGCCTCACATTCTATCAGTAAGCACTTCTTTTCCGGGGAGAATGAAGGAGGGCTTCCTGTAAGCTGACCATAGTGCTTAGTGCATTATGGATTATTTCATTTTTTTCCCAAAGTGCCCTTAGTGAAAAAGCACTGTTCCGTTTTGCAGATGAGGAGGCTGAGAGTTACAGAATATATGGAAATTGCTCAGACACATAGTAAGTGGGCTGACTGATTGCAGGATTCAGTTCTGCCACTTCCTAGACATGTGATTTTGGGAAAATGACTTAACCTCCCTGTGACTCAATTCTCATAGGCAAAATGAGGATAATCATAGTTCCTTTGTGTACTATCATAAAGTAGCTGTGCACTAAATAAGTTGCACTGTGTAGGGTCTGTGGGATGTTCCTGGTACATGTAAGTGCTCTTTAGATGTAGGTAGTTATACTAAGTCATAATTTTTGGTTGTTGGAAAATACTCTAGGAGAGGAAATCAGAAGGAACTTCCATAATTCTTCCTCTGCATAAGCTTTTCCTCCATTCCCAGCTCGGAGGACCATGTTTCTTCTTTATTTGCGAAATAAGATGAGTATTCTCTATTGGCTTCAGTGTGTCATACCTTTGGTACATTTGAAGCCTTCCTGTTTGAGATGCAGTCTCACTTCAACACTTATTCTAGCTTTTGGAAGAATAGAAATATTTGGCCACCACTTTCAGTAAACCATATACTTTGTTTTTTAATTGCATGCGTGCTAAGTTACTTCAGTCCTGTCCAGCTCTTTGTGACCCTGTGGCCTACAGCCCACCAGGCTCCTCTGTCCATGGGATTCTCCAGGCAAGAATAATGGAATGGGGTACCATGCCCTTCTCCAAGGGATCTTCCTCACCCAAGGATCGAAACTGCGTCTCCATTCGCAGGCAGGTTCTTTACCACTAGCAGCACCTGGGAAGCCCAATTAGTATATATAAGCAGCAGGGCTGCCCAGATGGTGCAAGTGGTGAAGAATCCCCATGACAATGCAGGAGACGTAAGAGACACGGGTTCAGTCCTTGGGTTGCGAAGATCCCCTGGAGTAAAAATGGGCTCGCAAAGAGTCAGACATGACTGAGCATCTGAGCACACCATAAGTGCTTCTCTTGTTATAAAGGAAAGGTAGCGTGTTTATAGAAACTTCCTTTAGAGAAACCATCTTTCTTCAAAAACTACCCTGTATAATGGCTTTCTTTTAATTTTTGCTGTTTTGAGTTGCATATAAAGACCTGGGTCCAGAAGAAGAGGCAGTTTGCTAAAAAGCCTCAGTTGGAGGGATTACAGATGTGGTTTTTTTCTCCTTCTGTCTGGTATCCGTCCACTGAATGGTCTGAAGAAGCCGTGGAAACTTAGTGAGATTTGATCATGTTTTTTGTTCCTTGCATTCCTGAGATACCTGAAAAGTTGTCTTGCTCTGAGAACTTTTAGGCTGAAAAGTACCACTTAGAAAAGCAGCTGCTACAGGTACCTAATTCAAAGAACTGACTTGAATTCCTTTTGTGGTTACAAAGGGGTTATGAATCTCAAAATCATAAAAGAATATCTACCGCAGTGAAAAACATTTCCGCAATCCTAGATTAAGGCCAAAGATAGCAAAGTCTCACTGACATGACAGACAATCTGTGTAGTTCTGTGATTGGAGGCACAAAACATGGCATTCTCCAAGTTTTGGTTTCTGCTGCTGCTTTTTAGTTATCAGTTGTGTCTGACTGTTTTGCGACCCTATGGGCTGTAACGTTCCTCTCTATGTGAGATTTCCCAGGCAAGAATACTCACAGGGGCTCAGTAGCAATCTAGAGGGGTGGGATGGGGCGGGAGATGGGAGGCAGGTTCAAAATGGAGGGGATATATGTATTGCTATGGCTGATTCATNTTAGTTATCAGTTGTGTCTGACTGTTTTGCGACCCTATGGGCTGTAACGTTCCTCTCTATGTGAGATTTCCCAGGCAAGAATACTCACAGGGGCTCAGTAGCAATCTAGAGGGGTGGGATGGGGCGGGAGATGGGAGGCAGGTTCAAAATGGAGGGGATATATGTATTGCTATGGCTGATTCATGTTGAGGTTTGACAGAGAGCAACAAAATTCTGTAAAGCAATTATCCTTCAGTAAAAAAAAAAAAAAAAAGAGTATTGGAGTGGGTTGCTATTTCCCTCTCTAGAGAATCTTCCCAGTTCAGGGATCAAACCTGTGTCTCCTGTTTGGCAGGCAGATTCTTCAACACTGAGCCACCTGGGAAGGCCAAAGCCTGGTTTATCTGATGTTAACTCAAGGCCTTTACACTAGTAGACATTTAATATGTTTTCTTTATTAAGAAACTATTCTTTACTGTAAAGCAGACCCAGGAATATATTTCTGGGGTACAGCGGAAGAAGAGTAATGAAGGGCCCAGAGGATGGGGTGAGGGAAGGGAATGATCCTTTCCACTTGGAGGAGAGATGCCCAGATCAGAGCTTGAGGAGTCCTTTGAACTAAGTAGAACTAGAGGGGCTAGTTGGGCCTGTTTTGGCTCAAACTAGGTAATTGGGTTATTTTCCAAATGGTTAGATTTTTAAAACCCTGAATTTGGTCAATTTTATTGTTTCAATTGCTTCTATATAAAAATATTAAGTATTTTTATATAGAAATATATATATAAATATTAAGTAAATGTCTATCACATTTCTTACAAGTGTTTTGACTTAGTTTGCTATTTAAGTGTAACTTACATTAAAAAAATAATTTAACTTTTAAGTGACATAAAGTAATCTCCACTATACATTTTTTTAATTAATTTTTTTTAATGCTGTATAATTGCTTCATAAGGTTGTGTTAATTCCTGCTGTACAACAAAGTGAATCATATATATATATATATATATATCTCCCCTTCCCCTTGGACCTGCCTCACATGCCCCGTCCCACCCTCTAGGTCATCACAGAGCACCGGGCTGAGCTCCGAATGCTATCCAGCAGCTTCCCATTAGCTATCTGTTTACTCACGGTAGTGTGTATATATCAATCCTATTCTCAATTCCTCTTACCCTCTTCTTCCCCCATTGTCTGCATCTTTACCCCTGCCCTGTAAACAGGCTCGTCAATACCATTTTTCTAGATTCTATATATATGCATTAATATATGATATTTGTTTTCCTCTTTCTGACTGACTTCATTCTGTATGATTCTGGATTTTAGATTTTGACTCAAGATTTTGAATACACTATACTAATAAAAAAAAAAAAACCCTTAAGATGTTAAGAGATTTCATCAGCGTTCAGTTATATATCTTTTACTTTTTCTCTGCATTTAACTTGCAATATATTTGGTATCAACTCCATATCAAATTGATAATTGATTCTTCAACAAGGTATCTCAGCAGTACTTAGAAATTAACTCATCCCTTCACACTATTAGATGTTACTATCCCCTGTATGAGGCTAATTACCTGTGACACGTATGCTTACTTTACACAGAGGTCACACAGCACATGTATCTGACCTTATATTGTATCTCACAGAACTAGTTCCTGCTCTGTATCTGACTTCAGCTTTTTATTTTTAGCTATTCTTGCTTCCAGACCTACTTTAAAATCACTTTGCCACACTATCTCCAAATGACATACTATTCGGGTAACTATATCAAGTTACAGAATAATTCCTGAAAACTCTCCTACCCTGTCCCTTTGTGGTCAGACTATCCCTTTGCCCTTTGTTCACTGGAAATCGCAACTTTGTTTTTCATCTCCATAGTTCAGCTTTTTGGAGAATGTTATATAAATAATATCATACAGTGTGAAGTCTTCGGAATCTGCCTTCCTTCTCAGCCTAAGGATTTAGTCAGTGCATCCTGTTGAGTGATCATAGTTCACTTCTTGCTAATGCTGACGGAGTGGTATTTCTTTGAATTGTTGTACCTCATTTTGTTTATTCTCCAGGTGAAAGTCACGTCAGTCTTTGAAAACTAGATATGACAAAGTACCCATGTTTGTTACCAAACCAGTGTCCTTTATTTAATTTTATTTTTAATTTTTTACTTATTCAATTCAGTTCAGTTCAGTTGCTCAGTCTTGTCCGACTCTTTGCGACCCTATGAATTGCAACACACCAGGCCTCCCTGTCCATCACCAACTCCCGGAGTTCACTCAGACTCACTTCCATCGAGCCAGTGATGCCATCCAGCCATCTCATCCTATGTCATCACCTTCTCCTCCTGCCCCCAATCCCTCCAGCATCAGAGTCTTTTCCAATGAGTCAGCTCTTCACATGAGGTGGCCAAAGTACTGGAGTTTCANCTCTTTCAGAATTTTCCACAGTTTATTGTGATCCACACAAAGACTTTGGCATAGTCAATAAAGCAGAAAGAGATCTTTTTCTGGAACTCTCTTGCTTTTTCCATGATCTGACCTTCTTATTCATTTGTAAAAGAGAAAACTGGTGTTTGCCTGAAAGAAAATAGGTGTTTGTCAGTCACTTACCTTTTGCCTTCATTAATGGTGGGTTTTTTTTCATTTCAGATTCTTATAAAATTTTATATATGCATACATAAATATATATGTGTGTGTACATATAAATAAAAGTATCATTTCATTTTTAAAAATCTGATTATAAAATTATCTAAAATAGATTTTTGGCATAAGATACATAAAGGGAGCAACTAACTTTATTTTTCTTTATTTCCTGATAGTTGTTCCAACACCATTTATTGACTGATATATTTCTTCTCATTGAATCAAAATGCTACATTTTTCATCTAGTCAGTTACCATGAGTACTTTTAAATTTTCTTGGAATTTCTATTCTGTCAAGTCAGGTGTTGAGCTATACCTTTAATAATAAGTATTTTCTATGATGTTTTAACACCGGGAAGGGCTCTCCCCATTGCCACCTTGACAGTTTTCTTCTTTTAAATAATATTTGTGGGGGTTTTTTTTCCCACAATAACTTTAGAATTCATTTTTTTAACCTGTTCCCCACCTCACAATATATGATCATTTTATGATTTGGTCATTTGTAATTTTAAGTGAGACAAACCCATTGTTTTCAAAAGGAGACTTTCAACATGCGGGCTTGTTACCAAAGCAAAATTATGACATCATCTGGCAGCCATTCCAAATTATAGCCGTGTGTTCCAGAATGGTTTCTTGCTATGCTAGATGGTGTGACATAAATCACTTCCACTCTATAGGCAATGTTATCCGTTTTCTTCATCTTACAACTCAAAATCATAAAGGCAGAAAGTATTACGGTATCTTATAACTCTGCCTACAAACAAGAAACACCAGCCAGGTTGAGATCCTTTTCCAGTTTTTTCAACATTTTTACTGAAACGAAAGGCTCTCTTCTGCACTGATAATTAGGAAATATTTCTTAGTCAATATTTCAAACACAGTTAAAAAATCTACTCTGGGGAAAAAATGGTGGAAGAAAAGCTGTATATGAAAGTTAAAATACTGTATCAAAACAAAACATATTAAATGGTTGTGGTGTAAAGGCTAGATCTCATAGGTAAATAATGNTCTCTTCTGCACTGATAATTAGGAAATATTTCTTAGTCAATATTTCAAACACAGTTAAAAAATCTACTCTGGGGAAAAAATGGTGGAAGAAAAGCTGTATATGAAAGTTAAAATACTGTATCAAAACAAAACATATTAAATGGTTGTGGTGTAAAGGCTAGATCTCATAGGTAAATAATGAAGACTCTTGGATTGTGCCACTTATTTCTGAAGTGAGTCTAAAATTTGGCCAGCCACTAGTAGGACTCATTTCCAGTTTACCTTAGTGTAGATGGGAATTATGAATGCATTTTGTGGACTTTGGCTCTGTGGCTTTCCAAAGTGATTCATTCCTGAGTAATCTGTAACCCATACTCCTTGTGGAATCATTAGAAAAGCCTGCCTTGATGATTTTTCATTGAATATCAAAGCTTTCAGAAGTGTGCCTCTGGGAATGACCCTCTGCAGATGCAGGGGCATCTCCAAAATGATCCAGGTGTTACCCGCTCCCCTTCAGTCTCTCTGGTATTGTCTGGTATTGTGATTTACCAAGTGTCTTACAGGAAGAGATTAAGCCTTCCGGAGAATTACTTAATTTTCAAAAGGACTGCTTTGTGTGTGTGTGCCTGTCCCATTTTCTTGCTTTTTTGTGTCAGTTATGGGATTTTGAAGTTGAAAATACTGAGCTGTTTTAGAGCCTCCACAGTAAAATATTCCTACTTTGATATGGAGTGAAATTTCCCCAATTGCATGATCTTTGAGACACAAATTGGATTCACATTTATTTTTCAAAGCTTTTAATTCTTTCTTGGCCGACATCCTCTGACACTGAGCTCCTCAGGTTTTCTGTTTGCTTAAGTTTGTCTCCTCCTTCCAGTGAGTGTGGGAGACAGTCCAGGAAATCAGGGAACCCTCACAGCAGCCCTTTGTAGAATATTCACCTTATTCCTCTGCAGCCAGGGGTTTGTGAAATTATGTAACATATTCTGCTTTCAGAAGTCCTTTTATTTATTTTTTAAAGCCTCTCATACCTAAGTGGGGTGAGTAGGTGAATAGCATTGATTTCTCTCAAGAAGGGTGTTATGTAAATGCTGCCTTCTAGAATCGCATTTTCATTTCCTGCATTGATCTCATCTTAAAGCCTCGGAGTCAATACTATTTTGTTGTGTGTATTCATTCCTGTTTTCACAGAAATTCCATATTGCAAAATGAAAGTGAGTGACTAAACATGTTGAAATCATGCTTAAAAGCCTCTTATCCTATCATCTTTGGCTATCATTTTTTAAAAATCCAAACAAATAAATGATAAAAGCAACAAATGCTTGTGTACTTTAGCTGACATCATTATTAACATAGCTTCTTAGTGGTTTCTTTTCTTTTTTTCTTCCAGAAAATCCATTTTTGGAAGATGGCTTTGAACTAGGCCCAATCTATAAGGACTAGATCTTGTTTATCATTAAGGAAGGAGGATTTTCTTACCTTAGAGATACCATAGTTGTTGTTTAGTAGCTAAGTCATATACAGCCCTTTTGCTACACCATGTAGCCCACCAGGCTCCTCTGTCCGTGGGATTTCCCAAGCAAGAATGCTGGAGTGGGTTGCCATTTCCTTCTCCAGGGGATCTTCCTGACACAGGGATGGAACTTGCGTCCCCTGCATTGTCAGGCTGATTCTTTACGACGGAGCCACATAGTTGAGCTCATCAATAAATGGCTCGAACTGTCCCCTAGTCCAAAAACTCCCATCTACTCACCTAGGAGAACCAAGACAGACCTTCCTCTTCTAAGATATCCTGGTGGGTCCACTAATACCTTGTTGGCAGATGTACCAGAAAGGACTTCCTTTAACAGAGCTGTGACAGACACACCAGTGCATTTTGCAGTTACATGTCGATATCTTGGACACATAAATAGGAAACTTGAATTGGCACCAGCGTATAATGGCTATTCCTGTACTTAATCCTCACCGATCTATTTTTTTTTTTTTCCTATAATGTCCAGATTCTACTTTTTTTTTTAATTTGAAGATACTGTTACACCTTAATTTACAAGTTGTTTTAAATCCTGCTACAGTTTATTGAATCTTTTCAGTTAACCAGAAACATCACTGCACTCTATCTCTGGTGATCTAAAGTCTAATGACACATTAATGTAAATTTTAGCATCCAAACCAGAATTCAGTGTTGTATCACCATAGTTCGCCGTTAACCATATAATGCTATGATTTCTCGTTTGCACCTTTGGAATTCTCAATCTAAAAGTAACAGAGGAGTAAAAAGAGGGGAAAAAATGGATTTAGAACAATATCCAAACCTTGGTTCCTGGATTCATCCATAATTACCGTTCATTTTTCACAGCTTCAGTTCTAGCTATCAAAAAATATGCGCTTGATCCAAATTCCGCTTTAGTTTCTAGGACAGGCATCCCCAGATGAGTGTCATATTCCAGCTGGAGCTCTTCTGTTGAAGGGGAGGCCCCTCATGCCTTGTCCCCACACTCTGATACTTCCCAAGCTTTCTCGCCTCGTCCTCTACCACCGTGCACTCCTCAGGATAAAAAGGCTGCATGAACTGAATCTGAACCAGTGGTCAGAACCCCAGCTCTGCCACCTACTAGCTGTGTGACTGGGGGGCAAGTGACTTTACCCTTCTGTGCCTCAGTTTCTTCACCTGTATAAGGAGAATAATACCACCTACCTCATAGAATTATTAGGGAATTCCCAGGTTGTGCAGTGCTAAAGAACCTGCCTGGCAATGCAGGACGCATAAGAGATGCCAGTTGGATCCCTGGATTGGGAATATGCCTTGGAGGAGGGCATGGCACCCCACTCCAGTATTCTCGCCTGGACAGAGGAGCCTGGTGGGCTATAGTCCATAATGTCACAAAGAATTGGAAATGACTAAAGCAACTTAGCGCATAGACACACACATAGGATTATCAAGTTAGATGAGGTTATAGATGTAAAGGCCTTAATGGAGAGTCATCTCCCAGTAAGTACTCAGTAAGTATTTGTATAGTAATAATACTTATCATCAGCACCAACACAAAGAGAGGTCAGTATTTCTTATTCACTGTCACCTTGCTTTAACATACCCTAAACCCTACCACTTAAAGTTTTGGAGTGGAGTGCTAGCAGCCCTAATTACTCTCTGATCTAGGCAAGACAATTAAACAAAAAAGACAGGAAAAACATCTAGTGAAATTGCTTGAGTGAAACTGTGCTGGAATTTATTCCTTTCCTTTAACAAATGTTTACTGAAGCTCTTGGAAATATGGTGGCAACCAAAATAATTATCGGCCTTGAACTCATGAAGCTAATGTCTGAGTAGGAGATAGCTGATAATGAAAGAATCCCCAAGCGTGTAATGCTATAAATTGGCTGATTCGTGTCAATGTCTAGCAAAACGAATACAGTATTGTAAAGCAAAACAAACTAAAAAAAATAAAAATTAGAAACAACAACAACAACAGAACACAGTAAAATAAGATATGACCTGTTAGAAAAGACCCGGATGCTGGGAGAGACTGAAGGCAGGAGGAGAAGGGGACAACAGAGGAGGAGATGGTTGGATGGCATCACTCACTTGATGGACGTGAATTTGAGCAAGCTCCAGGAGTTGGTGATAGACAGGGAAGCCTGGCGTGCTGCAGTCCATGGGGTTGCAAAGAGTCAGTTGCACTGAGCAACTGAACTGAACTGATTTTAGTTCTCAAAAAAAAAATAAAAACAACTTTCTCGGTTGACTATTTAATTTGAGACCTGAAATGGCCATGGATAGGTAAAGAGTAGGGGTGAGGGGACCATTATAGGTGGAAGGCACCCATGTGCAAAACCCTGAGGCAGAAGGAATGGGGTCTGTGCAACTGCAGGACAACCGATGCCCATGAAGCCCAAGAAGGAGGGAGCAGGGCTTCATCACAGGCTGGGTGCAGCACTGGTCTGATCCCTCGGAGCTGTAGGCCTCCTTAAAGGTTGAGACTGGAGTCTACATACCCTGCGAAGTTTTAAGAGGGGTCTGACACAGTCCCATTGATATCTTTTAAAAGTTATACTGATTCTTGTGTAGAAATTGGATTATAGGGGAAAAAAGAGTGGAAATTGAGTGACCATTAGAAACTATTGCTGGACCCAGGAAAGAGCTAAAGATGACCTGATGGTGGGTGGTAGACACTCATCTCCCAGATTATGTTTATTTATTGTTAACAATGTTAATATTTGATATTAATTTAATATTATATTTATTGTTAATGTTAATGAACATTTGTGGTTACATTCTGCAGTGGAAAAGACAAGATCTGGTGAGAGGTTCTGCGTTAGTTAGGGGGAAAGGAAGGTGTCCAGGATGACTCTCAGATGATTCAGGTTAATGATGTAAGTAATTCCTTCCTCACAGTACAGATGTAAACAGATGGCATCCATCATCTGTAAAGGCAGAAAAGATGGAGAATGCTTTCAAAGTTGCTGAAGAGTATTCTGTTTGTTTCTGATTGGGAGTCAGTATAGATGCTTGCTAAAGATAAGCCAAAGGATTCGTGTGAAGATGCAGTAAGTGATCGGTAAAAAGGTAAAACTGTTTACCCATAAGATTTAGGCTTGGCGCTCAGATCTTTGATGCGGTGCAGAGAAGGGCCTGTTAGCATCAGTAACCCTGCATTCACTGTTTTGTGGTTTGGTAGGGCCCTTTATTTGGAGAAGGCAATGGCACCCCACTTCAGTACTCTTGCCAGGAAAATCCCATGGATGGAGGAGCCTGGTGGGCGGCAGTCCATGGGGTCCCTAAGTCAGACATGACTGAGCATCTTCACTTTCACTTTTCACTTTCACGCATTGGAGAAGGAAATGGAAACCCACTCCAGTGTTCTTGCCTGGAGAATCCCAGGGACGGGGGAGCCTGGTGGGCTGCTGTCTGTGGGGTTGCACAGAGTCGCACACAACTGAAGTGACTTAGCAGCAGCAGCAGGGCCCTTTATTGTGTTGGCAGACGTGAAGGCGCCTCATTCGTTGGGAGCACAGTAAATACGACTGACTATATTTCAGTGCTGGTTACACGGCTCTGTGGATTTACAACACATAGCTGGGGAAGAGTAAGGGAAATGGGAGCCTGCAGGGTGACGTCTGAGGACTGACTCTCGTCTTCTGCTTCTCTAGACAAGTGCGGGCAAGCACTCCTGCTGTTGGCCTAGCAGCAGCTCCTCTGAGCCACTTGTCAGCACCAGGCACTGAGTCAGGATGCTGAGGCCTGTACTCACTCAAACTGTCTCTCGGACAGTGTCCCAGGGAATTTCTGCAAAGTTTTCTCTGAGAAAAGCTTCTGCTTCTACTTGGAAGGAGAATTGTTTTTTAAATCTTAAGAGATACTTTTTGAAAAAAATTGAAAAAATAAATATTGGAAAAAATATTTTCTCGTTTAAATGATGAGGGAGTATATGAGAAGGAAGGGTTACAAAATCAGTTATTTTGGTTGACTTTGGTTGAGTGAAAGCTGATGCAAGGGGAAAATGCAGGTCTTTAACTTATTGTCACATCCAAGGATAATGGTAAAAGGCCACATGAGGAGAAACCAGGAGCTCTCCACTAAGCATACAATCCATAAGTGGATTGTATGATCCTCAAAGTTATTATATTTTTTCTGTTATTGTAGTTTTTTTCTTTAACTTCTATAATTATTTAGTAAATGTTTCAGACAATTTTATCTTACAAAATGCCATTGAGGGAATTCCTCACTGGTCCAGTGGTTAAGACTAGACATCCTCACTGCTGAGGACTCAGGTTCAGTCTCTGGTCAGGGAACTGAGATCCCACAAGCCGCACAGTGCAGCAAAAAATAAACAAATACAAATCTAAAAGTAACAATAAATGCCATTGATTTACCCATATGAGAAGCCAGTTCTCATTAAGGAGATCACAGATGAGTCCTCTTCATAAAGGGAGCTTGACTTAATGACTTGAAAATATGTTTCAAGACTAGAAGACCACCAAAGAAGCTTTGAACCCACATGAGTACATGATTCAGATTTTATATTATCTTCTATCTTCCTCCACCAAATAACCGGTTTCAAATTGTCCATCCTCTTCCTTATTTTCTGAGATATCTGAGTGATACAATATGTTTGAGTTTCTCACATTGCAAATTTTCTCTCTCAACGCATAATCGGTGCTCATACAGCTACACTTAATGAATAGTCTCTGCAACTTTGACAGCACATCAAGACAAACTATTTAATACCATCCTGCTGCTGCTGCTGCTGCTAAGTCGCTTCAGTCGTGTCCAACTCTGTGCGACCCCAGAGACGGCAGCCCACCAGGCTCCACCATCCCTGGGATTCTCCAGGCAAGAACACTGGAGTGGGTTGCCATTTCCTTCTCCAAAGCATGAAACTGAAAAGTGAAAGAAGTCGCTCACTCGTGTCCGACCCTTTGCAACCCCATGGACAGCAGCCCACCAGGCTCCTCCATCCATGGGATTTTCCAGGCAAGAGTCCTGGAGTGGGGTGCCATTGCCTTCTCCTACTTAATGCCAATTGCACATCAAAAAAAAAAAAAAAATTCCTGGAAGGAAATATTCTTTTTCTCCAAGTAAATTTGAAACCTCTTTATTCATTTTAAATATTTTATTGCATTAATTTTTCAAAGCAACAAAACAAACATTCATCCAGTGAAACTCAGCGTGACCCCCCTCAGATGGGTACATCTGTTGCTTTCCTGCTGTGTCCTGGAATAATTCGTGTTAATACATTGAAAGTATACACTTCATTCCAATGAGCTACCCTCATTTACATGTAAAATTTACATTGATGGAAACAAAAGTAAGAGCTGGAAGAAAGCTGACCCAGGAATTCTGTGATTTATGACTGGCTGCCTCTGTCCGTTTGTCCCTGCACGGAGAGTAGAGAGTGATCTCCCCACCCCTGGACCCTTGCGAGCTTTAGTTACATCGACAAATACGTGGAAGATGCTGCCCAGATATTTTGACACCTTTTTCTGTAGCCTGCTTTCCACGTGAAGACCTTCTACAAGATTTGTAGTCACTGCCGTTCCCTTTTCGCTCTGTCTGCTCACGTCACATGAATAGATGCTCCAGGTACACTGAACGGCATCTAGGAATTGAAGCCAACACGGAGAATACTAATCAGCTTTAGCCTCTTGAAAATTAACCAATGTGAGCTCATCTCAAGCAGAGCAGGGGGAAAAATCTTCAGTGGTATTCCCGCCCTACCCCTTTCAACTCTGTTAACTGATGGTCTCAATGGTTTTGGAGAAGGGATCAAATTTCTAACCAAGACAGCATTTTCTGCCTCCACCATCCCTCTAGGTATGTGTTAAGCCTTCACAAATTAAGCTTAAAAAATAGAACGAGAAGGAGGAAAATAAACGTTTAGCAGTTAAAGACTCAATGCTGAGTCTTCTCTTTAAAGGAGCTTGCTTTCTATAATTTTTTCTTAAAAAAGAAATCTCAATCCTGAATCCCCCTCCCACCTCCCGCCCCATATCATCTCTCTGGATCATCCCCGTGCACCAGCCCCAAGCAGATTCATGTCAATGTATGGCAAAACCAATATAGTATTGTAAAGTAAAATAAAGTAAAAATAAAAATGAAAAAGAAATAAATGAAAAAGAAATCTCCTATAAGTGTAGCGAGTAAAATTTCAAATGATACAGTATCCAGAGACTAAAATAATTTATGAGGTGTTTTCTACAAAGACTTGAGCCCAATATTTTTGGCAATCATCACTATCCTTGCTTATTTGAAAAATCTCTACAGCATCAAATCATCCATCAGCCACCAGGGTTACATGTCCAAATGATAACTACTCTGTGTCATTAAGTGTAATATGTAATTTAAAGATTCTCTAATGTGGTTTTCTGAGGAACTGGAGCCATTTGTGTATATTCCATACTGCCCATAATTTAATAAAGGTAAAGCATATTTAACAAATTGCTTCAGTCTTTAATAGTGACTAGCTGACACTTACTTTTTGGAAATTACAACAGAGAACATATAGATTCTTCTGCATCACAATATTTTGATATTTTGCAGGGTTTGTCAAACATACCCAGTCCCTGGAACCCTTTTGTTAAGGAAAAAATTGTCCTAGAACTTCCTCCCTAACATAACCCTGTTCACTTGCTTACCTGTTGAATCCCTTCCTCCTTTACCTATAACCAAAGTAAATGAACAGGCCTATGAAAAATAGTGTATTCTAATAGGTCAGTAATGAAGGATAATAGAAACCAGTTTTGCTTTATATATTGAAGGCCAAATTGAAAATCAAAGCTTTCATGTATCTTACATTCAAATGGTAACAGAGGTCAGTGTATAGGGACAGTTACTACAGGACCTTTGCACTTAATCCCGATCTCCTATATTCTGTTTTAGTTTGAAATTTGATGATGGCTATAAAGATGCTTCACAAAAAGGCTAAACATAAATAGTCATAAATAACATCAACGTAAATAATCACATAATTTATGTGAATAAAAAGAAATAATCCTCTTGAATGTCAGCAGAGAGTGCCTCCCTTGGAGCATACCTGCCTCCATTCATCTCTCATCACTGCAGGTTTCTGTGATGGTTTCTATGGAGAGAAAGTTAAGGACAGAGGAGTGCTGGAGATGAAAGCTGCAATTGTTAGGAGCATACATCAGCTTAATGTGATCTTTAGAGTCTGCAAGGTGATTGGCTGTAGTGTCTTAGAGTGAGTTGAGAAGGTGAATCACATTAACGTGTTGAGGCAATTTCATGTATATGTATACATAGATAGACACATAGCAATCTCAAGCTACAGAGAAATTGCAAATAAAAAGCAACAAATATAAATTGTTGTCCTGGTCCATTCTCCATAAATGATAATTATTGCAATTATTATCAACTGAATAATTATTATTGAGGAGATTAACATCCAAGGTGGCCGTATCTGTATATATAAACAAAGAACAATAAGTTCTCCTAATATTTGTGTTTTTCTTCTAAACCATTTCTGATTTATTATAAAAGCACATAAAAATCCTTGGGGCATACCTAACTCAAACCCATGATTTTAGATAATTAACTTATCTATCTAGTTAATTCATTTACCTAGAATCACCAGGCTGCATATAAATTTATTTATGTTAGATTTGAGAAAATTTAGTCTTTTACCTTTATCCTCAAAAAAAAAGGCAGCAAGAGTGATATTTGTGTATCCTTGCTGATCAAAGAAGTGTGGCCATGTTTATATATTCATGTTTGGTGCAAAATTGATAAGAAAATTCCGACGGAAAACACTCATTTATTGATGTTGTTTAGTAGCTCAGTCGTGTCCAACTCTGCGACCCCATGGACTGTAGCTCACCAGGTCTCCCTATCCATGGAATTTTCCAGGCAAGAACACTGGAGTGGATTGCCTTGCCCTCCTCGAAAACATACATACATAGACGTTTAGAATCCATTAGTCAAGGGTCTACTTTTGACTTGTTTTGACACTTTGACCTTAAGACTTTGACTTAATTTGATAAATTAATGGAGGAAAAACAAGATCACAAAACAGTTTCAAATAATTTATAATTCAGTTCAGTCACTCAGTCATGTCCAGCTCTTTGCGACTCCATGGACTGCAGCACACCAGGCTCCCCTGTCCATCACCAACTCCCGGAGCTTGCTCAAACTCATGTCCATCAAGTCGGTGATACCATCCAACCATCTCATCCTCTGTTGTCCCTTTCTCCTACCTTCAATCTTTCCCAGCATCAGGGTCTTTTCCAGTGAGTCAGTTCTTCACATCAGATGAACAAAGTACTGGTCAGCATTAGTCTTTCCAATGAATATTTAGGACTGAGTTCCTTTAGGACCAACTTGTTGGATCTCCTTGCAGTCCATGAGACTCTGAAGAGTCTTCTCCAAAACCATAGTTCAAAAGCAGTAAGCTAATTTATAATTAGCTTCATGATATAAAGATATATGTTCTATTTTGTTCACAATATATGGGTACATGTTCTCTTTGGGTTAATGTAATTTGAATACATTCCAAGTAATTCAAAGACAGCCTGCTGCTGCTGCTAAGTCGCTTCAGTCGTGTCCAACTCTGTGTGACCCCATAGATGGCAGCCCACCAGGCTCCCCCGTCCCTGGGATTTTCCAGGCAAGAACAGTGGAGTGGGTTACCATTTCCTTCTCCAATGCATGAAAGTGAAAAGTGAAAATGAAGTCGCTCATTGCNAAAAAAAAAAAAAAAATTCCTGGAAGGAAATATTCTTTTTCTCCAAGTAAATTTGAAACCTCTTTATTCATTTTAAATATTTTATTGCATTAATTTTTCAAAGCAACAAAACAAACATTCATCCAGTGAAACTCAGCGTGACCCCCCTCAGATGGGTACATCTGTTGCTTTCCTGCTGTGTCCTGGAATAATTCGTGTTAATACATTGAAAGTATACACTTCATTCCAATGAGCTACCCTCATTTACATGTAAAATTTACATTGATGGAAACAAAAGTAAGAGCTGGAAGAAAGCTGACCCAGGAATTCTGTGATTTATGACTGGCTGCCTCTGTCCGTTTGTCCCTGCACGGAGAGTAGAGAGTGATCTCCCCACCCCTGGACCCTTGCGAGCTTTAGTTACATCGACAAATACGTGGAAGATGCTGCCCAGATATTTTGACACCTTTTTCTGTAGCCTGCTTTCCACGTGAAGACCTTCTACAAGATTTGTAGTCACTGCCGTTCCCTTTTCGCTCTGTCTGCTCACGTCACATGAATAGATGCTCCAGGTACACTGAACGGCATCTAGGAATTGAAGCCAACACGGAGAATACTAATCAGCTTTAGCCTCTTGAAAATTAACCAATGTGAGCTCATCTCAAGCAGAGCAGGGGGAAAAATCTTCAGTGGTATTCCCGCCCTACCCCTTTCAACTCTGTTAACTGATGGTCTCAATGGTTTTGGAGAAGGGATCAAATTTCTAACCAAGACAGCATTTTCTGCCTCCACCATCCCTCTAGGTATGTGTTAAGCCTTCACAAATTAAGCTTAAAAAATAGAACGAGAAGGAGGAAAATAAACGTTTAGCAGTTAAAGACTCAATGCTGAGTCTTCTCTTTAAAGGAGCTTGCTTTCTATAATTTTTTCTTAAAAAAGAAATCTCAATCCTGAATCCCCCTCCCACCTCCCGCCCCATATCATCTCTCTGGATCATCCCCGTGCACCAGCCCCAAGCAGATTCATGTCAATGTATGGCAAAACCAATATAGTATTGTAAAGTAAAATAAAGTAAAAATAAAAATGAAAAAGAAATAAATGAAAAAGAAATCTCCTATAAGTGTAGCGAGTAAAATTTCAAATGATACAGTATCCAGAGACTAAAATAATTTATGAGGTGTTTTCTACAAAGACTTGAGCCCAATATTTTTGGCAATCATCACTATCCTTGCTTATTTGAAAAATCTCTACAGCATCAAATCATCCATCAGCCACCAGGGTTACATGTCCAAATGATAACTACTCTGTGTCATTAAGTGTAATATGTAATTTAAAGATTCTCTAATGTGGTTTTCTGAGGAACTGGAGCCATTTGTGTATATTCCATACTGCCCATAATTTAATAAAGGTAAAGCATATTTAACAAATTGCTTCAGTCTTTAATAGTGACTAGCTGACACTTACTTTTTGGAAATTACAACAGAGAACATATAGATTCTTCTGCATCACAATATTTTGATATTTTGCAGGGTTTGTCAAACATACCCAGTCCCTGGAACCCTTTTGTTAAGGAAAAAATTGTCCTAGAACTTCCTCCCTAACATAACCCTGTTCACTTGCTTACCTGTTGAATCCCTTCCTCCTTTACCTATAACCAAAGTAAATGAACAGGCCTATGAAAAATAGTGTATTCTAATAGGTCAGTAATGAAGGATAATAGAAACCAGTTTTGCTTTATATATTGAAGGCCAAATTGAAAATCAAAGCTTTCATGTATCTTACATTCAAATGGTAACAGAGGTCAGTGTATAGGGACAGTTACTACAGGACCTTTGCACTTAATCCCGATCTCCTATATTCTGTTTTAGTTTGAAATTTGATGATGGCTATAAAGATGCTTCACAAAAAGGCTAAACATAAATAGTCATAAATAACATCAACGTAAATAATCACATAATTTATGTGAATAAAAAGAAATAATCCTCTTGAATGTCAGCAGAGAGTGCCTCCCTTGGAGCATACCTGCCTCCATTCATCTCTCATCACTGCAGGTTTCTGTGATGGTTTCTATGGAGAGAAAGTTAAGGACAGAGGAGTGCTGGAGATGAAAGCTGCAATTGTTAGGAGCATACATCAGCTTAATGTGATCTTTAGAGTCTGCAAGGTGATTGGCTGTAGTGTCTTAGAGTGAGTTGAGAAGGTGAATCACATTAACGTGTTGAGGCAATTTCATGTATATGTATACATAGATAGACACATAGCAATCTCAAGCTACAGAGAAATTGCAAATAAAAAGCAACAAATATAAATTGTTGTCCTGGTCCATTCTCCATAAATGATAATTATTGCAATTATTATCAACTGAATAATTATTATTGAGGAGATTAACATCCAAGGTGGCCGTATCTGTATATATAAACAAAGAACAATAAGTTCTCCTAATATTTGTGTTTTTCTTCTAAACCATTTCTGATTTATTATAAAAGCACATAAAAATCCTTGGGGCATACCTAACTCAAACCCATGATTTTAGATAATTAACTTATCTATCTAGTTAATTCATTTACCTAGAATCACCAGGCTGCATATAAATTTATTTATGTTAGATTTGAGAAAATTTAGTCTTTTACCTTTATCCTCAAAAAAAAAGGCAGCAAGAGTGATATTTGTGTATCCTTGCTGATCAAAGAAGTGTGGCCATGTTTATATATTCATGTTTGGTGCAAAATTGATAAGAAAATTCCGACGGAAAACACTCATTTATTGATGTTGTTTAGTAGCTCAGTCGTGTCCAACTCTGCGACCCCATGGACTGTAGCTCACCAGGTCTCCCTATCCATGGAATTTTCCAGGCAAGAACACTGGAGTGGATTGCCTTGCCCTCCTCGAAAACATACATACATAGACGTTTAGAATCCATTAGTCAAGGGTCTACTTTTGACTTGTTTTGACACTTTGACCTTAAGACTTTGACTTAATTTGATAAATTAATGGAGGAAAAACAAGATCACAAAACAGTTTCAAATAATTTATAATTCAGTTCAGTCACTCAGTCATGTCCAGCTCTTTGCGACTCCATGGACTGCAGCACACCAGGCTCCCCTGTCCATCACCAACTCCCGGAGCTTGCTCAAACTCATGTCCATCAAGTCGGTGATACCATCCAACCATCTCATCCTCTGTTGTCCCTTTCTCCTACCTTCAATCTTTCCCAGCATCAGGGTCTTTTCCAGTGAGTCAGTTCTTCACATCAGATGAACAAAGTACTGGTCAGCATTAGTCTTTCCAATGAATATTTAGGACTGAGTTCCTTTAGGACCAACTTGTTGGATCTCCTTGCAGTCCATGAGACTCTGAAGAGTCTTCTCCAAAACCATAGTTCAAAAGCAGTAAGCTAATTTATAATTAGCTTCATGATATAAAGATATATGTTCTATTTTGTTCACAATATATGGGTACATGTTCTCTTTGGGTTAATGTAATTTGAATACATTCCAAGTAATTCAAAGACAGCCTGCTGCTGCTGCTAAGTCGCTTCAGTCGTGTCCAACTCTGTGTGACCCCATAGATGGCAGCCCACCAGGCTCCCCCGTCCCTGGGATTTTCCAGGCAAGAACAGTGGAGTGGGTTACCATTTCCTTCTCCAATGCATGAAAGTGAAAAGTGAAAATGAAGTCGCTCATTGCTAAGGTCGTGTCCGACCCTTAGCAACCCCAAGGACTGCAGCCTACCAGGCTCCTCTGTCCATGGGAGTTTCCAGGCAAGAGTACTGGAGCGGAGTGCCATTACCTTCTCCATCAAAGACAGCCTAGAGCTTAGTAAATGGTAAAAAAGAAAGCTATGTGTTTTAAAATCCATCACATTAACTCCCCAAATTAGATAAACCATATTCTGATAATTGAGAAGCAAGTCTACTATTTTATTACTTTTAAGAAATAGTAAGACCTGTGATACAAAGGCTGCTCTTTAACATTCTGAGCTTTATATGTTTTTTAAAAATGCTTATTTGTTTTACAGTTTATTTCTAGAGATAGTGCATGTTTTTCATGGAAAGACTCTATTTCTGAATTCTTTCCTGTTGAAAGCCAGTTTGTTCACTTACATAGCCTGCAATGAACCTTAACTTGCAGTATGCCTTAAAAAAGGGACAAGATGAATCTCTGATGTTTTTCTTCTCATATATGGATGAAGATACCAATTGCTTTAACTGGTCTAATAACTAACATACCTTATTACATAGTATCAGACTTTCTTGGCAAAGGAGTGTGGGGGGGTGTGTGTATTATGTCTGTGGCAAAATCCTGTTGAAATTTTCAGGGATACCTCTCGAATCCATTTAATTCTCTTATTTTGAAACTATTAGTAGTGTTAAATCCATTTGTTTATTATCTGGTCTGCAACTGGATTGTTGGATTTCTAAATATATTAAAAATGAACAAATAGAGAATTCTGTTCCCTCATGTGTATTCAAACTTGGCTAAAAATTCTCTCCCTCTCACATTAACTTCCCTCTACTATCTGGTTTTAGAACAAATTTGTCTTCAAAACGTATGAGGAGTAAGAATGTCTCTGAGATATACCCTGTTCTGTTTCATTTGTAGCATAACAGATTTTTAAAAACTTAAGCTTTGATCCGTGACCCATATTGCTCTTCTCAAACAAATTGGAAACCTATAGATAGAAGGAAGAATGTAGCGATAGAAGAAAGGACCCAGGGAAAGACAGCACCATACTTTCCAAGAGCAAAATTTATTTTTTCAACCACTGGTTTTATTTCCTGTCACTTTGATGTCACCTTGTCACTGTGCAAGGCTTTCAAACCAGGTGAATGGCAGTGCTTCATCCATATCAGCGGGGAAGAAGGCAGACACAGAGAGTCTGTTGGGACAGAGAGTCCAGAAATCACCCAGGGGACTTCCCTGCTGATCCAGTGGCTAAGACTCTGTGCCTCCAATGCAGGGGGCCTGGATTCAGTCCCTGGTTAGGGAACAAGATCCCACTCGCCACAACTAAGATCCAGAGCAGCCTGCATGTGTGTGTGTGTGTGTGTGTGTGTGTGTGTGTATGCATATGTATGTATATATGTAATTTTTCAAGTCACCCAGGACAATGTGCTGTATAATGTATAATATGTGATATTTTGTGGAAGGATTATTCTGCAAAATTCAGAATAATTTCACACTTTCTTTTGATCATACCCACTGGCAGATTTTTGATGGATAATGAAGCCGACCCATTATTTAAACCTACGTGGGTAATTATCTCATCAGGTCAAAGACGTAAAGACTTAACGCAGAGTTTACAAGTAAGTGTGAAGTGTCCTGGAGAGACAGAGACCAATGAAATCATGGTTCTTTAGTCCTTCACCACCTCAGTTTTGTAGATTTCATCTAGAATAACGTGAGTCTTTAATAATTATTACATAATAATGTCAGATTTCTGGACCATGGTGTATTCTCTCACACTTGATTAAAGTACATCATGAATTCTATTTCTTTTAACACCTATTGATTTTTTCTGTATGAAACTCTGAATATTGACCAGGGGTCTACTTTCTTTTTAAGCTTATTGGTTTTTACAAATTAAGTATTTGCAGTTGCTTTTTCTAAAAGGATTTGAGTTCTTTTGCAGAGCAATCCAAGTGGGTTTGTCATTCAAATTTTACAGATATCTGAGTCGTGAACATCTGTATTCACTTTCAAATGTCACAGTGAATCAATTTTGACTATAGACGTTATCAAGCTGTAAATTGGGTGTTAGTGAAAATATAGGCTTTAATTTGCTAATGGGCAATTAAGCAGGAAAACCTTTAGAAGCAGAGAAATAATTGATGTCTTACTTCCTTAAGAGGACACTGTTAAGAAGTATTCGACTGAGGGGGACCTACAAGTACCTGTAATGAAATAGTAAGAACATAAAACTGTCAGCACCAAGATTGCTTTTTCCTATCACACCGTGACAGAAATGCTACCGCTTCAATAACTAAGCCACTATCTCTTTCTGCTCTGCATACATTTAGCTTCTAAGCTCTCCCAAATCCTCTCCATAATGAATCAAGAAACCTAATACATTAATAAACAAAATTGTTCTTGTTGCCTAGTTGCTAAGTCATGTCCAACTTTTGGTGACCCCATGGACTGTAACTCACCAGGCTTCTCTGTCCATGGGATTCACCACGCAAGAATACTGGAGTGGCCTGCAACTTCCTTCTCCAGGAATAAACAAAATTAAGTGAAATTAATTATTTTGTATGATTTCTGCCCAATATAAAATCTAACTGGAGTGATCTTGTACTCTGTGTTAGCTTATAAAACATGCATGATCCTACTTGGTGAATATATGCATACAGGTATTTATACAAAGATATTCATTGCAGCACTACCAGTAATATTTAAAAAAGTGGTAGTACAACTCACATGTCTGTCAATAATAACTTTTTCTTTATATTATTTAGAAAACTTTACCTTGTACGGTGGAATACTATGAAGACGTTTTAAAGAAGATGGTGATGTGATGGCTTGTAAAGGTCTTCCACAGTGTATTTTTACATGAAGCAACACATTCCAAGACCACTAGATATAGGTCAACCCCACCATAAGAATAAAATGCCGCATGAAGCGGTGTGTGCGTGTGTGTGTGTGTATGCGTATGTATATATGTATGTGTCTAAACCTAGATGTATTGGTTTGGGTAATGGGGAAAGTGACATTTTCCTATTTTCAAATTCCAACCATTTTCTTCCCCTCTTCTGCAGCTTAACTCCAAATTTGTTTTTGTTTATGCCAAAACAAATGCAGATTTTTTTTTTCTAAATTAGCATCACCAAAATTTGACTCAAAGCATACCACACGTCACACTGGCTTTATTTTTAAATATGTGAATGAGTTTCTCTAACATTAGTGTGTAGTAGAGTATAGGAACCTGTGGTTTGTATAACTTTGCTTTCAAGCAGAATTAATAAGTCAACACTGGGCTATCAGCCCAGTTCGAGCTTTCATGCTGGTGGGGAGCATTGCAGTCCTTCATCTCTTTTATTAGCTATGCAGCAGGTAATCTTCATATTTTAATATGTCTGTGGTGAAGCAACAAAGCACCACAACTTATCCAGGCTTTCTCCTTCCTGCCATTGCTCACTGACCTTTTACAAATTTAATTATTTATACCCAATTGGGCTTCTTCTCTTTCCTTCTGCTTGCTAATGTATCAAATGTAGAATTGATATTGTCAGCCCAGCAGTGGAATATGCTGTAGGAAATCTCTTGCCTTCTAAAGCCAAGTGATAAATGAAAAGGAAAATGCCCAAGGAGCTTGCAATTTGAAACAAAGAGGGTAAAATAAAACACATCACTGAAGTTACAGTGTAACACATCACTTCCTCCCTACAGGAAAGAATGTTTTACCCTGTTTGGAGCAGATCTTCTGATCAGCTGTTCAATAAAGCACCCCAGCATAAGACTGATCCCCCAATCCCACATCACTCTAAGGATGGGTTAAATAATGTCTACTGGACCCAAGTCCTTATAATAAGATATGATCACGGGGCTCATCCTGTTACGTGTTTGACTGTCACTTAGACACATTCTCTCATCTTGAAAAGAATTTAATTATAAAGGAAGAAAAGGATAAGAAAAGTGTGAGAAATGGGAAGGATCAGTACACTGGATCTCTGCTAAGTCACTTTAGTCGTGTCCGACTCTGTGCGACCCCATAGACGGCAGCCCACCAGGCTCCCCTGTCCCTGGGATGCTCCAGGCAAGAACACTGGAGTGGGTTGCCATTTCTTTCTCCAATGCATGAAAGTGAAAAGTGAAAGTGAAGCCACTCAGTCGTGCCTGACTCTTAGCGACCCCGTGGACTGCAGCCCACCAGGCTCCTCCCATGGGATTTTTCAGGCAAGAGTACTGGAGTGGTTACCATTGCCTTCTCCGAATACATTGGATAACACGGTTTAAAAGCTGTGTTATTATGATAACAATAGCAATTGTTATATTTTAATAAGTGGAGGCTATTTGGAAAAGTGTTTTAAATACCATATGATACAACTTACATGTAGAATATAAAATATGACAGAAATGACCTTATCTTTGAAACAGAAACAGACTCACAGACAGAGAACAGACTTGTGGTTGCCAAGGAGGAGGAAGTTAGAGGAGGGACAGAGTGGGAGTTCAGGATTAGCAGATGCAAAGGGCTATAGAGAGAATGGATAAACATGGGCCCACTCTATAGCACAGAAGCTATATTCAGTATCCTGTAATAAACCATAATAGAAAAGAGCGTGAAAAAGAACATGCGTGTGTGTGTAATGGAATCACTTTGTTGTATAGTGGAAATGAACACAATATTGTGAACCAACTACACGTCATTTAAATATTTTTTAAAAGATATTTTAAGAATTCCTGCTGACTTCTGCTAAATAAGGACGTTAATTGATTGGTTAGTGAAGAAATACTGATTTCAGATGTGATTTGTTACAGTGGCAGCAAAGAATTTAAATGTGGCTGCTTCTTATTTGTCTTTAACTATGAAATGATCCAAAGATCTAGTCAGCACTAATGTACATTTCTTTCCCAGCAGTAAATAAAGAAGATAAAATAAAACTTAAAGCCCCCAAAATAGTTATTTGCCACTATTTCAGAATTCAAAAGTTGAATAGAATAATACTGGAAGAAAAAAAGGGCCAACTTTGTTGGTGTACCAGGGAAAGAAATGAAGAATTTATCTAAGAGTTCTTTTTAAAATTTCAGTTAATGTTCAGAAATTTATTAGCTTTATTTTTTCATATTTTGGGTAATCAGTATAAAATAAACTTACCTTTTTCATGACTGATTATCTTGTTTTACACACACACACACAAATTATGTATATGATGATGGCATTAATATATCAGAAGTATTTAAATTTCCATTTCTACACCCTAAGTTTGATTATTTTTCCTCTTATACTCTCAAGTTGGAAACAGACAGAGGAATCAATGTTTAAAGGACATGTTCAAATTTTATTTCATTTTACCATAGTATTGACACAGTGTTTAAGGCATCTGCTTTTTTTTAAATCCAGGAAACATCAATTTCAATCTCTTTGTCAGTATCAAGTAAGCTATTTTGTTAATATAAAGAAACTGCATAGTTCCTGGATTGTAGCTAATAAAAATAATTCTTTTCACCTGATGATAATTAGGACAATGTTTGCTTATAAAGATAGTAATCTTGACAAGGTAATTTGAATGGATAAGAACAGGAGATTTGATGAGTAATGTCTAATTAGAGACAGGTGATCTCTTTAGCACTCAAATTCTCTAGATCTCAAGTTATAATTTTTTTGTATCCCTAATTTAAAATTAAAACTTTCTAGGCTTCCTTTTTGTTCTCCCGGGAGTATTACATACATATGTGCCATAGCAGGTTATTTCTGTATAAGTGAATGACTGACATATATTGCATTGGCCAAAAAGTTCAAACAAATTTTGTAGCCAACCCAGTACAAACTTATCTTGTAGCTATTTTGCATTTCACAAGTCTTCTTCCAGGTGACATTTCAGGTATACATACACACACACAGGTGTCCATATATGTGTGTGTGTGTGTGTGTGTGTGTGTGTGTGTGTGACTTTTTATTCTCAGGGAAGACAATAATAAGGATTAAAGTAAGCAAACTCATATTTCTCATTTCATTCTTGAAACTTTTTCTCCTCCCAAATAACAGAGTCATAATGCATTGAGTTTAATTTTTGATTACTTTTGATTTGTATAATATCTAAATTATTTATTTATGTGTGTGTGTGTGTGTGTGTGTGTACACACAGCTACATAGTATAGCTCAGTTGATAAAGAATCTGCCTGCAAAGCAGGAGACTTGGGTTCAATTCCTGGGTCAGTAAGGTCCCCTGGAGAAGGAAATGGCAACCCACTCCAGCCAGTATTCTTCCTGGATAATTCTATGGGCAGAGAAGCCTGGCAGGCTTTCCTTGGGCTTGCAAGAGTCGGACATGATTTAGTGACTAAACCACCACCACGTAGTAAAACAAATTCTCCCTGTAGAAATATATTACTTATTTGGGGAGAGGGTATATGCATTTTCCTGAATTCATTTCTTTTATCATGAATATTTTTCATATACATATATGTGTCAATAATTTCATATAGTATACATTTTTATAGTACCTGATATTTTGCTGAGTAGTTCATCATGAATTCCTTTACATGTAAATATATATCTCTTATAGTTTCATTGCCATAAAATTTAGCTAGTTTCCCTGTTATTGGACCTGAATGCTGTTTCCAGTTTTCATTACTATTAATAATGCTGCAATGAGCATACTTGTGGCTCTCCTTTTCTGCAGGTCTTTAATTATTTGCTTAGGGAAATTTTTATCAAAGTCACTCTTTGGGTTTAATATGTCTTATGGGTTATCATACGTCCCTGGTGGCTGAGAGGGTAAAGTGTCTGCCTGCAATGCTGGAGACACAGGTTCGATCCCTGGGTTGGGCAGATCCCCTGGAGAAGGAAATGCCAACCCACTCCAGTATTCTTCCCTGGAGAATCCCATGGATGGAGGAGCCTGATATGCTATAGTCCACGTGGTCACAAAGAGTTGGACATGAATGAGCGATTTCACTTTACTTTCACTTATGAGTCGTCACAGATACCTAGTTCAAAAAGTGATAAATCTTTTACAACCAGCTCTGGAAAGCTTTATATTTGTTGTTAAAAACTAATATTTCCATAAGATTCTTGGCATAACAGCCCCAAAGTGGCATGAGTTAGGACATTTTCCTAGAAAGTTCCCTCAGAAAATTATTTTGTACTGCATAGAGATTTGAAATTCACATCTCATTTTCAGTCTTTTGTTTAACAGTTTGCAATAAAGCAAAAGAGCTTAGAAATCACTTGTGTTAGAGAGTAAGTTCAGTTCAATTGCTCAGTCGTGTCCGACTCTTTGCGACCCCATAAATTGCAGCATGCCAGGCCTCCCTTTCCATCACCAACTCCCAGACTTCACCCAAACTCATGTCCATCGAGTTGGTGATGCCATCCAGCCATCTCATCCTCGGTCATCCCCTTCTCCTCCTGCCCCCAATCCCTCCCAGCGTCAAAGTCTTTTCCAGTGAGTCAACTCTTCACATGAGGTGGCCAAAGTACTGGAGTTTCAGCTTCAACATCAGTCCTTCCAGTGAACACCCAGGACTGATCTCCTTTAGGATGGACTGGTTGGATCTCCTTGCAGTCCAAGGGACTCTCAAGAGTCTTCTCCAATACCGCAGTTCAAAAGCATCAGTTCTTCAGTGCTTAGCTTTCTTCACAGTCCAACTCTCACATCTATACATGACCACTGGAAAAACCATAGCCTTGACTAGACGGACCTTTGTTGGCAAAGTAATATCTCTGCTTTTTAATATGCTATCTAGGTTGGTCATAACTTTCATAGTTATTATTATCTTCTATGTGCTCCTCCCTGTAGAAGACAGAATTTCAGAACGAGTGTTTCCTAGAAAAATTCAAGTGGCTAGTTGGAAAGTAGATCTGCCTGGTTGCCAATTTAAAATTAAAGCAAGATGAGCTTGGAAATAAGGCCCTAATGTTATAGTTTAAAATTTCCTTTTTATTTACATAGTTCTAACTGTAAGAAATTAAAACATTTGGCAGTATACGAAGTTGTGTGTATGTGTGTTTGTGTGTGTGTGTGTGTGTGTGTGTGTGTGTGTGTGTGTTAGTTGCTCAATCATGTCTCATCTGCAACCCCATGGACTGTAGCCCCCAGGGCTCCTCTGTACATGGGATTCTCCAGGGAAGAATACTGGAATGGGTAGCCATTCCATTCTCCAAGGGATCTTCCCAACCCAGGTCATATATATACATATATATTTATAAGCAATTTCCCTTAGTATATATATATATTTATACATATATATCCAAATGTTTTCTATGCCAAATGAAGCACAGAGATTTGAATTATAGATGGAAAGACATTATAAATATTTTGACAGCTTGATTTTTTATTGGCATTGTATAACACAGATCCAATTCATTAAAAAAATATATTTGTTTATTTCGTTGGCTGTACCAGATCTTAGTTGTAGCATACAAATTCTTAATTACAGCATGTGGGATCTAGGTCCCAGACCAGGGATTGACCCCATGTACCCTACATTGGGTGCATGGAATCTTAGCCACTGGACTGCCAGGGAAGTTCCCAGATCCAATTCATTGTTAAAAATGGTTTCACAGTATTCTGTTCCATGACTGTATCATAATTTACTTGTCCATATAGCTATTTGGGGGCTTCCCAGGTGGCACCAGTGGTAAAGAACCTGCCTGGCTCATGCAGGAGATGAAAGAGACTTGGGTTTAGTCCCTGGATTGGGAAGATCCCCTGCAGGAGAGCATGGCAACCCACTCCAGTATTCTTCCCTAGAGAATCCCATGGACTAAGGAGCCTGAGGGCTGCAGTCTATAGGGTCACAAGTAGTCAGACATGACTGAAGTGACTTAGCATACATACAGTATCTATTTTACTATGAAAAAAAATAGTGTTTTTTAAAAATTTAATTTTTGAGGGATTATGTCCTTTATGTATACTGTTGACTCTTGAAGAACAATGGTTTGAACTGTGCATTTCCGTTTGTATGCAGGTTTTTTCAGTAAATACATACTGATGTCCTACACAGTCCGAGGTTAATTGAATCCANATGGATGTGAGAGATGGACTGTGAAGAAAGCTGAGTGCCGAAGAATTGATGCTTTTGAACTGTGGTGTTAAAGAAGACTCTTGAAAGTCCCTTGGACTGCAAGAAGATCCAACCAGTCCATCCTAAAGGAAATCAGTACTGAATGTTCACGTGCTGTTGAAGCTGAGACTCCAATACTTTGGCCACCTGACGTGAAGAACTGACTGATTTGAAAAGACCCTGATGCTGGGAAAGATTGACAGTGGGAGGAGAAGCGGATGGCAGTGGATGAGATGGTTGGATGGTATCACCAACTCAATGGACATGATTTTGAGTAAACTCTGGGAGTTGGTGATGGACAGGGAGACCTGGTGTGCTGCAATCCATGGGATCACAAAGATGTGAACACTACTGAGCGACTGAACTGAACTGAAAAATTATTTTGAAAAGAAAAAAAAAAAAAAGTTGGCATCAGCATAATCCCCCAAAATGAAATAAAATAAAGATAAGTGGGAATTGAAACAGGTGTCAAATATCTCGTATTATCCATCTTTTTATTATTGTTCATTTTTAAATTAAATATGTTGCACTTAAATTTTTTAAGAGGTACATTTTGAAAGATACGAACTGAGTTCAGTAATTGTGTGTTCTGCTAACTCTTCACTATTTCTGATTGAATCTAAGTATAAAAGTCAGTGTGCATTTGGGAAGAAAACAGCAGGAGCAAGAAATACTTTCAGACAACCTACTTAGTCTAGGAAAGTTAAATTTAAGAATGCCATGTTACCTTCCATTTAGAAGATAGTATCCTAGTGCAAATGATATTTATGGAGGCTGATGAGGAATGAGAATAAACCATTTGAAGCATCTTTACGAAGAAAGAGCATACTAAAGAAATAGAGATCCAATAATGGACCCCGTGGCCCACTTTAATACTGTTCCTAGAGTCAATATAATATCGAACCATGACTGAGTCATTTCCAACCAGCATGGCTGTGACTCCCATTAAGTTCTTCCTCTTTTTTGCCCTTTGCTTTCTTCTTTCTTCTGGCCACATCAGATTTCGATGAAAGTGGAAAGTGTATAATTGTCATCAGGAAATGGAGACTTGAAAACAGTTGATCGGGAATAGAGAATGCCTGGCTGTGTTTCTTCAAAGCCAGCTGTCACTTGACTCCTATGGACACCCTTTCCCCGTGAAGTGTTCGTTCATGAGTCGTTAATTCAGACTCATGCATGTGAGTGTCCTTTACAGACTGCACAGGAGTATGCGCCTTAGGCCTCCTTGTGTGCACTGTGTCCGGCAGGGAGTGCTTTCCTCTTTCTCACACGTGCTCAGACCCACTGCATTCACCTGTCATTCAGTGCCCTTTGCCACTTCCTAATTCCGAGTGTGCGGCTGCAAGTATTTGACACTTTTCTTCTTCCCTTCCTTTAGACCAATGAAATGCCTAATTTTCAGCAAACTGTTTCTGCCAGTTTCCCAGTTTAATCCCTGTTGCCATGATTAAGTAGTCCAAAACATTCTTCAATGACGTCTGAGGCTTTTGGAATTTAAAAGTAAATTGCTTCTGGGGAAAACAAATCAAACTTGCATTGCAGACCTACAGAAAGTGCATTAAAACATATTACGTTGCACTTTCTCAGTGGAATAAATTGAGAGTCACAGCAATGTTTCTTCCAGCAATGTCAGATTCTGAGACACTTCGATTCATTTTGGCTTTAGATTGAGTTTCTCTCCAACACTCCAGTCTCTTTGATGTGTCTACATTTTTCAGTGTATCCAATGACAATATATGCCATAAATTATTGGCTGTGGGACCCGAAACACAGAGTAGAAAAGTAAAAGTGATATACTGGAGAGAGCGCATGAGGGAGAAGTGGATTGGATTGGATTGTCCATGACCGATGCTGTGTGACATTGGGCAAACTGTGTAACCTTGGTGTGCCTACCTGTGATGGTGTAGTGGCTGCCATATTACATTTGAGATGTCTTCTGGTGCCATGTGTGGATTTGGTATTTGGCTAAGAAGTACTCTAAAATCCTCCACTGTCTCAGAGGCATCTTATGTGAAGCACTGGAACATGTTAAGGACAGATGAGTCAAGTATGGTACCAGGAGGAACCCACTGTATTTTTGTTGATGAACTCCAGTAATTAACCATCTCACTCTTTCTGGCAATGAAGTGAGACTGTTTACATTTTTAGTTTAATTTTTATTTTATGTTGAAGTACAGTTGATATACAATGTTGTATTTGTTTCAGGTGTACAGCAAAGTTATACACATACATATATTCCTTTTTTTCCAGATTTGTTTTCCCATATAGGTTACTACAGAATATTGAGTAGAGTTCTCTGTGCTATATATTCCTTGTTGATTGTTCTACACTCCTAATTAATGCTAAGAGTTGTGTTACAGCTTAACTTGAAATTTTTCTTTTTATTAAAATATAATCTATGGATGTGTGGGCCTCCCCAGTGGCTCAGCAGTAAAAGAATCCACCTGCAGTGCAGGAGACTTGCAGAAGACATGGGTTCAGTCCCTCGATCAAGGAGATCCCCTGGAGAAGGGAATGGTAACCCACTCCAGTATTCTCGCCTGAGAGATCCCATAGACAGGGGAGTCTGGTGAGCTATAGTCCATGGGGTTACAAAGAGTCAGACAGGACTGAGCAACTAACACATTCAGTTCCATCCTCCCCCAAGCTTATTATTCTCTAACTCCGTGAACTCTCTGTAGTTTATTAAATGGACCAGTCTCTCTTTTCCCCTTTTAAACTTTGTGGTGTGGTCCCTCCCGCCTGGAAAGCCAGCCTTCATTCCCTTTCCTAGTCTTTCCTGACTCTACTTGGTCCACCCCTCGTGTGAGCAGCAGTCTCCTCCCCCAGGTCTCAGCTTCAGTGTCACCTTCCTAGTAACGCTGCCCTGACTATCAGATCCTCCCCTCTCAGGTTCTAACCCCATTCATCTGGCTTCTCTCTTTCTCAGTTATCATCACTACTTATCATCATTCATCAGGTTATTGGCTTACTTTTCTTCTCGTATCTCTCTCCCACCCCACTAGATTATAAACTCTGTGATGGTAAGGACAAACCTCCTCAGCTCACCCCCCGAAAATATCCAGTCCTAACCCCTAGGACCTAGAAAATGTCATGCTTTGTGACAAAGGGAAGTTAAGGTGTCAGATCAAATGAAGGGTGCTAATCCATGAAACTTAAATAGTGAATTATTCTGGGTTGAGGGTTCTAAGTGGAAGAGGAAGGCAAAAAAGAAGGTCAGAGTGATGTTCTGAGAAGACCTGGACCCAGTGATGCTGGCTTTGAATGAGGAGGGCTGGGGATCAGAGCCAAGAGGTCTGATTGACTCTATAAAGTGAACAAGTTGAAGGAGTACACGTTCTCCTAGAGCCTCCAGAAGAGAGTGCAAGCCCCAGTGACACCTTAATTTTAGCTCAGTGAGACCCATGTCAGAATTCTAACCTACAACTACAAGAATCAATTTGTATTGGTTTCAGCCACCAAGTTTGTGGACCTGTTACACCAATAGAAAACAAACACAATACCTAACTAGAATATATACATTTCGAAGGTAATGCAAGAAAGAGCCAGACAGATGGGATAACAAGAGACATTTTCATAAAAGAGACCTGTCTGATGGATCATGAGCTGCGTTTGCTCTTACAGAGATGCGAAGCAGGAACCATTCAAACCAGAGATACAGTGTGAGAAATAACTAGACAGAAGGGCCCATGCAGTAGTAAGGTAAGCAACAGCTGCAGGAGACTCATGGCTTGTGATGCTGAAAATTGCAGCCAGCATCTTAGACTACTGTTATTACTACGAACTGAATTATCTAACTAAGACTGAAAGTCATCATTCGGTCCACCTCATCTCTGAGCTTGGCGTCGTCAATATACACCACGGACAAGCCAATTGGGGTCTTAATGACCCATCTGACTGATATCAAAATGGAAGAAAAGTACTTAGCTTCAGAAATTTCCAAGAGCAGTATACTAACAAGTATAAGAATAAAAGGATGCGAAAGGAAATAAGAAGAAATGTTTGATGTTTATTGTGTACAAGGCGTGGTGTTTTCTAAGCACGCTTCTATTTAAATCCTCAGAACTCCTTGCAAAGGATACTCTTTTTAATCCCATCTGTAAACTAAAAATAGAACTGAATGTTAGGATAGCTCAGTAAATGGCCCAAGGTCTTCCAGGGGGTGGGTGGCAGGACTGCATTTGAACTGATGCTTTATGATTCTGGAAGGCAAATTTTTAGTCAGTTAATATCTTTCATGTGTAACAGATTAGAAATGAATGATGATACAATTTGTCTTTTTTGGAGAATAATCGCTTAATAATATTGTGTTATTTTCTGCTGTACAGCAAAGCCAACCAGCTATTATGTGTACATATATCCCCTCCTCTTAAGCCTCGCTCCTATTCAAGCCAATCCTACCTCTCTGGGTCATCATAGACTACCGAGCTGAGCTCCCTAGCAATTAATTTAATTTCAACTACAGTTTGAAGACTCAAGGGCAATGGAGAATGTCTTAGTTCACTATTCCAATTGACTAAAAATGAATACGATGTGTTTAGTTCATATTTCTTTGGGATGTTTTTAAAGAAAAGCTAGTAACAGAAAGGGACAACTCCCTTAGCTCAGAATAAAAGATAAAGAAAATGGATTGTGCTCTCAAGGCTTTTGCACCGCCTTGCCAGAGGAGCTTTTCCCAGACCCAGAATTTACACTAGATCTTTAATCCTGTAAGTTCATTTCATGTTTTCAAGCATGTTCTAAATTTACATCCTCAAAGGCCAATTTATTATCTCAGGACATATTGCTCTAATGGACGAATTAGAGGCAGCTTAGTAAGAGTTTTACATTTTGCAGAAGAAGAAATGGTTTCTGGAGAGGTGAAAGACTTTCCCAGGTTGCCCACTTCCATCACGCTATGTAAAATGCCAAGGGTCACTGTGCACAGGCCTGTCCACGATCCTTAAATGGTGGTTGATCTTGAGAGGACATCCTTTTCAGAACAGGCTACAGAAGTACAGCTCAGATATCAAGAACTGACTCATTGGAAAAGGCCCTGATGCTGGGAAAGATTGAAGGCAGGAGGAGAAGCAGGGGATGACAGAGGATGAGATGGTTAGGTGGTATCACTAACTCTGTGGACATGAGTTTGAGCAAGCTCCAGGAGTTGGTGATGGACAGGGAAGCTGGACGTGCTACAGTCCATAGGGTCATAGAGAGTCGGACACAACTGAGTGACTGAACGGATATTAAGTAGCAAAAATTTCCCCCTATAAGTTTCATTGTGAGTTTCAAGTTTCATTCCCCTATGATAGACTGTAGGAAGACCCAGAGACATCCTTAATAATGAAGCCTGTTGGTACCACAACCCAGATCCCTGTCATCAGGCTGTATCGCCAACCCCCCAACCAGACTCTGTGGATGCTGACAGTTCACGCCTGTTCTCTTCTCATAGGAGTTAGGCAGTAGGGACCTACTTTGATCAGAAATTCCTTGGAGATTATTCTCTTCTCCTAGAAGAAGTCAAGAGCCAATGACTGACCTACATAGGGTACAAAAGACCAGCCATATTTCTGCAAGGAAGGACACCTTGATGGTGCCGCTCCTGCTCTCCGACTCCTCCAAGGACCAGGCTGAGGCTAGGCTCCAGCCTGAGATAACATCCTCACTTAGCATCTTTCCTGCTCTGCCCCATGGCCCATGTTTCTATACAGGTTTCTCTTGAGAGCATTCACTTCTGCCCCGAGGAAACGTCACGTTTCTATAGTTTTCCTGTAGGACTTCCAGATAAAACTTTTTTTGAGATGGCCCTTGTTCCTTTCACTTGTTCTAGAGAAAGTGTTTTGATGTTTCTGGTAAAGTTTTCACCAGGTAAAGAGTGACATTTATTGCTTCAGAGGAAGATAGTACTTTGGGGAAAAAAATGAAACCAAAGGAGTTCTAGCAGAAACCATTATGGAAGGCACCATGGCAGCGGGATGTCTGAGGACTTTGGAGATTGATGGAGAGGACGTGGATCTGTGCACTCCAGCTCTTGTCCCTCAGCTTACTCATTCCCTCTCTCTATGTCATTATTAGGATTTAGCATGATGCTCTGCATGGTTCTGAGGAAAATTGTTTACATGGTCAGAAAGATTATTGCTGAACCGTATGGAACAAAGTTTACAGGAACCAGAAAAATCTGCCCATGAAACACTGGCCCTAAGCAGAGACTGAAATCTTCCCAATTAAAATCATGCTGCAGCAACGTGATTTTTTCTTCAAGGAGGTGCATTGGCCAGAGTAAGAGAGAAAACATACAGCCTCCTCTCTTGAAAGAATGGACACATGAATAAATAAGTGACTGGATGGCTGGAAGGCTGGCTGGCTGGCTGGATGGATGAACGGATGAATCAGTGGAAGGATGAGTGAGAGAATATTCTTGCCGCAGTGTCCATGAGGAGTAAGTTCTTCGCTTTTGTCTGTTCTTCAGTGATAAAAAGGTGTTAACGAGAAACCTAACTCAGAACACAGAGGTGAAAGGCAAATGCATATCTCTTTCTTTCTCTTTACGCTCTCTTTTCTTTCTTACCCTCTTGTGGTAACAGAATGTGTCAATTATTTGGGGGGTTTTCACTTAGGAAAATGTTATGCTGGGACTTAAGCAATCTCTTCTCAAGATGCCTGCTTTCTTTTGAGGAAGTGATTCACACCAATTCTTTCCGAGACCAGATTTCTGTTCCTTGGGGAACTACAATGTTTTGAAAATTTAGCAAGTCTGAGAAGGAAACTTTTGCAGCTTCTAGGAAATTGAAGAGATATATTTTATTTAAAAAGTGGTATGACATATATATGTGTGCTTATACATACAACAATGGAAATATATTTATATATAAGGTTTTAGTATTATATTTGAAGTAATTGATTAACATACCTGAGGAACCAGTGATTAAAGCAATTTATTATTTTTGAATGAGATAATCCAAAATGAAGCAAAGCTTAGTCCAAGTGAAAAATCTGTGCATAGAGGAAATTCATGTTGAAGTCAGTGTAGCCTTGGGTTTTTCACAATTTTTTCTACCATTTACTTGGAAGACAGTGCTATTTTGCTGTTGTTTAATTCTTAAAATTGCCAAGCACTTTTTCATGATACCTCTGGATGCCATAGTTTTGTCTCTATGATTTTTAATGCTGACTTAAAGAGCTAGGGGAAAAAAGTGACCAACTGACTCTGAAATATCACTAAGGTAAAATGACTTAAAGGGAAATTTAAATATTTAGGTAAAAATTTAGAACATAAGATATGTGTATTATGGCACTTCTGAATGAATGAACTCTCTCTCCATATATAGAGAGATAGATAGATATCACATACATCAGAACAAAAATAACAAGGTAAGTGCATAACACTGTTGCCCACAATGAGAGAGCTCCCATGAGTTTTGAAAGGCAAGCAAGTTCTGAGGAAAGCTGGCTGGACCTCCTAACATGAGTCCTCATCAGCTCCTTCCATTCATTTCTGCTTTCATTTTGTTCCTTCTCATTTGAACAAGACACCCAAGTTTCAATGGCTCACTTGATTGGCAAATGTTATTATAAATTAATAAACTATCTTACTCTGATCTTTCCATTTTCTCTAATTTAAATCACTGCTTTAAGATGTCTTCCAGTTGCATCATTGACAATAAAAAGAAAAAAAAAGTATCAGAATGGACAACCATTCAAAACGAGAAGGTTTAAAGATCTTATCCTCAGAATCCATAAGATAAGACTAGTAGGTGATATGGAAATGTCTTGATTTGAGAGTGAGAAAAGGAAAGAAATGGAGAATAATCCAACTCTGTTTGATATATTAGTACAGTTGAATTTCAGAAAAGACCTAGTAAAAATTTTTTTTAAGTTCTGTGTCAAATAATAACACATTCTTTGATATGAGTTTTTGGTTTCTTGGTTCATCAGGAATCCATTGATATATCTGAACAAACAAATATAGCATCCTCTTCCTTAAATGAGAATGTTTTTGTCTTGTTAGATTTCTGAGATGAAACCTAACTAGAATTTGTATAGGGTTATAATTGGCAAATAATTTCAAGTTCACCCACACAGGGGCTGTTCAGGTGGTGCTAGTGGTTAAAACAAAAAAAAATCCACTTGCCAATGGTGGACCCAAGAGACACAGGTTCAAGCCCTGGGTCAGGAAGATCCCCTGGAGTGGGAAATAAGCACCCCAGTCTAGTATTCTTGCCTGGAAAATTCCACGGGCAGAGGATCCTGCAGGGCTACAGTCGTGGGTTCCTAAAGAGCTGGACAGGACTAAGTTACTGAGCACACACACACACAGCCTTCAATAACAGTAGATATGCTGGAATCCACGTCAACCAGGTACAGATTAGCCGATGCGGAAATTGGTTTGAAATTATCACAATAAATGAAGGAGTTGCCATATTTTCTCCTTAGAAGACTTCCATGTGGCTCATTTTTCAACTCACTTAATAGTTACATGAATGTGCAGTGACATCTCTTCTTTGAATTTTTTGTTTGTTTGTTTTGTTTTGTTTTGTTTTCTGTCTGCGGTGCAATAGAGATAGCCACAAGGATCAGAAGTTTCTTGTGGAAAAGTAGTACATGACAAAGTATGATGAAGCCACATGTTGTTCTTCTGGAGTATCAGACTCTCTTAAATACTTTATCCAGTTGTTTGGTGGTAACATCGCTTTAAAGAGAAGCAAGGAGAGGATTGGGTGGTCTAAGAATCATGGAGTTTGGAATTAGAATATAATAGACAACTACATCCCAACAAGTAGAGGACTTTTTTTTTCTTTATAAGATCTAAAATCGTAGCCATTGTTATATGGTCATAGAAGTTAGAACCTAGTTCACCTTACTTGATTGCTAGAAATCAAGACTTCCTTAATGTTGTGAGTCACACAGGTCTCCTGTGTTGCTTTCCGAAGATTCTTATAGATGCACGCTCATTTGAAGTGCCGTCAGTCAAGTTCAGTAGGAACAATTTGTTGAAAAACAGAGAGCGAATGGGATCTGTGGATCCAGTGTTTCTTTCTTTCTTTTTTTTTTTAATTGGAGCATAGTTGCTTTATAGGGTTGTTAGTTTCTGCTGTACAGCAATGTGAGTAACACACACACACACACACACCCTCTTTTATGGATTTCCCTCCCATTTAGGTCACCACAGAGCGCTGAGAAGAGTCCCCTCTGCTATACAGTAGGTTCTCATTAGTCACCCATTTAGCTGGGTTTCCCTGGTGGCTCAGACAGTAAAGAATCTGCCTGCAGTGCTGGAGACCTGGGTTTGATCTCTGGGTTGGGATGATCCTCTGGAGAAGGGAATGGCTACCCACTCCAGTATTCCTTCCTGGAGAATTCCATGGACAATGGAGCCTGGGAAGCTATAGTCCACGTGGTCACAAGGAGTCCGCCAGGACTGAGCAACTAACACTTTCACTTTGTTACACATAGTATCAATAGTGTATATATTTCAATCCCAATCTCCCAGTTTATCCAACCACTCACTTTTTCCCTTTCTGTGTTTCTTTCAAGGCTGCATCACTGTCAGATGGTTCTCTCAGTCTGTGGTCGGTAGTTCCCTTGTGGTAACCAGTGCCTTGCTTTCTCTTGCAAATGCATTATTTGAATAGATATCCTAGAATCATGGACTTTTCTTTTTAAAAGGTTCTTATACTTTATCCCATCTTTCCTCTTCATTGTATAAATGTGCAGGTTGACAGTCAAGAAAGGTAACAGATTCTCCACGTCACGTGTCCTTTGTGGCTGAGTCAGGGCTGGAACTCTCAGTTCTGACTTACATTCAGAGGCTTTCTCTCAGTGTCATACGGTGTTACCAAAGCTGTTAATTACTGGAGTAAACCTCAGAATCAGAACCATCTGTGATATATTATTTGAATATCACATTGCATTTTGGGCACAGCTGGAACAAAATGTACTGCCTAAGAAAACAGTGAATGAATCCCAACTCAGCCTATCCACTGGGTAACCCACAAGTGGGCCAAAAGTTGGCAAGCTGAAAGAAACAGGACGAAAAGATGACAGGGATAGGCCTATAGGAATGGAATAATTAGATCTGCTTTTGTTTAGTCACTAAGTTGTGTCTAACTCATTGCGACCCCATGGACTATATATATAGCCCACCAGGCTCCTCTGTCCATGGAATTTTCCAGGCACAAGTCCTGGAGTGGGTTTCCATTTCCTTCTCCAGAGGATCTTCCCAACCCAGGGATCAAACCCACATCTCCTGCATTACAAGTGGATTCTTACCACTCAGACAACTGGGAAGCCCATATTAGATTGTGTCCCTGTTAAATCCTTTGGTGAATACATTGCCTGCAGGTAAGCTCATAGCATCTAGAAATCGTGAGGTGTTTGCCATCTTTCCCCTTGCTTTTCAGTAGTAGCTCAGGTCTGAACAGTTCTCAGCAATTCAGCTGCCAGCCCAAATCTATTAGCCACACTGTCCTGGAAAGCAGATGAAGATGGAAAGAAGGCTAGTGGATCAGCAGGTCTGGAGAAGTGAGATGGCAGACTGGAGTCAGTGGTCAAGGAGAAGAAATTCCACCAGTGAGATGGAAAATGTATTTATTTTATATTGGCAGGATAGTCAAGAAGTTTATCATGAAATGAGAAAAGAAATTGCAAATGAACATTGTAGCCTACAGAACATGTTCCCTAAAAGTTCAGTTCGGTTCAGTTCAGTCGCTCAGTTGTGTCCGATTCTTTGCGAACCCATGAGTTGCAGCACGCCAGGCCTCCCTGCCCATCACCATCTCCTGGAGTTCACTCAGAGTNTATTTATTTTATATTGGCAGGATAGTCAAGAAGTTTATCATGAAATGAGAAAAGAAATTGCAAATGAACATTGTAGCCTACAGAACATGTTCCCTAAAAGTTCAGTTCGGTTCAGTTCAGTCGCTCAGTTGTGTCCGATTCTTTGCGAACCCATGAGTTGCAGCACGCCAGGCCTCCCTGCCCATCACCATCTCCTGGAGTTCACTCAGAGTCACGTCCATCGAGTCAGTGATGCCATCCAGCCATCTCATCCTCTGTCGGCCCCTTCTCCTCCTGCCCCCAATCCTTCCCAGCATCAGAGTCTTTTCCAAGGAGTCAACTCTTCGCATGAGGTGGTCACAGTACTGGAGTTTCAGCTTTAGCATCATTCCATCCAAAGAACATCCAGGGCTGATCTTCTTTAGAATGGACTGGTTGGATCTCCTTGCAGTCCAAGGGACTCTCAGGAGTCTTCTCCAACACCACAGTTCAAAAGCATCAATTCTTCAGCGTTCAGCCTTCTTCACAGTCCAACTCTCACATCCATACATGACCACAGGAAAAACCATAGCCTTGACTAGACGGACCTTAGTCGGCAATATAATGTCTCTGCTTTTGAATATGCTATCTAGGTTGATCATAACTTTTCTTCCAAGGAGTAAGCATCTTTTAATTTCATGGCTGCAGTCACCATCTGCAGTGAATAGACAACTGTATTTAGTTTGGGAATAGACAATTTAAGCATGGGAGCTGATTGCAAAGAACACAAGTATTTCCATTCTGCTTTGCTAAGGTCATTAAAAACATACACAGGGGAGATAAAGCTATACAAACTGTTTCATGGTGCTTTTTTTGTTCATTTTTATCATCTCCTTAGTGTTGATGCTGATGAAACCTGGTATGTTAATCTTGGCAAAGCAGTTGGATTACATGGATAAGGAAATGGCAACCCATTCCAATATTCTTGCCTGGAGAATCCCAGGGATGGGGGAGCCTGGAGGGCTGCTCTCTATGGGGTCGCACAGAGTCGGACACAACTGAAGCGACTTAGCAGCAGCAGCAGCAGCAGCAGCAGTTGGATTAAAAAGTCATTTGCAACATATTTCATACAAATTCCTAGAGCCACCCCAATGTCAGACATTAAGATGGAACATAGATCCAAGATTGGTTTCCACAGGACTCTGAGCTGAGGAAAACCTGGACAGAAACACCAAGTGGAGACTGCCTCTACTCAGAGGGATTTTCTGTTTGCATCCACTCTGGTCTCATTTCCTGTACTCAGATCTCTAGCATGTCTGGTTAGAACTCACAGAATTAGTTAATCAAGGGCTTCCTGCCTTTCAGTCCCTCTTCAAAACTTTAGTCAAGGGGATTAATTAATTTTTTAAAGTTGTTTTGTTTTTGAGCTGCTTGTGAATGTCTCCTTATTTCGGTTAAATAGAAGTCAATTTTGTTAGCAAGCTGTGCTATTTCTTTGGGTTACATTTATGTATCTGTATCAACTAATTGTGGAGTGCGTATATTTTTATCTTTTTAGTAGTTGACAATCTTTTTTTCTCCACTTGTCACTTCTATCTTGGGCATTTTGAGAAAGCTCTGCCGGAGGCAACTTGCAAAGGGTCGTTTTTCTAGAATAAATCTTTTAACAATTTGACTCAACAAAGTTGTGCTCATGAGGCAAAGCTTTCATCCTAGAAGGTAGCAGTTTAGTTTTTGCAGAGAAAAACTTTGTTCTGGAGCAGATATGAGACAACCCAGTTCATCCAGCTTCAACCCTTGTTTGACCACATGCTATTTATTTATTTACTTGACTGTGGTGGGTCTTATTTGGGGCACAGAGGCCCTTCAGTCTTCGTTGCAATGTATGGGATCTTGAGTTGCGGCACATAAACTCTTAGCTGGGCATGTGGGATCTAGTTCCCTGTCCAGGGATTGAACCCCAGCCCCCTGCCTTGGGAGCACGGTGATTAGTCACTGGACCACCAGAGCAGGCCCACATGCTATACTTTTAACACTTGCCTCACAGATAAAGTCAACAGAGTGCCAGAGACAGTAGGGAAGATTCAGGGCAGGCTGCAGCGCTGAAAAACAAGAGAGAGAAATTTCAAAGCACGAGTCCATTTGATTGCAGTCAGTCAATAGATCACTTCGTTCATAAAAATTTGACAAAACATAACACATAGAGTGACTGTGTATGTAATATACACACAGGCACATAGGCCCCTAGAAAATTTCCCTTATGAGGATTTCAGTATTTAAACTTAAAATTGTGGCTTTAGGACTCTTTCTTTTCTTTTTTTTTCCTTTCTGATGAACACATCAAATACAAAAGAACTTGTTTAGCTACCACCTTGCAGTTGTGCATTCATTTTCAGTAAGCTTTGCAACTCCCTTTGTTCTTAAACACACAACAGAAAATAGAGGTACAGGAAGGTAGAAATTACCTCAGTGAGTCTGGACAAGAAAGAATTAAACTGACCTTCACTTTAGATTTCTCTATCCTTCCTTAAAGTAGGGATATACAGAGGTGCTAAGTTGATTTATGTTAAGTTAAAGCCATTTCAGTAAAGCAGTGACCTTGTGCCAATAAATGTTTAAGCATCTAGTTCTTCAGGGATCAGTGAAAAAATATCATTCTTAAAATAACACAGGTCTTCTGTGAAAGCTTTTGACTGCCAAAGGATTGACTCGGAGTGTGTTTTAAACAACCTTCCTACATGAAGAGACTAGAACACGACTACAACGTGACTTTGCTTCATTTACAGGCTGAATGGTGTCAAAGGGGGATGAAAAAAAGAAGCATGAGAGAGCAAGCTCTGTTTGTTTGCTCATAATATGCCAACTTCATGAGGGCTGGATAGACATTAAGGGCGTGGGCTCCCATTGCCCTCTTCTTCTTCTTAAAGCTATGTTGGACACTGTCTCTCCTGGTGGGACCCCTCTGTACCTTGGTTTTCTTGGCTACAAAATAAAAGTACAGGAATAAATGATGTGCAAGGTCATTTAAAGTTTTGAAAATTCTGGATTTATATCTCAAAAGGATTTTTAAATGATCCGTAATTCAAGGTGTATATATATATATATATATATATACACTAAGATCTTTAATACAGGCAATTTAAAACTGTGGAGAAGGGATATAAATTCAGTAGATGAATATTTTAGGTTCATATAGTTACTATAATTAATTATTGCAATTCATTCAAAACTTGCTGACATAGAACGTGAAGTACATATTTCCAAACCCCTGAAATACTTTGAATTAAAAAAAGTGGAAATGGGTAGTAAATCTTCTACAGGAGTTTTTCTTTTCAGAATTCTGTATAAGGTCTTGATTTACCAAGGGCTCCTTGACTGATCTTTTTTCCTCTTGTTTTTCTAGGTAGTAAATTGATATCAAGTTTTGTTTTTCTTTGTGTTTTTTTTTTAAATTTTATATTTTTATTGAACTATTGTTGATTTACAGTGTTTCAGGTGTGCAGCAAAGTGATTCAGTTATACTTAAATGATATATATATTATATATACACTGTTTTTCAGATTCTTTTCACTTATATGTTATTACGCCATGTTTAATATAGTCCCTGTGCTAGGCAGTAGGTCCTTGTGGTTTACGTGTTTCATGTATAGTACCCTGTATCTGTTAATTCCAAATTTGGCCCTTCCCCCCTTACTTTTGGTAATCATAAGTTTGTTTTCTGTGTCTGTGTGCTTTGTAAATATGTGCCTTTGTTTTTTTAATTTAGATTTTTAAAGAGGTATTAATGCTTTTTTGATTCACCCTGAGAGTACTAGATCTGATACATAAAGTGCCTGATGAACTATGGACGGAGGTTCATGACATTGTACAGGAGATGGGGATCAAGACCATCCCCATGGATGATCCAGAGAGTTGATGTGGAGTGGGAGGTGGGGGGGGAGCTCAAGATTGGGAACTCATGTACACCTGAGATGAAAAAAAAAATAAAAAAATAAAATAAATAAATTTAAAAAATAATAAAATAAAATAAATATATATATATATATAAAGACCATCCCCATGGAAAAAAATGCAAAAAATCAAACTGGCTGTCTGGGGAGGCATTACAAATAGCTGTGAAAAAGAAGAGAAGTGAAAAGCAAAGGAGAAAAAGAAAGATATAAGCGTCTGAATGCAGAGTTCCAAAGAATAGCAAGAAGACATAAGACAGTCTTCCTCAAAGATCAGTGCAAAGAAATAGAGGAAAAGAACAGAATGGGAAAGACTAGAGATCTCTTCAAGAAAATTANGAGATCCAACCAGTCCATCCTAAAGGAGATCAGTCCTGGGTGTTCTTTAGAAGGACTGATGCTAAAGCTCACACTGCAGTACTTTGGCCACCTCATGCGAAGCGTTGACTCATTGGAAAAACTCTGATGCTGGGAGGGATTGGGGGCAGGAGGAAAAGGGGACGACAGAAGATGAGATGGGTGGATGGCATTACCGACTCGATGGACATGTGTTTGAGTGAACTCTGGGAGTTGGTGATGGATAGGGAGGCCTGGCGTGCTGCCATTCATGGGGTTGCAAAGAGTTGCACACAACTGAGCGACTGAACTGAGAGTAAACTTTCACCTTAATTAACAAATTAAGGCAGGATAGTTGGTAGCATATGACACAGTGTTTCATGGATGATAACAGGTATTCTAAATCAGCTCTAATGGAAATGGTAAACCGCTAGTAGAGGAGTTAAGATTCTGATGTTCTAGAATTTGAGAACTGAGTATACTGGTGCTGCTTAAACCCCAGTAGGTGAAATTCTGTACTTTAATGTTGCCTTGATCTTAGAGGCCTTCCCTGAGGTCTCAGGAGAAGGCAGTAGCAACCCACTCCAGTACTCTTGCCTGGAAAATCCCATGGATGGAGGAGCCTGGTAGGCTGCAGTCCTTGGGGTCACGAAGAGTACGACATGACTGAGTGACTTCACTTTCTTTTCCCTTTCATGCCTTGGAGAGGGAAATGGCAGCCCACTCCAGTGTTCTTGCCTGGAGAATCCTAGCGATGGGGGAGGCTGTTGGGCTGCTGTCTGTGGGGTTGCACAGAGTCAGATCCTGAAGCGACTTAGCAGCAGCAGCAGCAGCAGCTGAGGTCTCATCTTGAAGTCATCAGTACTTGGAGAATGACATTCTTTCTCCACTCTTGTTCACCCTCTTTTATCTATCATTCTGCAAAACTGTGTTCTTCCTTTATTGATCTCTCCCTGGATCCACTGTCTCACCATCATCAAGGACAATATACCCTCAAGCATTTACTCAGATTGTTTCCACTCCCATCCTGCCAGCATCAAATCCAGGCTCTTCCCCAAAGACACTGCTTCATTTTAGCTTCGCTGAGCTTTGCTGCTTCTCAGTGGTGCCGTGGCTGTCATGCCCTTTTGTGGCTTCTCGATGAAGGGTCCTCTTCCTACATGTAAGCACTCTGCTTTGTCTGAGGCTCACAGGAGACCGCCCTCTCCACCCATCATCCATTGACCTTCAGGTAATTCGTTCTGTCACTGTAGTTTTGGCATCCAGATAAGTTTTCACTTCTAACACAGTTCCTGCAACACAATTCCCTAGGTGTCGTTGATAGTCATTTATCATAGTGAACCATCCTGGCCTCTCTACATTTTTAACCTCATCCTCTGCATTGGCTTCCTCTTCAATCTTCTCAGCCACTCATGTCGGAGTCAAACTCGAAATCAGCAACCTCAGGAAACTGCTTTCTCCGAAATCATGATGTCAACTTCCTACTCTCAATTTGTAACCTCTCTTTTCTAGCATGTTCGTTCAATTAATGCTCTTCCACCAACGTCTTGGCTAGTCCATCGGCCCCTCTTTCTCTAACCCGTCCAATAGCTTGGGCTTGTCATCCTGTGGTTCTGATCAAACTCAATCCCAACCACAGATACACTGAACTATCTGCTTTTTTCTATCTCCAGGTAAACCATAGATGAAATAAACCAGAAGAGAAAAATATATTGCTACACGATGATCAACAACCTTAGCTACGTCTCTATCAGCTCAGTTTCCGGTTCACAATGGCTACTGCAAACCACCTTCACCCTTCTGAATCACTGCTGCCATACCTCTCCAGACACTCAGAAAATGACATCCTTTTCACTTAATTTGGAAGGTAGCAGTTATGTGATGGGAACTCCCTTCACCTGCCACCATCAAACATGCAAAGCTATCATTGTCTCCTTCCCTCCTTCCTCTCGTCCCCTCTGAGGCTGATTTCCTCCTGCTTTGGAATCCATCCTTCCCTGTTCTCTAATTCTCATTAATGAATATCCCTTTGATCACCTGTTATGTGACTCTCCTCTCTCTATTGGATCTTTCTCAATATCAACTGTATCTATATAGGAACTATTTTCCCCAGTTAAAACGGAGACAGAGGACTTCCCTGGTGGTCCATTGGTTAAGAAGCTGCCTTCTAGTGTGGGGAACACAGCTTCGATCCCTGGTCCAGGAACTTAGATCTCACATGCCTCAGGGCAACTAAGCCTGAGTGCCAGTTACTGAGCTTGCACACTGCAACTGCTCAGCCTGCATACTTCAGAGAGAAGCCATGCTCCCCAATTAGAGACGCCCACATGCCACAGCAGACCCCCATGCAGCCAAAAAACAAGTGAAAAACAAAAAGTGTAGTGGAGCAAAGCAAACACTTCCCTCCAGCTCTCTTTCCTTTCTCTACCACATTTCTTTTATAGCACACTTTCTTGAAGGTTTTTAGGAAACTTTTGTATACGTCTCAGCCTTCCCCCTAGGGTACCAGTTTGCTGTGATGCTTCTTGTCAGTACCATTGATGGTCTCATGCGCCAAATTCATTGCTCAGTTTTTGTTTGGTTTTACTTTACTTACTAGCATCCAATCACATTGTCCATTTCCTCCTTCTCTTCTAGGCATTTGTAACCCCACAATCTTTTTCCAGCTTCTCTACTTCTTCCTATAAATCATGGCATCCCTCAAAACTCTTTTTTTTAGCCCTCAAAATTCTTTTTTTTTCCCTATAATATATTCTATCTCTAAGCACCTAAATCCATGGTCAGACTTCAGTGTTTGTATGACTCTCCCTTTTTTTTTTTTTTTTCACTTCCAGTCCAGCTTTGGGCTCCAAATGTGCATGACCAACTACTTATTCAATATCTCCTGTTAACTATTCCAGAATTACCTCAAAGCTTGGATTAAAAAGGAAATAATTATACTCTTCCCTTCCCAACATTCTCTCAAGCTGTCATTGCTCTTTCCCCCACTGGAACCAATCTAGTCTTTAAACACAAAAACAAATATTCCAACTCCAGTTCTTGAAACATCTTAGAGATTTTCCTTTCCAAATATTGATTTGTAGGACTAAATTTATTTAGCTGAGTCCAAGAATCCCTATAAAATCTGATTGTTCCTTCTTTGCTGTCTTAACTTACTCCCTCACTTCCCATGATTCAGTCAATGGATCATTTTCCTTTCCTTCGAATGTTCTATGTTTTTTCTTTCATTGTAGCTTTCAATGTGCTGAGTCATTTGCTTAGAATTCTCTTTCTTTTATCCTTTAAATTTCTGCTTAAGTTTCAGAACCCAGATCAAAACTCCATCCTTATGGAAGATTTTCTGAGACTTGTCATGATCATACTAGACCATTTCCTTAGCATTTTTAACATATCACAATTTCAACAAAATGATCATTTCAGTAAGGCATTATTCTATGTCTTCCTTACCTGCTAGAATGTAATCCTGCAAGTAATCAGGCCTGCCTTGATCAGCTTTGTATTCCTAACACCTAGCAGACTTTTGTTTATTTGTTCCTAATGGATACTCAACAAATATATTTTCAATGGAATGAGTGCTTTGGTACTGAACCTAAGCTTCTGGATTTTAGTAGCAATTACTTTTTTAATACTCTTTAGTTTAAGAGCAAAATTTCTTGATGGGGAGAAAATCCACTTTTAAGTTATTAATGAAAGTTTGGTATGTAATCATAAACTTTTTAGGCTTTAAATGGCTTATTTAATTGTTGTATGATCTACGCTTTGTTTTCTATACTATTCCTTTGTGGGTTTGGGGTTTATTTTTTTAATCACTTTCTATACCAGGAACTATGCCATAGAAATTAATACCTTGATTTCTTTGAAATATTTACCAAGGAAGATAGATTATTTGAAAGAATTATGTTGTCTCTCTATTCAATGCCATGTTAAGTACTTTAAAAGAATATGTCTTTTTTTCTTGTAAACTCATAGACTATTTAATCTTTCTTTTGTGGAGTAGAATAAGCTTTACTAGCTCTGAAATAAGCTTAGAATCCTGGCCTCTGTATTTATCTGTATGTGTGGTGGGTTGCTTCCAACTACTTAATCTCTCATCCTCCCTTTTCCTATCTGTGAAATGGTGCAAACACCAATGAGAATATTTGAGTGATTTTCCTGAAATATCTTTCATCCTCATCACTCACCAACTGCTTTCTCTTCCTTTACTGATAGTCATACTCATATGAGACCCTGCAATGCTTTAAACGTTGCACTTAGCATATAGCAGCCTTCAAGAGATGCAATCAATAAATTGAGGGCGAGAGAGAAATATCACTTGTGATATGTTTTTGCCTGATGCAAGCTGTTTCTTTTAAACCAAGCAGATAACCAGGTGACAAAATCTAAACTCTGATGAGTAACTCATGTATAATTGAATATGTAGCTTATACTTTCAGATCTCATCAAGATGCTGTGTCTTTGTCCTCCTAACACCTCGAGATAATGGTGACCTTGCCCTTGAGGGGTGCAGAGCAGGAGAAATGACTTTTCAGATCTGGCTTTTGCCTTGAAGTCTAGTCCTTGAATATTTTTTTTCCTCGGATGATGGTTTTCATCACATTGGAAGATTGAGCCAAGCATCACTAAAACAGATGCTTTGGCAATTTTTCATCCCAATGCGGTAACGACAGTTCCTTTCCTTAATTATAGTGACTATGAGTCTATTGAATAGAAGCTATATCCTAGTGAGCATAGAGTAATATGCATGTTTAATGTTTTGGTATTGCTGTTTATTGATGTTTCTTAAACACTTAGGAATTGTATACCTTTTATATCCTGAGTGTTCAGGTTTAACTTTCTTGATTTTCTTCTTTACGCTGTTTGTTGTTGTTCAGTTGCTAAGTCATGTCTGACTCTGCAACCCTTTGGACTGCAGCACGCTAGGCTTCCCTGTCCTTCACTACATCCCGGAGTTTGCTCAGACTCATGTCTATTGAGTACGTGACGCCATCCAACTGTCTCATCCTCTGTCACTCTCTTCTCATCCTGCCCTCAAACTTTCCCAGCATCAGGGTCTTTTCCAATGGATTAGCCCTTGGTATCAGGTGTCCAAACTTTAATTATAACTGAATTATAAATGTATAATTGGTGTACATTTAGAACAATTAAACTCCAATTACTATTTTATTCACTTAAACTTGTCAAACTTTCCAAGATTTTTAGGCCTCTGTCCTTCTTACATATAGATCTGAATCCAAGTTAGATGCAGGGCTCTACCACCTGCCCTGGGCTGGCATGAGCTACTCATGCGTTTAATTACTACCATAAATGAATAGTGTTTCTGCTCCCAGAAAATAAGTAAAATCATTGAACATTTCTGCTTCCATATTTTATGAAATCAAGATAGAATACTTATTTTATCCCTTGGTCATGAGAATTGTTCCTGGAACGTTGGTCAACAAAGCAATGGAGATTGAATTTTAAGGAAATGTGGAATCTAAAGCCACAATGACAGTGACTGAATCCCCAAGGCTCAGATCAACACTTTTGGTACGTATGTCTGTGGCCATGTGTGCCTGCTGGGTTTATCTGGTATCTTCCACTGAATGGTGTCCCCTGTCATTCCCTCATCCTTCCAGAGGGCTTCCAGGTGATGGACACAGCCCATCCTATCATGCTCTGGTGCAAGCAGTGCTGCAAGGTTTCTTTGTGACGTGCGGCAGATGCTAAATTGTCCCTTCCTAACTTTATGTCACAAAGTAGGTGTTTGTAGCCCTTAGTCTCCTCCTTCCTTCTGGATACTTGAATATTGCAACGGGCCACATTGTAGAAATAGAACTAATGCTTTCTGCTATGAATGTTTCCATTATTTATGAATAACACTTTGATTATGGTGAGACCACTTGACTCTTAAGCAATAATATATTTTTCAGTGTTTTATTGAACTGGTCCACCTGAATCGGGTATTTCAAACACAAGTACCAAAGTGGAATACCATAGAAGAAGTCTAACTGACAATAATAAGAAACTTACTACATTGTGGATTTCCTGCTCAGTTTTTTAAGGTGTGTTTTAATTTATTTTGTGCAGTCTGCTCATATTTTTATTAAGTTATTTGATCCACCTTAATGTTGAAGGGTTTTCTAGTGCTATATATGTGCTGAAACTGGTGTAGTCAATTATTCTTTTAGTTTAAATTGGCAATTTATTAGTCTTAATTTTATGTAGTAATTAATCAGAAAGATTGAATACAAATAAAGGTATCCATTAGTGTCAAGTTTATATTTCTTTTTTTAACAACACTTAGAANTTGGCAATTTTTCATCCCAATGCGGTAACGACAGTTCCTTTCCTTAATTATAGTGACTATGAGTCTATTGAATAGAAGCTATATCCTAGTGAGCATAGAGTAATATGCATGTTTAATGTTTTGGTATTGCTGTTTATTGATGTTTCTTAAACACTTAGGAATTGTATACCTTTTATATCCTGAGTGTTCAGGTTTAACTTTCTTGATTTTCTTCTTTACGCTGTTTGTTGTTGTTCAGTTGCTAAGTCATGTCTGACTCTGCAACCCTTTGGACTGCAGCACGCTAGGCTTCCCTGTCCTTCACTACATCCCGGAGTTTGCTCAGACTCATGTCTATTGAGTACGTGACGCCATCCAACTGTCTCATCCTCTGTCACTCTCTTCTCATCCTGCCCTCAAACTTTCCCAGCATCAGGGTCTTTTCCAATGGATTAGCCCTTGGTATCAGGTGTCCAAACTTTAATTATAACTGAATTATAAATGTATAATTGGTGTACATTTAGAACAATTAAACTCCAATTACTATTTTATTCACTTAAACTTGTCAAACTTTCCAAGATTTTTAGGCCTCTGTCCTTCTTACATATAGATCTGAATCCAAGTTAGATGCAGGGCTCTACCACCTGCCCTGGGCTGGCATGAGCTACTCATGCGTTTAATTACTACCATAAATGAATAGTGTTTCTGCTCCCAGAAAATAAGTAAAATCATTGAACATTTCTGCTTCCATATTTTATGAAATCAAGATAGAATACTTATTTTATCCCTTGGTCATGAGAATTGTTCCTGGAACGTTGGTCAACAAAGCAATGGAGATTGAATTTTAAGGAAATGTGGAATCTAAAGCCACAATGACAGTGACTGAATCCCCAAGGCTCAGATCAACACTTTTGGTACGTATGTCTGTGGCCATGTGTGCCTGCTGGGTTTATCTGGTATCTTCCACTGAATGGTGTCCCCTGTCATTCCCTCATCCTTCCAGAGGGCTTCCAGGTGATGGACACAGCCCATCCTATCATGCTCTGGTGCAAGCAGTGCTGCAAGGTTTCTTTGTGACGTGCGGCAGATGCTAAATTGTCCCTTCCTAACTTTATGTCACAAAGTAGGTGTTTGTAGCCCTTAGTCTCCTCCTTCCTTCTGGATACTTGAATATTGCAACGGGCCACATTGTAGAAATAGAACTAATGCTTTCTGCTATGAATGTTTCCATTATTTATGAATAACACTTTGATTATGGTGAGACCACTTGACTCTTAAGCAATAATATATTTTTCAGTGTTTTATTGAACTGGTCCACCTGAATCGGGTATTTCAAACACAAGTACCAAAGTGGAATACCATAGAAGAAGTCTAACTGACAATAATAAGAAACTTACTACATTGTGGATTTCCTGCTCAGTTTTTTAAGGTGTGTTTTAATTTATTTTGTGCAGTCTGCTCATATTTTTATTAAGTTATTTGATCCACCTTAATGTTGAAGGGTTTTCTAGTGCTATATATGTGCTGAAACTGGTGTAGTCAATTATTCTTTTAGTTTAAATTGGCAATTTATTAGTCTTAATTTTATGTAGTAATTAATCAGAAAGATTGAATACAAATAAAGGTATCCATTAGTGTCAAGTTTATATTTCTTTTTTTAACAACACTTAGAAATGTGATAATATAGTTATCAATATTATTATCAGGGAAATTTTCACTGGAAAATATTAACTGACTAACACATCAGATTGCTTCAGATATATTTCACCACTTTAATATGTTCTCATTGGAAATATTTTGGGTTACTTGGTGCTTTTTTCCCCAATTTTATTGAGATACAATTGACAAACATCACTATAGAAATTTAAGATATACAACACAATGGTTTGACACATACATTGTGAAATTATTATTGCAGTAGGTTTAGTAAGCATCTGTCATCTCATATAAATATAATAAAAAGAAAGAGCAAGAAAAGAAAGTTATTTGTAATGAAAACTCTCAGGATTTACTCAAGTTTATATTTCTGTTGCAAACAGAATGTTTTCAGTAGATATAAAAATCTTAAAAGCAGGTTCATAAATTCTGTAAGATTGGGTTTCATGAGGTAGTTCCCCAAAGATATGGTAATAAAGAGGAGTGGAGCATTTGACATTGACTAGTTAAGAGTCCCGTGGACTGCAGGGAGATCAAACTAGTCAATCCTAAAAGAAATCAAACCTGAATATTCATTGGAAGGACTGATGCTGAAGTTGAAGCTCCAGTACCTTGGCCACCTGATACAAAGAGCCAATACATTGGAAAAGACCCTGATGCTGGGAAAGACTGAGGGCAGGAGGAGAGGGGGATGACCGAGGATGAGATGATTGGATGGCATCACCGATTCAATGGACATGTTTGAGTAAACTCCAGGAGTTGGTGATGGACAGGGTGATGGGCTAGTGTGCTGCAGTCCATGGGGTCACAAAGAGTTGGACATGACTAAGTGACTGAAAAACAACAGTTCATGTTCGTCAGCATGCTTGTAAGACTGTTGGTGGGGGGCAGTCAGCTTCTATTGGAATTGTCCATTGGGAGTGCTCTTGATAAATGCCTAAGGCTTTCCTAAAGTGAACGACTGCCCCTCTTGAAGCACTGCAATGTCAACCGTAACGAGTAGATTTGTTAGTGCCTTCTTCCAGGTAGTCCACATCCTTCATCTGTAGGTATTAATTTGATTTTGAGCCAATAATTATTTTAAGTGGCCCCTGATGGTGAAATAGATTTCTTCCTGTGTGGTACAAGGAACACTTCTAAGTTTCTGAGGGATTTCTGTCACTCTCCAAAGAATTTCCTATCAGCAGTGACATTTGGCCTCATAATTTATTCTGTTTCTGAGGCCTCCCTTCAGTGGCTCTGAGACTGGAAAGCGTCTGTTGTCTTAGAACCACTGCTGTCAACATCTGCTGCCAATATTTTGCTTGAAGTGTCCCAACTTCCCTCAAAAACAATAAGATCCCCTTCATAGGACCCCATGCTGGGTCATTTTACTGGAAATAACGTCAAACTCATAAAATTTCATAGGGGCACAATTTTCAAGATAATTAATGAGGAAACTTTTTAAGATATGATTGAAATGACACTGAAAAGTTTGATAAAGTGTTACCTTAAAGTAATAGAAGAAAATGCATTTTTATTTCATAAATAATTCAACTATAGTATGAAAACACCCAGAAGGAATACATCAAAATTGTGACAGTCATTGGATTCAGTAATGAGTTACAGATTCCTTCCCTGTGCTTTGTATTTTGCAAATGTTATAAAATAATTACTTTTGGAAAAAAATCTTTAAAATATGAAAGTAATGGTTATATCTATAAGTAATAAGCATAAAGAAAACTATTATAAAAAGAATATCTTTTGACTCTAACCATATAATATTAGTATAGGACACATTTTCTCTATGACATTTGCACTATTTATCTGCTGCTGCTAAGTCGAGAGCTTCAAAGATATAAGACAATTCTGTCCTTCTTGCTAATTTTTGCTTGTTTGGAAAATGTGATTATTATCATAAATATCATTTAGGTTAATATTTCCATGGTTTTATTATTTGTACAAATTGGGCTTAGTCGCTCAGTCATATCCAACTCTTTGTGACACCATGAACAGTAGCCCACCAGGCTCCGCCGTCCCTGGGATTCTCCAGGCAAGAACACTGGAGTGGGTTGCTATTTCCTTCTCCAATGCATGAAAGTGAAAAGTGAAAGTGGAGTCGCTCAGTCGTGTCCAACTCTTAGACCCCATGGACTGCAGTGCACCAGGCTCCTCCATCCATGAGATTTTCCAGGCAGGAGTACTGGAGTGGGGTGCCATTGCCTTCTCCACCTGTTACTGTCTAATTTACTTTGTAGTTATATAAGGATCCTTTTTCCTTCTTCATGATTTCAGTTCTTTTTTTACATATTTATTTGTTGGCTCTTAGTTGAGGCAAACGGTTCACTAGCTGCAGCTCACGACCAGATGGAACATACATTCCCTGTATTCGAATGCAGATTCTTAACCACTGGACCTCCAGGGAAGTCCCATGACTTTAGTTCTTGGGTGTGTGTGTGTGTGCCTTATTTATATCCTTTCCCTTGCTCTTCTTCCTGTTTGTCTGTTCTTTAATATGAAGGTGCAAATGAAAGAAGACATTGGAAAGCTCTGCTGGGAAAGAGCATGTCGGTTGAGATTATTCGTTTTCAAGCTTTTTGATTTCAGGGCTCCTTTACACTCTTCAAAACTATCAAGAACTCAAAAAAAAAAAAAGTTGCTTATACCTATTACAGTTTACAGTATTTGAAGTTATTGAATTTGTTTAAAGGACTCCCCAGGTGGAGTTAATGGTAAAGAGTCTGCCTGCCAGTGAAGGAAATGCAAGACTCAGGTTCCATCCCTGGGTCAGGGAGATCACCTGGAGATGGCAATGGCAACCCACTCCAGTGTTCTTGCCTGGGAAATCCCATGGACAGAGGAGCCTGGTGGGCTACTTTTCATGGTGTCAACAAAGAGTTGGATATGACTGAGCGACTAAGTCCAATTTGTACAAATAATAATAAAACCATGGAAATATTAACCTAAATGATATTTATGATAATAATCACATTTTCCAAACAAGCAAAAACTAGCAAGAGGGACAGAATTGTCTTATATCTTTGAAGCTCTCTTCAATGCTTTATCAAATGGAACACAGCTGAATTTTCATATATGCTTCTACTATTGCTACATCACACATCATTTTGCCTGTGGAAAAAAATTACACTTAATCTATTGGAAATGAAGCTTAAAAAAAATAANCTAGCAAGAGGGACAGAATTGTCTTATATCTTTGAAGCTCTCTTCAATGCTTTATCAAATGGAACACAGCTGAATTTTCATATATGCTTCTACTATTGCTACATCACACATCATTTTGCCTGTGGAAAAAAATTACACTTAATCTATTGGAAATGAAGCTTAAAAAAAATAATGAAAAAATAACAATAGCATTTTAGTATTATGAAGTAGTTTTGACCTTGTAAACTCCTTGAAAGCTGTCTGAAATACAGACCACACTTTGAAAATTGCTGCCCAAAGATAGATATGTTTTATTTTCGTAGCTGTATGATAGTCCATGTTAATGAATGTACCCGATTTATAAAACTGCTCTTCAGATGAATCTTTTCATTGCTTTGAGGTCTCTTTTTCCTTACAAACAATGCAGAAATGAATATCATTGTAAAGATATATTTGTCATATAAATGCTTGGGTGTATGTAAAGAATGACTATATAAAAGTGAATTATTGTGTTAAAAGTCATGCATACTTCACACAGTATGATAAGGTTCATCCATTTTGATGCAAATGACATTATTTCATTCTTTTTCCTGTGTGTGTATGCAGTCGTGTCCAACTCTTTGCAACCCCATGGACTGTAGCCCACGAGGCTCTGCTGTCCATGGAGTTTTCCAGGCAAGAATACTGGAGTGGGTTTTCCTTTCCTACTCCAGGGTCCATTCTTTTCATGGCTGAGCAATATTCCATTGTATATAGTGCCACATCTTCTTCATCCATTCACCTGTCAGTGGGTTAGGTTGCTTGTGTGTCTTTGCTATTGAGAATAGTGCTGTTGTGAGCATAGGAGTGCACACTGCCAGACAGAGAAAGACAAATATATGATATCATTTATAAACACCCTGATGCTGGGAAAGATCAAAGGCAGGAGGAGAAGGGAACGGCAAAGGATGAGATGGCTGGATGGCTTCGCCGACTCGATAGACATGAGTTTGAGCCAGCTCCGAGAATTGGTGATCAACAGCGAGGCCTGGCATGCTGCAGTTCATGGGGTCGCAATGGACACAACTGAGCGACTGAACTGAGCTGATGTGTGGAATCCAAAAAGTTATACAGATAACTTTTTATACAGATGAACTCATTTACAAAACAAAACAAATTTATAAAACAAAAAGAGACTCGCAGACAGAGAAAACAAACTTATGATTATGGGATGGAAAAGAAGGGGACAGAAATAAATTAGGAGTATGGGATTAATATAAAATAGGTAACAACGGCTTCCTACTCTATGGCACAGGAACTATACTTAATAGCGTCTAATAATCTGTGAGGAAAAGAATCTGAAAAAGCACTTATATAAAAGGAATGTTCAAAATTCTCCAAGCCAGGCTTCAGCAGTATGTGAACCATGTGAACCAGATGTTCAAAGCTGGTTTTAGAAAAGGCAAAAGAACCAGAGATCAAGTTGCCAACATCTGCTGGATCGTCAAAAAAGCAAGAGAGTTCCAGAGAAACATCTATTTCTGCTTTATTGACTATGCCAAAGCCTTTGTGTAGATCACAATAAACTGTGGAAAATTCTGAAAAAGATGGAAATACTGGACCACCTGACCTGCCTCTTGAGAAACCTATGTGCAGGTCAGAAAGCAACAGTTAGAACTGGACATGAAACAACTGACTGGTTCCAAATAGGAAAAGGAGTATGTCAAGGGCTTATAGAGCTTCCCTGGTGGCTCAGACGGTAAAGCGTCTGCCTGCAATGCAGGAGACTCGAGTTTAATTCCTGGGTCAGGAAGATCCCCTGGAGAAGGAAATGGCAATCTACTCCAGCACTCTTGCCTGGAAAATTCCATGGACAGAGGAGCCTGATAGGCTACAGTCCATGGGGTTGTAAAGAGTCAAACACGACTGAGTGACTTCACAAGGCTGTATATTACCACACTGCTTATTTAACTTCTATGCAGAGTACATCGTGAGAAATGCTGGGCTGGATGAAGCACAAGCTGGAATCAAGATTGCTGGGAGAAATATCAATAACCTCAGATATGCAGATGACACCACCCTTATGGCAGAAAGTGAAGAGGAGCTAAAAAGCCTCTTGATGAAAGTGAAAGAGGAGAGTGAAAAAGCTCAACATTCAGAAAACTAAGATCATGGCATCCGGTCCCATCACTTCGTGGGAAATAGATGGGGAAACAGTGGAAACAGTGTCAAACTTTATTTTTTTTTGCGTCTCCAAAATCACTGCAGATGGTGATTGCAGCCATGAAATTAAAAGACACTTACTCCTTGGAAGGAAAATTATGACCAACCTAGATAGCATATTAAAAAGCAGAGACATTACTTTGCCAACAAAGGTCCATCTAGTCAAGGCTGTGGTTTTCCTAGTAGTCATATATGGATGTGAGAGTTGGACTGTGAAGAAAGGTGAGTGCTGAAGAATTGATGCCTTTGAACTGTGGTGTTGGAGAAGACTCTTGAGAGTCCCTTGGACTGCAAGGAGATCCAACCAGTCCATTCTAAAGGAGATCAGCCGTGGGTTTTTTTTTGGAAGGAATGATGCTAAAGGTGAAGCTCCAGTACTTTGGCCACCTCATGCGAAGAGTTGACTCATTGGAAAAGATTCTGATGCTGGAAAGGATTGGGGGCAGGAGGAGAAGGGGACGACAGAGGATGAGATGGCTGAATGGCATCACCAACTCGACGGACATGAGTTTGAGTGAACTCCGGCTGTTGGTGATGGATAGGGGGGCCTGGCATGCTGCAATTCATGGAGTCGCAAAGAGTTGGACACGACTGAGCGACTGAACTGAGCTGAACTGATATATATATATATTTGAATCACTTTGCTATACACCTGAAACTAGCACATTATAAACTAACTATACTTCATTTTTTTAAGTTATGCATATTTTAAAGTACAATGCATTGACCCTTTAAGAAAATTTTTTGTAAATATTTAATTCAGTTAAAATAATATCACTCTGTTTCCCTAGCTCTTTTAAATACTAAAGAAAAATACATGTTGTAGGTGTATGTCTCAAAAATAGTTTTCCTAACCAATACTTTTATAATTTTTGATATGTTTTCCTGCATCTGATGGCTTGGAAATTCAGTACTGTCTAAATTTTATAGACTGTGCCCCTCCTCCATTGTTTTTGGTATTTTGGGAGCATCTGCAGCAGTACTAATCAAACCCTCTTTTTCTCCATTTCTATTTACTGGAAATCCCCAATATAATGCATGTAGATATAGAAATTTTAAGAGTATGCTCTGGTTTTTAAAAGTTCATCAGGAAATGATAGTTTATATAATGAAATAATATATCAAAATGGAAAAATTCCAAAATGTTAATAATTCCCAAAAATGTCCTGAGGCAAAATCTGTTCTACTTTCATAAGTGTTTCCATTTTCTTGTTAGGTAGAAGAGACACAATCTGAAATCCAACTCTAATTTTCCCCAAGGCCTAAAAGAGAAGACTTTAGTAATTAGTTGTCTTTTTTCATCCAACCACTTAGTGTCCTCCTTTTTTTTTTTTTT
>SJYA01002693.1:90877-154086 GCA_006410615.1 Neotragus moschatus
TTTTTTTTTTTTTGCCACTGAAAGCAAAAAAAAAAAAAAAAGTAGATCTCCAAAAGGAGAGTATTCTCCTCTCAAATGGCTATTCTTAGACCTTCCATTGTACTTTACCTTCAATTCAATCTTTGCAATATTACACACCTTTTCACAGTATGAGTGTTCCTTAGTTACAACTTATTTGAACATATTATTTTGAGTTTTCCTTTTTTAAATTTATTTCTTCTTTAATATAAATTTATTTATTTTAATTGGAGGTTAATTACTTTACAGTATTGTATTGGTTTTGCCATACATCAACATGAATTGAAGGATAATTGCTTTATAGAATTTTGCTGTTTTCTGTCAAACCTCAACATGAATCAGCCATAGGGAAATGGGAGGGAGTTTCAAAAGGGAGTTTGCCTTTTTTGAGAACTACCCATGTTATGTCATTATTGAAAGCATCCTGGGATCAAATCCAATTAAAAATATAATTTTTATCACATGTTGAAGAAATTGTATAAGTGAAATTTCTTTATGGCACTGAAACATGTATACTATCATGTAAGAAACGAATTGCCAGTTCGATGCAGGATACAGGATGCTTGGGGCTGGTGCACGGGGAAGATCCAGAGAGATGATATGGGGTGGGAGGTGGGAGGGGGTTCAGGATTGGGAACTCATGTACACCCATGGTGGATTCATGTCAGTGTATGGCAAAACCAATTCAGTAATGTAAAGTAAAATAAAGTAAAAATAAAAATAAAAAAAGAGAAGACTTGTCTTTAAAGCTTTGTTCACAGTACAGGTTATTTCTTAACATTCAGTCTGGACACTGAGATACAGAAAGGCCATGAGCATTTGAATAGATGATGAGTGCAGCTAATGTATGCTCGCTATTTTAGTTTGTCCACCATGTACTGAATCTTTTTTTTTTTTTTTAATTTTTTGGCCATGCCACAGAGCATGCAGGGTCCTAGTTCCCTGACCAGGGGTGGAAATTGTACCCCAAGCATTGGAAACACAGAGTCCTAACCACTGAACTTCCAGGGAAGTCCTCCATGTGCCAGACATTATTTGATGTGATTTAATGGCTCGGAGAAGGCGATGGCACCCCACTCCAGTACTCTTGCCTGGAAAATCCCATGGATGGAGGAGCCTGGTAGGCTGCAGTCCATGGGGTCGCCAAGAGTCAGACACGACTGAGTGACTTCCCTTTCACTTTTCACTTTCATGCATTGGAGAAGGACATGGCAACCCACTCCAGTGTTTTTGCCTGGAGAATCCCAGGGACGGGGGAGCCTGGTGGGCTGCCGTCTATGGGGTCACATAGAGCCAGACATGACTGAAGTGATTTAGCAGCAGCAGTGGAAGCAATGGCTCAAATAGATATTTTCTGAATAAATGAATAATAAGTACTGCTACTATTGTTGCTGTTGTTGTGTTATACCAACTCCAGCAAGTTCTCCACCTCTTTTCCTTTTTCTTTTGTTTACTTCCCTTTGTAGTAAGCAGAATAATAGCACTTTACAGGCATCCATGTCATAGTCCCCAGAACTTATAAACATATTACTTGACCTGGTAAAAAGGGCTTTATAGATGTGATTAAGTCCATATCTTGGGATAAAGAGATTACCGTGGACTTTTCTGATGGGTCCAATGTAATCACAAGGGTCCTTATGAGAGGAAGGCATGAGGACCTGAGGATTAGGAAATGTGAGGGAGGGACTACAGGTCAAGGAATGCAGACAGCTTCTAGAAGCTGAAAAGACAAGAAAGCAGATGTTACCCAGAAGCCTCCAGAAGGAATTTGGTTCTACTGACCCTTTGATTATAGAGTTTTGACCTTCAGAACTATGGGACAATAAATTTGTATTGTTGAAGCCACTGAGTCTGGGGAAACTTGTTGTAGCAGCAAAGGGCATCTAATACTGCACTTAAGCTTCTATTTCTTTCTGTATTTCATGCTGCTAAATGTTGCCTCCAGCACCAAACATCTGTAGCAGGCCTTAAGACTTAGACTAGTGATATGCAGCGGAGAAGGCAATGGCACCCCACTCCAGTACTCTTGCCTGGAAAATCCCATGGGCAGAGGAGCCTGATAGGCTTCAGTCCATGGGGTCGCTAAGAATCGGACACGACTGAGCGACTTCCCTTTCATCTTTCACTTTCATGCATTGGAGAAGGAAATGGCAACCCACTCCAGTGTCCTTGCCTGGAGAATCCCAGGGACGGAGGAGCCTGCTGGGCTCCCGTCTACGGGGTTGCACAGAGTCGGACACGACTGAAGCGACTTAGCGGTGATATGCAGAGTTCACATTTTAGTTCAAACACTTTGCTGTAGGATGTATTCTGCTGTTTGTACAGTGAGTGAGTTGTGCCTTCCATCAGCTCAAAGACCTTTCCTGTCTCTGTCACAGGAATGTAAACACATGCAAATCAGAGAATGCTGCCCACGTTCAGAAGAACAAGTTGTCCTTGAATTTCACACCTGCAGAACTTAGCCTCCTATCTCTATTGGAAAATAACATTAAATTTAATTTAAAATTTAAAGGCACACAGAATCATGAAGATAAGCAATGCAAGGCTCCAGTGATTTTCGTGTTATCAATATAGATTTAGTCTAAAATACTGAAATGATGTTCATAGGTATATATTTAGCTTATGTGTGTTTATGCCAGTAGCCACAGAGGTGTATTTCATTGTTCACCATCTATAACCAAAATCCTTTTGCTGTGATGTACATATAATTTATCAAAACCATTGACATTAACTAAGATTTTGTTTTATCTCTTCATTAATGGAAAAGAAATTGTTTCTGCTTTTGTTTATCCTATGTGTCTTGGAGTATAGAGAACCAGATGTTAATGACTGGTCTCAATTAGTCTGCTAACAGAAAGTACAATTGATTCCTCTGAGGGGTGGGAAAACTATTGACCAAAACACTCGGATGCATTCTTCTTTTGGTTCACATTAAAAATGTGTCTTTTTACATGCTTTATTCTTCATAGTCATTCCATCTATATCAGGAAGAACACAAATAGATGTGGTAAAAATTCCCTGGTTATGTAAACATTGTTCTAACTGTAAAATAACTGACCATTTTTACTGATGGGCTGAGAAGACTCTTTGAGTTACTTTGCTTATAATTGGTTCCCATGGGGACCTGCACAATCCTTGATTTCTGACAAAGTGCAAACCAGTGGGGGAGTTATAAATTATAATGCAATTATGACTGAGCCAGGCAATGCAATCTCACAAGAAGCTATTAGAGCACTGGGTCTAAGGGTTGTTAGGAAACAGAGTCCAGAAATATCACCATGAACTAATGTGTGACTTGGTCATATCTCTTGGTGAGATAATAAGATTTTAGTTGTCCTTTAGTCCACACTTTCTCTAGGGGTTATGCAGTGTAAGTCAATGTGATGAATATCATCACTGAATAATTTAAACTATTTTCCTCTAAAGAGAAGAGCCAGCTAGTGGGACTGAACACAGTCATCAGTGAAACATGTAGACTTTGGGTTCAGATACCCTGGCATTTCCATCCGCTTACTGACTATGTGCTTTTGAAGGACTGATTTGTCACTAAGACTTATTTACATAATCTATAAAATGGGGGGAGTAATACACTTCATTATATTGTTTTAGGAATTAAATGAGATGGTGTATCTGAATTGATTCAAGTCAGATGTAGCATGAAGCGGTAATGAGTAAGTTATCAAATATCAGTGGTTTAACTCCTAAAAAATGTTATCCCTTGTTCATGTTATAAAGTAGGGTGTTGGGAGCTCTGGTGCACAGTGAGTGGGACGCAGAATGAGAAGCTGTGCCACCTATAGAAACTCTGGCCTCCAAGGGTTATCTCTGATGACAAGGCAGCATCAGTCCTGGAGGAGGGCCCAGCAGGCCAGGAGGCTGGTTCAGAAGGCACACAGGTCTCATTTGTTGGTACTTATATATACGAATTAGATGCTGACGGCTTCTAATGGTGGCACTAGGGGTAGAGAGCTCGCCTGCCAATGTAGGAAATGTAAGAGACACAGGTTAGATCCCTGGGTTGGGAAGATCTCCTGGAGTAGAATATGGCAATCCATTCCAGTATTCTTGCCTAGAGAATCCCATGGACATAGGAGTTTGATGGGTTGCAGTTAAGAAGATCACAAAGAGTTGGACATGACTGAAGTGACTTAGCACACACATGCCAGACAGACTTGGAAACAAAGTGAAAGTGAAGTCACTCAGTCATGTCTGACTCTTTGCGACCCCATGGACTGTAGCCTACCAGGCTCCTCTGTCCATGGGATTTTCCAGGCAATAGTACTGGAGATGATTCCATTTCCAGAAGACTGGAAATACCGATATTTATAGGCACGGTCTTACCCATAGCATCTGAAATACCTAGCAAGATGCCTGGCACATAAGTAGAATAGCTTGATAACTGTGGGTGACTGTCTTGCTGCCAGTCAGCATCATGACCATCATTTTCACCATCATTATCACCTCCACCGCCGCCGCCACCACCACCACCATCATCATCACGATCACTTGGCAGGATGTTTGCAGTTAAGAATCTACCACTTACTCTATGACTTCAGGCAAGCTTTTAAGCCTCTCTGAACCTCCATTTCTCCCATTGTAAAACTGGATCGCCTCATCAGACTGTTATATGCACGAGCTGAAATAAAGTGCTATCATGTAGCGCTCCCTCTAGAAAGATGGGGGTTTTGTTGTCACTGCACATTTTTACTCTTCATTGGATCTGCCAGTTGATTCAAACCATTTAAATAGTTATTTGTGAGTGCTTTTAATATAATGGTGTTAAGACCCCCTTGATTCATTTTAGCTTTTATAAGCTAATAAAATATTGATTTCTCCGTTTGTGGCAGATATACACAATTATCAATTATTCTCTCAGCAGGTGTTTTTTAAGTGTTCACCGAATTCTAGAGGCTAGGGATGAACAATAAACAAGATAGACAAAGTCGTGAATTTGGGTTCTGGAACAGTGAAAAGGGAAACAGGAAATAGATAAGCAATGGTAAGTGAACTGTGTAATTTCTGATCATGATAATTCCCTCGAATATTAAAAAAAAAAAAAAAAAACCACAGGAAGATTTGCTAAACACTGGTGAATATTTCATTTTGTATAATCTGGGATGGCCTCTCTGAAGAAGCAACGTTTCAGCTGAAATGCAAATGGCATTAAAGTATTTGGCAGAAGAGCCTGCCTGGCTGAGTTCTGAGTACAGACCACCTTCACTCATTAAATGTCACTAGACCAGAGTGAGCAATGGGCACAGTGGTTAGAGATGAAGTCATGGTGATAAAGAGAGACATTTGCTATGAAAAAAGTTCAATTTTCTTTTTTTTCCATTTGATGAAAAGCTGTCAGAGGTTTTCAAGCAAGAGAAGGACTCAACCTGATTTTTACTTTACAAAGATCACCGAGTAGGTCATGAAAAAACAGGAATAGGGGCTATTGCAGAATCCCAGAAAGAGACAGTGGTACTTAAAAAAAAATTGAATTATAGTTGATTTACAATGTTGTATTAACTTCTGCTGTACAGCAAAGTGACTCATATATATAAAAGTATACATAGATATGTTCTTTTATATTTTCTTCCATTATGTTTTCTCATAGACTATCAAATATAGTTCTCTGTAGTATACAGTAGGACCTTCCGGTTTATCTATTCTACACATAATGGCTTACATCTGCTAACCCCTTATTTCTTTGTTGTTTGGTCATGTCCAGCTCTTTGCGACCCCACAGACTGCAGCATGCCAGGCTTCTTTGTCCTTCACTATCTCCCAGAATTTGCCCAAACTCATGTCCACTGACTCAATGATCATCCAATCATCTCATTCTCTGTGGTCCCCTTCTCCTCCTGCCCTCAATCTTTCCCAGCATGAGGGTCTTTTCCAGTGAGTTGGCTCTTTGCATTAGGTACCCGGAGTGTTGGAGCTCAGCATCAGTCCTTTCAATGAATATTCAGGGTTGATTTCCCTTAGGATTTACTGGTTTGACCTCCCTGCAGTCCAAGGGACTCTCAAAAGTTTTCTTCAGCACCACAGTTCAAAAGCATCAGTTCTTCGGCATTCACATCCATACATAACTACTGGAAAAAACATAGCTTTGACTGTATGAACCTTTGTCAGCAAAGTGATGTCTCTGGTTTTTAATACTCAGTCTAGGTTTGTCATAGTTGTCCTTTCAAGGAGTAAGCATCTTTCAATTTCATGGCTGAAATCACTGTCCACAGTGACTTTGAAGCTCAAGAAAATAAAGTCTGTCATTGTTTGCACTTCTTTTCACTTCTACATGCCATGAAGTGATGGGACCTGATGCCATGCTATGGTATTTTGAATGTTAAGAGTTTTTTTTTTTTTTAATTAATTTTTTTATGAAGGATAATTGCTTTACAGAATTTGGCTGTTTTCTGTCAAACCTCAACATGAACCAGCCATAGGTATACATATATCCCCTTCCTTTTGAAACTCCCTCCTGTCTCCCTCCCCATCCCATTCGTCTAGGTTGATACATAGCCCCTGTTTGAGTTTCCTGAGACATACACCAAATCCCGTTGACTATCTATTTTACATATGGCAGTGTAAGCATCCATGTTACTCTGTCCATATGTCTCACCCTCTCCTCCCCTCTCCCGATGTCCATAAGTCTATTCCCTATGTCTGTTTCTCCTTTGCTGCCCTCTAAGAAAATTCTTCAGTACCATTTTTCTACTTTCCATATATATGCATTAGAATATGATATTTATCTTTCTCTTTCTGATTTGCTTCACTCTGTATAATAGGCTCTAGGTTCATCCACCTCATTAGGACTGACTCAAATGCATTCCTTTTTATGGCTGAGTAATATTCCATTGTGTATACGTACCACAGCTTCTTTATCCCTTCATCCATTGATGGACATCTAGGTTGCTTCCACATTCTAGCTGTTGTAAATGGTGCTGCAATGAACAATGGGATACTTGTGTCTTTTTCAACTTTGGTTTCCTCTGGGTATATGCCAAGGAGTGGGATTGCTGGGTCATATGGTAGTTTTATTCCTTGTTTTTTTAAGGAATCTCCATACCGTCTTCCACTGTGGCTGTATCAGTTTACATTCCCACAGACAGTGCAAGAACGTTCTCTTTTCTCCACATTCTTTCCAGCATTTATTGTTTCTAGACTTTTTGACAATGGCCATTCTGTCTGGTGTGAGGAGATACGTCACTGTAGTTTTAATTTGCATTTCTCTAATAATGAATGATGTTGAGCATCCTTTCATGTGTTTGTTAGCCGTCTTATGTCTTCTTTGGAGAAATACCTGTTTAAGTCTTTTCCCCACTTCTTGCTCAGGTTGCTTGTTTTTCTGGTATTGAGTTGTATGAGCTGCTTGTATATTTTGGAAATCAATCCTTTGTCAGTTGTTTCATTTGTTATTATTTTCTCCCATTCTGAGGGTTGTCTTTCCACCTTGCTTATAGTGTCCTTTGCAAAAGCAAAAGCTTTTAAGTTTAATCAGGTTCCACTTTTGTACTTTTGTTTTTATTTATATTACTCTAGGAGGTGGGTCACAGAGGATCTTACTTTGATTTATGTCATTGAGGGTTCTGCCTATGTTTTTCTCTAAGAGTCAAGAAATACAAGAAAAAGTAAAGATCTACAAAATCAACCCCTAAACAATTAAGAAAATGACAATAGGAACATATATATCAATAATTACTTTAAATGTAAACAGATTAAATGCTCCAACCAAAAGACACCACCTGGCTGAATGGATACAAAAACAAGACCCATATATATGCTGTCTATAAGAAACCCACTTCAGATCTAAAGACACATATAGACTGAAAGTGAGAGGATGGAAAAATATATTCCATGCCAAGGGAAGCAAAAGAAAGATGGGGTAGCAATCCCCATATCAGGCAAATAGACCTTAAAATAAAGAAGATTACAAGAGATACAGAGGACACTACATAATGATCAAGGGATCCATCCAAGAGAAAGACATAACAACTGTAAATATGCACCCAACATAGGAGCACCTCAATATGTAAGACAAACACTAACAGACATAAAAGGAGAAACTGACAGTAACACAAAAACAGTGGGAGACTTTAGCATCCCACTCGTACCAATGGACAGATCGTCAGAACAGAAAATTAGTAAGGAAACACAAATCTTAAATGATACATTAGGTAAGACGGATCTCATTAATATCTTCAGGATTTCCATCCAAATGCAGAAGAATACACCTTCTTCTCAAGTATACATGGAACATTCTCCAGGATGAACCACATCTTGGGTCACAAATGAAACTTCATTACATTTAAGGAAATTGAAATCATATCAAGTATCTTTTCTGATCACAATGCTATAAGACTAGATATCAATTACAAGAAAAAAAAAAGCAGTAAAGAACGCAAACACATGGAGATTAAACAATATGTTTCTAAATAACCAACAGGTTACTGGCGAAAGCAAAAGGGAAATCAAAAAGTTTCTGGAAACAAATGACAATGAAAACACAACAACTCAAAACCTGTGGGATACAGAAAAAGCAGTTCTAAGAAGGAATTTTATAGCAATACAATCCTATCTCAAGAAACAAGAAAAACACCAAATAGACAACCTAACTTTACACCTAAAACAACTGGAAAAAGAAGAACAACAACAACAAAAAAAACACCAAAATTACTAGCAGGAAAGAAATCACAAAAGATCAGAGCAGAAATAAATGAAAAGGAAATGAAAGAAATAATAGTAAAGATTAATAAAACTAAAAGCTAGTTCTTTGAGAAGATAAACAAAATTGACAGACCTTTAGCCAGCCTCATCAAGAAAAAAAAAGAATCAAATCAACAAACTTAGAAATGAAGGAGATGTTACAACAGACAATGCAGAAATACAGAGGATTATAAGAGACTATTATGAACAACTATATGGTGAGAAAATGGATAACATGGAAGAAATGGACAGATTCTTAGAAAAGTTCCATCTTCCAAGACTGAACCAGGAAGAAATAGAGATTATGAACCACCCAATTACAAGCACTGAAATTGAAGCTATGATCAAAAATCTCCCCAAAAAACAAAAGCCCCAGGACCAGATGGCTTCACAGGAGAATTCTATCAAACATTTCGAGAAGAGCTAATACCTATCCTTCTAAAACTCTTTCAAAAACTTGCAGAGGAAGGAACACTCCCAGACTCATTCTATGAGGCCAACATCACCATGCTATGAAAACCAGACAAAGAAAACACAAAAAAAGAAAACTACAGGCCAATATCACTGATGAACATAGATGCAAAAATCCTCAACAAATTCTAGCAAATGGAATTCAGAAACACATCAAAAAGCTGATACACCATGATCAAGTTTGGTTCATTTCAACAATGCAAGGATTCTTTAATATATGCAAGTCAATCAATGTTATAAACCGTATTAACAAATTGAAAGATAAAAACCATATGATAATCTCAGTAGATGAAGCAAAAGTCTTTGTCAAAATTTAGCATTCATTTATGGTTAAAACCCTTCAAACAATGGGCATAGAAGGAAACTACCTCAACAAAGGAAAGGCTATATATGATAAACCTACAGCAAACATTATTTTCAATGGTGAAAAACTGAAAGCATTCCTCCTCAGATCAGGAATAAGGCAAGGGTGTCTACTTTCATCACTATTATTCAACATAGTTTTGGAAGTCCTAGCTACAGCAATCAGAGAAGAAAAAGAAATTTAAAAATATAGATCAGAATAGAAGAAGTAAAGGTCTCACTGTTTGCAGATGACATGACACTGTACATAGAAAACCCTAAAAGTAGTATCAGAAAATTACTAGAGCTAATCAGTAAAATAAGCAGACTTGCAGGATACAAAATCAATATGCAGAAATCACTTGCATTTCTAAATACTAACAGTGAAAAATCAGAAACAGAAATTAAGGAACAAATCCCATTCACCATTGCAACAAAAAGAATAAGATATCTAGGAATGAATTCAAGGAGGCAAAATAACTGTACACAGAAAAGTATAAGATACTGATGAAAGAAATGAAAGATGACATAAACAGTTGGAGAGATATTCCATGTTCCTGGGTAGGAAGAATCAACATTGTGAAAATGGTTTTACTACAAAATGCAATCTACAGATTCAATGCTATCCCTATCAAGTTACCAAAGGCATTTTTCACAGTAAGACAAAAAACTTTGCAATTCATATGGAAACACAAAAGACCCTGAATAGACAAAGCAGTCTTGAGAAAGAAGAATGAAGCTAGAGGAATCAAACTTCCTTACTTCAGATTATACTACAAAGCTACAGTCATCAAGACAGTATGGTACTAGTACAGAAGCAAATACAGACCAATGGAACAAGATATAAAGCCCATAAGTAAACCCATGTACCTATGAGTACCTTATTTTTGACAAAGGAGGCAAGAATATACAATGGGGAAATACAGCCTCTCCAATAAATGCTGCTGGGAAAACTGGACAGCTACATGTAAAAGAATGAAATTAGAACACTTCCTAACACCATACACAAAGATAAGCCCAAAATGGATCAAAGACCTAAATGTAAGACCAGAAACTATAAATTCTTAGAGGAAAACATAGGGAGAACACTTGATGACATAAATTAAAGTGAGATCCTCTATGACCCACCTCATTGGGTAATGGAAATAAAAAAAAGTAAAGAAGTGAAACCTGATTAAACTTTAAAGCTTTTGCTTTTGCAAAGGAAACTATAAGCAAGGTGGAANCCAAAATGGATCAAAGACCTAAATGTAAGACCAGAAACTATAAATTCTTAGAGGAAAACATAGGGAGAACACTTGATGACATAAATTAAAGTGAGATCCTCTATGACCCACCTCATTGGGTAATGGAAATAAAAAAAAGTAAAGAAGTGAAACCTGATTAAACTTTAAAGCTTTTGCTTTTGCAAAGGAAACTATAAGCAAGGTGGAAAGACAGCCCTCAGAATGGGAGAAAATAATAGCAAATAAAACAACTGACGAAAGATTGATCTCCACAATATACAAGGAGCTCATACAACTCAATACCAGAAAAACAAACAACCCAAGCAAAAAGTGGAAAAAGACTTAAACAGACATTTCTCCAAAGAAGACATACTAACAAGATGGCTAACAAACACATGAAAGGATGCTCAACGTCATTCATTATTAGAGAAATGCAAATAAAAACTACAATGAGATATCTCCTAACACCAGTCAGAATGGAAAAGCTCTATATAGTCAGCAAAAACAAGACCGGGAGCTAACAGTGGCTCAGATCATGAACTCCTTATTACCAAATTCATACTCAAATTGAAGAAAGTAGGGAAACCCACTAGACCATTCAGTTATGAAATAAATCAAATCCCTTATGATTGTACAGTGGAAGTGAGAAATAGATTTAAGGGACTAGATCTGATAGACAGAGTACCAGATAAACTAAAGATGTAGGTCCGTGACATTGTACAGGAGGCAGGGATCAAGACCATCCCCATGGAAAAGAAATGCAAAAGAGCAAAATGGCTNTTGGGGGCAGGAGGAGAAGGGGACGACAGAGGATGAGATGGCTGGATGGCATCACTGACTTGATGCACTGCGTTTGGGTGAACTCTGGGAGTTGGTAATGGACAGTGAGGCCTGGCGTGCTGCAATTCATGGGGTCGCAAAGAGTCGGACATGACTGAGGGACTAAACTGGACTGATCTGCATATGTGAGGTTGTTGGTCTTTCTCCCAGCAGTCTTGGTTCAAGCTTGTGATTCACCCAGCCTGGCATTTCACATGCTGTAGATTACATAGAAGTTAAATAAGTAAGGTGATAATAAACAGCCTTAACTCACTTCTTTCCCAATTTTGAACCTGTCCATTGTTCGTGTAAGATTCTAATGGCTTCTTCACTGGCATAGAGATTTCTCAGGATACAGGGAAGTTTTTCTAGTATTTCCATCTCTGTAAAAGTTTTCCACTTTATTGTTGTCCACACAGTTTAAGGCTTTAAGGTAGTCAATGAAGCAGAAGTATGTGTTTTTTTTGGAATTGGTTTGCTTTCGTTATGATCCAACAAATGCTGGCAATTTGATCTAAACTCTGATACTTTTAAACAAATTAGATGTGTGTGGGCATGAAGAAAAGTGGAAAGATTTGGGATATATTTTGAAAGTAGAGCTAAGGGTGAGTAAAGATATGGAGATAAAGGAAGGAAACCTCTTAGATTTATGTACTTAAAAGTTCATAAATGCCCTCAAAGAATCATCTGATAGAACTTTTCAAAAAAATTTTAAAATAAATAAATAAAATTTGCAAATTCAAAAAAAAAAAAAAAGAATTTACAAAGACAGACTCATCCATGGAGGCAAATACATTTTACTTGAAGGTCAAAACAGAAAATTCATTTCCAATTGAGGATTCATCGAAGACCGACATGAACTGATTAGCCAGGAAGAGTAGCTTTTACTCTTAATAGATTCTGTGCTGCTACTGCTGCTAGGTCGCTTCAGTTGTGTCGGACTCTGTGCGACCCCACAGACGGCAGCCCACTAGGCTCCCCCATCCCCAGAATTCTCCAGGCAAGAACACTGGGGTGGGTTGTGCCATTTCCTTCTCCAATGCATGAAAGTGAAAAGTGAAAGGGAAGTCGCTCAGTGGTGTCTGATTCTTAGCGACCCCATGGACTGCAGCCCACCAGGCTCCTCCATCCATGGGACTTTCCAAGGAAGAGTACTGGAGTGGGGTGCCATTGCCTTCTCCAAATAGGTTCTATAGTTTCCTTATTTTCAAAAAGAACTATGTCAGTGTTGTTTTTTTTTTTCCCAGTGAAATAAAATATTAGCCTGAATTTGTCAGTCATTTAAGTATAGTGTGCTGCAGTGTACTACCACCATGCTCATCTGATCCATTATCCAGAAGAAAGGAGAGATGCAAGAGGTGTATTGTATGACATACATGATAACAGGAGCAGAGGGTAAATATATTTGTCATTTCAGAGAAGCTCTTACCTGACATAATCTGGGGAAAGCCTATTTTGGAGAGATAAATGTAGAAGCCATTTAGAATGATGGATTAAACCTGCCTTTTATCTTTTCAATCGTGTCCAGTGAAATAGTTTCTATTAAGTAGGAGGTTCTATATCCCTGATCTAAGAAATAATGTTATATAAGATATGCCTTGTGTGGATAAATAATCTGATCTATTACATGTTGGTTTCCATGTCACTCCTGCAAGTTCTGGAATCTCTCTTTTTTAGCTTATTAGTTATGACTTTTTAATCTCAGAATCGGAGTTTCAATTTCAGCACACAAGTCTTGCCTTTGGCAACTGAAGGTCTCTTATTATGGGCAGAGATGAAAATTTCTCTGAGCCGAGATCTATAATTTTCCATATTAAGTCTTGAACCAGTGCCAGAATTCTTGTATCGGTGACTCTTTAAAATTCTTTTTTTTTTTTTTTCATGGAGCTGTCAGATTATAACTCCATTAAGTCCAGTAAAGGGGATACATTCAACCACTCCGATTTTGTGTTTTAAATAAAACACTGTGAACCCACAGAGTGGGATGTGGCTTCCTTCTCATGTATGTAGTATGTCAGGACACTGCTCTCTACACAGAAAAGTGCTGACTGTGTTCACCTCTTTCCTTGATGCTCTGCTAGGTCTACAGTGAAGGACCCACATGCAGAGTTTCTCAGTAGCTGATGGCCATTTCAGGGGGAAGAGAAGGGTCCCTCCCAGACACCCTTCACTCCAAGGGCAGCTGAGTGCGGTCCTCACAGCAGGAAGCCAGCGCATGTGGACAGATGCCAGCAATGCCTTCACGGCCTCGTCCTTCACCAGGCTGTCGCCACTTCCCCTCCTGTGTCCAGACTTTATGAGCTATGCCACTTAGCAGTATTCTGGTCTCCTTTACTGTATTTTAACTCATGTTTAATAGCAACTTGATGCTTCCTTTTGTGCCTTCCCTTTGACTTGAAGCTTACATATACTTTTATAATGTACTTTAGATTGTCTTCAGGGATAACTGTAGCTTCTAGAACAACTATTGCCCAGCAAGAAAATCCAATGAAAGTACAAGGACCTAAAAATTAACCTAGGGTTTTTAGGCCTTCTATAGTCCGTGAATTGCCTAAAGGTACATAGGCCAAAAATAAAAGGGCAGAAATGTTAAGTAAAGCCATGTTGAGATACACCAAATGATGGTTAAAACTGGGAGAATTCATTATAGTATTGTCTCGCGTGTGTGTTTGAAATTTTTCATAAAGATAAGTTCTTTAGGGGCTTCCCTGGTGGGTCCAGGGATTAAGACTCTATGCAGCCAATACAGGGAGTATGGGTTCGACCCCTCTTTGGGGGACTAAGATCCCACATGCCTCACGCCAAAACACCAAAGCATGTTACAGAAGCGATATTGTAAGAAATTTAATGAAGGCTCTAAAAAGTCTACATCCAAAAGAAAAAAAAAAAAACTTTGAGAAAAGTTAAGTTCTTTAGAAATAAATAAGTAAACGAAAACAGACCTATTGGGTGATTGAACTTTTTTTTTTTTTTTAAACTAACTTATGAGGTTTTATGTTATTGATACATAAGGTTCAAAATGTAAGGACAATCTAGGTGCTTCCCTGGTGACTCAGTGGTAAAGAATCTGCCTGCCGATGCAGGAGACATGGGTTCAAATTCTAGCCTGGGAAGATCACACACTCTGTGAAATAGCTAAGGCCATGTGCCACAACTATGGAGCCTGTGTTCTAGAGCCCACAAAAGACCCAGCTATTGAAGCCTGCACACACTAGAGCCCAAGCTCCGCAAGAGAAGTGAGAAGCCTGCTTGCTACAGCAAAGAGCAGCCCCCATGCACTGCAGCCGGAGAAAAGCCCTCGCAGCCACCACGACCCAGCACAGCCGAAAATAGACAAATCCAATTATGAAAGGAAAATGCAAGGGGGCAGTCTAAAATCAAAGTGGGGAGTAAGTGAGAAACGCCACAATTACAGAACTTATTTTAGTTTCCCATTGTGAGTGATGGAATTTACTCATTTAAGTGTATTTGACATCATTTTTATTTGATCAGAAAATCACACCTAATATTTTTGTGATTGTTAACATATTTGCAGGCTCTTAGAGACTGTTCAGTGTTCTTTTCTGTCATAATATTCAGAATCATGAATAGATAAAAAAGAATACTCCAATCTATTCCTTTTTAAGACTATTCTTGTTCACACATATGTGTTCACACATCCAGCCCCTCGAATTCCTTCCACTTCTGCCACTAATGGAATGTGCATGAGTGTGTGTGTTTGTATGTGTGTCTCATATTTAAAAGCAGGTCAATTAAAGGGCTGTTTTATCATTATAGCATCTTTGTTAACCAGGTAATGCTGAAAATTCTCTTTCAGATCCAGATGTTTATAGAGGTAGATACCTGTTTAAACATTATCCAAGACATAGGAATGTCCAATAATATTAAACAAAACCAGCAGACACCAAGATCCTTCATATATATATACAAACACATGTATACACACGCACACACACGCACATACACACACACATAAATGCATGTGTGTTAAATCGCTTCTGTTGTGTCTAGCTCTGACTCTGTAGAGCATAGCCTGCCAGGTTCCTCTGTCCAGAGTATTCTCCAGCCAAGAGTACTGGAGCAGATTGCCATACCCTCCTTCAGGGTAGCCTACCGACTCAGGCATGGAACCCGGGGATCTATGATGTCTCTTGAATTGGCAGGCAGCTTCTTTACAACTAGCGCCACCTGGGAAGCCCCACACATACACAAACACATACACATGTATACACACACATATTTACATATAACTAGACAGGAAGTAATTTACAGTGAATTTCCATTTTGTGACTACTATAATGATACTGTTAGAGTGAATCCCACCTATTTAATTAAAAAATCCTTGATTCCACTTAATCTCAGGAAGTAGCAGCTCACTAGAGAGATAGCACTGGATGGAAAATCAGTAAAAACAGCATTTAAGCTGGAGAACAAAAGAATGCCTGAGTATTTGCAAATTTTATTCTCCTGTTTCCTAAATAATATTTTATATATCTTTGTTTATTTGTTTTGTTTCTCTGATTAATGCTTGGGCAAGAGCTACAGATTTGCAAGAAGGAGATGGCAACATTCATTGTTTTGGAAAAGTACTAGCAAGAGATAAGATTAGATCCTAGATGATAAGAGGGAAGGGGCAAAAACAGAAGTCTGTAAAGACAGAGAATGTCCTGGAGCAGATATGATACTCAGAGAAAGTGAAAAGACTGAGATGGAGTCTTCTTGTTATTTTTTTGTTTTTTAAGATAATAGGGAAAACTTGCGAAGAAGGCAATGGCACCCCACTCCAGTACTTTTGCCTGGAAAATCCCATGGATGGAGGAGCCTGGTAGGCTGCAGTCCACGGGGTCGCTAAGGGTCCGACACAACTGAGCGACTTCACTTTCACTTTTCACTTTCATGCATTGGAGAAGGAAATGGCAACCCGCTCCAGTGTTCTTGCCTGGAGAATCCCAGGGACGGGGGAGCCTGCTGGGCTGCCGTCTATGGGGTCGCACAGAGTCGGACACGACTGAAGTGACTTAGCAGCAGCAGGGAAAACTTGAATTGCTTTCTGATGTTTCTGGTTTTCTTTGCACTTGATTCTCTGCTGAGTCTAGACTGTGAGGGAACCAGCTTTATTCATGCTGTATAATCTAACATAAGTGTAGTGTTTGCTCTGCTTTCTTGACTAATGTTCCCTGAAGTTCCAAGGATGAAGGTCCACAAGGGGAAGCATCTTCTCTTCTTCAACTTCCATCTTCTCTTCCCCTGAAACTCTGGTCCCTTTGAGATTATATCATTCCTACCTTTCTGGACTCCTTTGGACTTCATTGGAGGGAATTTCTATCCTGCTGCCCATCGTCCCTAAACACTGGGAATCAGATGGAAGGAGGACAACTTTCATTGATTCAAGAATGAAGGAAGGCAGCTATGCTCATCACTGTACCACCAAAAACATTAGGGTGGTGGGATGAATTGGGAGATTGGGATTGACATATATGTACTATATATAAATAAATGATTAGTGAGAACCTATTATATAGCACAGGGAACTTTCTTAAATGCTCCATGGTGACCGAAAAGGGGAGGAAACTCAAAAAAAGAGTGGATATACATATACTTATAACTGATTAAGTTTGCTGTACAGCAGAAACCGACACAACATTGTAAAGCAACTAAACCCAAATTTAAAATTTTTCAAAAAGCAAAAGGGACCTTCCATAGCCTCCTCTCCACACTCTTGTTTAAATCTGAAGTACTTATTCCTTAGTGGGTTTGCTATCTTTACAAACAAATAAAACCCTACTCTGCAGATTTGGCAGTGGCAGTACTTCCACGTAACTAGGGACAGCTAGACCTGAAATGGGATTCTCAGTTCATGAGACGCATCCTGTCCCCCATGATCCTTTGCTGTCACCCTGCTGCCCTCTTGAGATAGCAAATCCACTTGTACTCTGACTCAAAGGAGCTAACGTAGGCAGCCCGGTGGCTCTCTGGTCTCCTCTCTCATCACCCTCTTTCCACCCCCTTGGGTTCCTCATGTCATTGTCCATTCTTCTAAAGAGCCTAACACGTGCTCAGCTCAGGCATTTGTGTTTCTGCCTTTTCTCCTGAAACGTGTTCCTCTTCAGTTCAGTTCAGTTCAGTTCAGTCGCTCAGTCGTGTCTAACTCTTTGCAACCCCATGAATCGCAACATGCCATGCCTCCCTGTCCATCACCAACTCCCGAGTTCACTCAGACTCACATCCATCAAGTCTGTGATGCCATCCAACCATCTCATCCTCTGTCATCCCCTTCTCCTCCTGCCCCCAATCCGTCCCAGCATCAGAGTCTTTTCCAGTGAGTCAACTCTTTGCATGAGGTGGCCAAAGTACTGGAGCTTCAGCTTTAGCATCATTCCTTCCAAAGAAATCCCAGGGCTGATCTCCTTCTGAATGAACTGGTTGGATCTCCCTGCAGTCCAAGGGACTCTCAAGAGTCTTCTCCAACACCAAAGTTCAAAAGCATCAATTCTTTGGTGCTCAGCCTTCTTTATAGTCCAACTCTCACATCCATACATGACCACAGGAAAAACCATAGCCTTGACTAGACGGACCTTTGTGTTCCTCTTACATCGCTCCAAAACATTCTCCTTTCTTTCATTTATGTCTTTGTCTAGATCTTTCCAGTTCCTCTATCTAAGATGCCTCTCCCTTTTTCGTCACCCTCTGCACCTTAAATTGCCTTGGCTATTGCTTTTTTTAGTATGTATCACACATAAAGTAATGTGTATACGTATGCCTGCTCAGTCACTCACTCTCTCTTGACTATAATAAAATGTCTGTGACAGCAGGAACTCTGTCCACTGGCTTAGTTCTGTAGAAGCTAGCATAATACCTGGCATATAGTAAGCGCTCAGTAAATAATTGCTGAATGAATGAAACTTCTTCCCTTACTGTTGGAAATGACTGTGATCCTTCAGATTGTGATAATAGTGATAAATGTGGAAGAGATACAGGAAGCAATACAGAATGAACTGTAGACTATCAATGACTTGAGAGTAAATCTTGGACATTTATTAGCTACAGCTAGTTATTTGATTTGCTCAAACTTGCTACCTTTAGCTCAAAATTATTTTATCTCAAAAACATATTTATTTTGAGGACTAAATGTGATATTGCACGAAAGCATATAGCACAATATCAAACACAAGAAGCTTCATTTCAAAACTGATAACCATATAATTCACCTTACAAACGCTCATCTGTTCTTTAGGTCCTCCAACTTTAATCAAATCCTAAGTTATAATTTACTTTCTTTTCACTTTATTCTGTCAACAGGAGAATGTTCTGATATATTTATTCTCATTATGTTTTGGAAAATCAAGAGGTTCACTCTTCTGACCGTCTAAAACCAGTGTTCTCAGAACCAGCTTCTCATATGAGGAAACAGGGGTTTGATTTTATTTTACTTAAAAATTTTTATTTATTTATTTCTTGGCCGCATTATGTCGTACGCAGGATCTTAGTTCCCTGACCAGGGATTGAACCCCCACCTCCTATAGTGGAAGTATGAAGTCTTAATCAGTGGACTGCCAGGGGAGTCCCATGATTTTAGATATGACCCCCTTTCAGATGACCTCCTCTCTACTTTTCGGAAGGCCTTGGGGCCTTAGCCAAATAAGATCAGAAATTGAGATTCCCAATACCAAGGCAGGAACAGTTCACCAGACCTACAAAGAGACACGTTTAATTCCATTCCCATCAAGACAGGAAAACAGATATTAGCTTGACATTAGCTAACTCTTTTTAAAGATCATCCAAAATGGAAGATGAAAGTGATATTAGTAATTTTTCCTTCATATATTTTGACAAATTGGACAGGGTCTCGCATGGACTTTATCTACAAGAGTGAAACAAAGCAGAGTGTTTTATAGTAATTCAGTATATTGAATTCTTTTCCCAAAGTCAACCCTGGTAAAACAGACCATAATCTATATAAAAAGAAAGCTCTCCTTTCTATCACTTTAAGTTTTAGAGTCTCAAATAGAATCTTTGAGCTCTCAATACTTCTGAAATTCATCACTGTGATGCCTGCAGCTTGGGGTCTATTTTCAATTAACGATACTATTTCTATGGTAGGAACAAGAGAGGCCGGGGAAATGGCTCTAAAAGTCATGCTTTTTATGTGTGCAACAAAGATTTTAATAACACCTCACATTTGTTTTGTATGCTTCATGGTTCATAAAAGCTGTTTCTCTGCCTATCTGACATATTTGTCACACACTAACTCCTGTTCATTCATTCAGCTAATACTTAATCTGTGCTGCTATATGCCAGGTTTAGGGTTAAGTACTGAATGTACTTGATGAAAGTTAAAGAGAAGAGTGAAAAAGTTGGCTTAAAGCTCAACATTCAGAAAACAAAGATCATGGCATCTGGTCCCATCACTTCATGNGGAAAACTTGAATTGCTTTCTGATGTTTCTGGTTTTCTTTGCACTTGATTCTCTGCTGAGTCTAGACTGTGAGGGAACCAGCTTTATTCATGCTGTATAATCTAACATAAGTGTAGTGTTTGCTCTGCTTTCTTGACTAATGTTCCCTGAAGTTCCAAGGATGAAGGTCCACAAGGGGAAGCATCTTCTCTTCTTCAACTTCCATCTTCTCTTCCCCTGAAACTCTGGTCCCTTTGAGATTATATCATTCCTACCTTTCTGGACTCCTTTGGACTTCATTGGAGGGAATTTCTATCCTGCTGCCCATCGTCCCTAAACACTGGGAATCAGATGGAAGGAGGACAACTTTCATTGATTCAAGAATGAAGGAAGGCAGCTATGCTCATCACTGTACCACCAAAAACATTAGGGTGGTGGGATGAATTGGGAGATTGGGATTGACATATATGTACTATATATAAATAAATGATTAGTGAGAACCTATTATATAGCACAGGGAACTTTCTTAAATGCTCCATGGTGACCGAAAAGGGGAGGAAACTCAAAAAAAGAGTGGATATACATATACTTATAACTGATTAAGTTTGCTGTACAGCAGAAACCGACACAACATTGTAAAGCAACTAAACCCAAATTTAAAATTTTTCAAAAAGCAAAAGGGACCTTCCATAGCCTCCTCTCCACACTCTTGTTTAAATCTGAAGTACTTATTCCTTAGTGGGTTTGCTATCTTTACAAACAAATAAAACCCTACTCTGCAGATTTGGCAGTGGCAGTACTTCCACGTAACTAGGGACAGCTAGACCTGAAATGGGATTCTCAGTTCATGAGACGCATCCTGTCCCCCATGATCCTTTGCTGTCACCCTGCTGCCCTCTTGAGATAGCAAATCCACTTGTACTCTGACTCAAAGGAGCTAACGTAGGCAGCCCGGTGGCTCTCTGGTCTCCTCTCTCATCACCCTCTTTCCACCCCCTTGGGTTCCTCATGTCATTGTCCATTCTTCTAAAGAGCCTAACACGTGCTCAGCTCAGGCATTTGTGTTTCTGCCTTTTCTCCTGAAACGTGTTCCTCTTCAGTTCAGTTCAGTTCAGTTCAGTCGCTCAGTCGTGTCTAACTCTTTGCAACCCCATGAATCGCAACATGCCATGCCTCCCTGTCCATCACCAACTCCCGAGTTCACTCAGACTCACATCCATCAAGTCTGTGATGCCATCCAACCATCTCATCCTCTGTCATCCCCTTCTCCTCCTGCCCCCAATCCGTCCCAGCATCAGAGTCTTTTCCAGTGAGTCAACTCTTTGCATGAGGTGGCCAAAGTACTGGAGCTTCAGCTTTAGCATCATTCCTTCCAAAGAAATCCCAGGGCTGATCTCCTTCTGAATGAACTGGTTGGATCTCCCTGCAGTCCAAGGGACTCTCAAGAGTCTTCTCCAACACCAAAGTTCAAAAGCATCAATTCTTTGGTGCTCAGCCTTCTTTATAGTCCAACTCTCACATCCATACATGACCACAGGAAAAACCATAGCCTTGACTAGACGGACCTTTGTGTTCCTCTTACATCGCTCCAAAACATTCTCCTTTCTTTCATTTATGTCTTTGTCTAGATCTTTCCAGTTCCTCTATCTAAGATGCCTCTCCCTTTTTCGTCACCCTCTGCACCTTAAATTGCCTTGGCTATTGCTTTTTTTAGTATGTATCACACATAAAGTAATGTGTATACGTATGCCTGCTCAGTCACTCACTCTCTCTTGACTATAATAAAATGTCTGTGACAGCAGGAACTCTGTCCACTGGCTTAGTTCTGTAGAAGCTAGCATAATACCTGGCATATAGTAAGCGCTCAGTAAATAATTGCTGAATGAATGAAACTTCTTCCCTTACTGTTGGAAATGACTGTGATCCTTCAGATTGTGATAATAGTGATAAATGTGGAAGAGATACAGGAAGCAATACAGAATGAACTGTAGACTATCAATGACTTGAGAGTAAATCTTGGACATTTATTAGCTACAGCTAGTTATTTGATTTGCTCAAACTTGCTACCTTTAGCTCAAAATTATTTTATCTCAAAAACATATTTATTTTGAGGACTAAATGTGATATTGCACGAAAGCATATAGCACAATATCAAACACAAGAAGCTTCATTTCAAAACTGATAACCATATAATTCACCTTACAAACGCTCATCTGTTCTTTAGGTCCTCCAACTTTAATCAAATCCTAAGTTATAATTTACTTTCTTTTCACTTTATTCTGTCAACAGGAGAATGTTCTGATATATTTATTCTCATTATGTTTTGGAAAATCAAGAGGTTCACTCTTCTGACCGTCTAAAACCAGTGTTCTCAGAACCAGCTTCTCATATGAGGAAACAGGGGTTTGATTTTATTTTACTTAAAAATTTTTATTTATTTATTTCTTGGCCGCATTATGTCGTACGCAGGATCTTAGTTCCCTGACCAGGGATTGAACCCCCACCTCCTATAGTGGAAGTATGAAGTCTTAATCAGTGGACTGCCAGGGGAGTCCCATGATTTTAGATATGACCCCCTTTCAGATGACCTCCTCTCTACTTTTCGGAAGGCCTTGGGGCCTTAGCCAAATAAGATCAGAAATTGAGATTCCCAATACCAAGGCAGGAACAGTTCACCAGACCTACAAAGAGACACGTTTAATTCCATTCCCATCAAGACAGGAAAACAGATATTAGCTTGACATTAGCTAACTCTTTTTAAAGATCATCCAAAATGGAAGATGAAAGTGATATTAGTAATTTTTCCTTCATATATTTTGACAAATTGGACAGGGTCTCGCATGGACTTTATCTACAAGAGTGAAACAAAGCAGAGTGTTTTATAGTAATTCAGTATATTGAATTCTTTTCCCAAAGTCAACCCTGGTAAAACAGACCATAATCTATATAAAAAGAAAGCTCTCCTTTCTATCACTTTAAGTTTTAGAGTCTCAAATAGAATCTTTGAGCTCTCAATACTTCTGAAATTCATCACTGTGATGCCTGCAGCTTGGGGTCTATTTTCAATTAACGATACTATTTCTATGGTAGGAACAAGAGAGGCCGGGGAAATGGCTCTAAAAGTCATGCTTTTTATGTGTGCAACAAAGATTTTAATAACACCTCACATTTGTTTTGTATGCTTCATGGTTCATAAAAGCTGTTTCTCTGCCTATCTGACATATTTGTCACACACTAACTCCTGTTCATTCATTCAGCTAATACTTAATCTGTGCTGCTATATGCCAGGTTTAGGGTTAAGTACTGAATGTACTTGATGAAAGTTAAAGAGAAGAGTGAAAAAGTTGGCTTAAAGCTCAACATTCAGAAAACAAAGATCATGGCATCTGGTCCCATCACTTCATGGGAAATAGATGGGGAAACAGTGGAAACAGTGTCAAACTTTGTTTTGGGGGGCTCCAAAACCGCTGCAGATGGTGACTGCAGCCATGAAATTAAAAGACGCTTACTCCTTGGAAGGAAAGTTATGAGCAACCTAGATAGCATATTCAAAAGCAGAGACATTACTTTGCCAACAAAGGTCTGTCTAGTCAAGGCTATGGTTTTTCCAGTAGTCATGTATGGATGTGAGAGTTGGAGTATAAAGAAAGCTGAGTGCCAAAGAATTGATGCTTTTGAACTGTGGCATTGGAGAAGACTCTTGAGAGTCCCTTGGACTGCAAGAAATCCAACCAGTCCGTTCCAAAGGAAATCAGTCCTGGGTATTCATTGGAAGGACTGATGCTGAAGCTGAAACTCCAATACTTTGGCCACCTCATGTGAAGAGTTTGACTCATTGGAAAAGGCTCTGATGCTGGGAGGGATTAGGGGCAGGAAGAGAAGTGGACGACAAGGGAATAGATGGCTGGATGGCATCACCAACTCAATGGACAAGAGTTTGGGTAAACTCTGGGAGTTGGTGGTGGACAGGGAAGCCTGGTGTGCTGCTATTCATGGGGTCGCAAAGAGTCGGACATGACTGAATGACTGAACTAAACTGAACTGAACTGAATGTAAAACCATGTGATCCCACAAATCAGGGGTAGCCACAATTTAAAGTAAGTTCCAGGAAGTGTAAGCAGTTAGTCCAAGATTTATTAACAAGTAAATGGTAAAATAGAGATGTGAAAGTAAAATTCATGATCAGGAAACTAGTCATATACATCATACCTCCAACTATCCTCAGTTTGTGCAAATTATGTCAAATGTATGCCTTTTTCCTTTCAGGAAAGCTTTTATATGTTCCTGGTTGGTGACCACTGCTACATGGTTTTATTTAATAACCGTGTCCTGAAAATACACAGTATGTTCAATACTTACTGATTATGATTGTTTTTAAGTTAAAAAACATATTACCAATCTGCAGTTGCTAAGAGTAGGCAAATTTGCAGTGATCATTAGGAAACTGGGAAAAGGCTTCAATACCTACTATAGATTCAAAAAGACTTCTTTGCAGACGTATTGAACACTGAATAGTGTTGCTGTTCAATTGCTAAGTTGTGTCCAACTCTTTGTAACCCCATGGACTGTAGCATGCCAGGCTTCTCTGTCCTTCACTGTCTCCCAGGGTTTACTCAAACTTATGTCCATTGAGTCAGTGATGCCATCCAACCATCTCATCATCGCCTTCTCCTCCTGCTGTCAATCCTTCCCAGCATCAGGGTCTTTTCTAATGAGTTAGCTCTTTGCATCAAGTGGCCGAGTTATTGGAGCTTCAGCTTCAGTCCTTCAATGAATATTCAGAGTTTATTGGCATTAGGATTGACTGGTTTGATCTCCTTGCTGTCCCAGGGACTCTCAAGAGCCCAACACTACAGTTCAAAAGCATAAATTCTTTGATGCTCAGCTTTCTTTATGGTCCAGCTCTTATATCCATACATGTAAGGAAAAACCATAGCTTTGCCTATAAGGACCTTTGCTGGCAAAGTAATGTCTCTGTTTTTTAATATGCTCTCTAGGTTGGTCATAGCTTTTCTTCAAGGAACAAGTGTCTTTTAATTTCATGGCTGCAATGACTATGTACAGTGATTTTTGAGCCCAAGAAAATAAAGTCTGCCACTGTTTCCACTTTTTCTCCATCTATTTGCAAAGAAGTGATGGGACTAGATGCTATGACCTTAGTTTTTTGCATGTTGAGTTTTAAGCCAGTTTTTTCACTATCTTCTTTCACCTTCATCAAGAGGCTCTTTAGTTCCTCTTCACTTTCTGCCATTAGGGTGGTGTCATCTGCTTTTCTGAGCTTATTGATATTTCTCCTGGCAGTCTTGATTTCAACTTGAGCTTCGTCCAGTCCAGCATTTTGCATTATGTCCTCTGCATATAATTTAAATAAGCAGGGTGACAGCCTTGATATACTCCTTTCCCAATTTTGAACTAGCCCATTGTTCCATGTCCAATTCTAACTTGCTTCTTGACCTGCATACAGGTTTTTCAGGAGGCAGATAAGGTGGTCTGGTATTCCCATCTCTTGAAGAATTTTCCACAGTTTGTTTAGATCCACACAGTCAAAGGCTTTAGTGTAGTCAGTGAAGCAGAAGTAGATGTTTTTCTGGAATTCCCTTGCTTTTTCTAAGATCTAACTGATGTAGACAATTTGCTTTCTAGTTCCTCTGCCTTTTCTAAATCCAGCTTGAAGTTCTTGGTTCAAGTACTATTGAAGCCTAGCTTGAAGGATTTTGAGCATTACCTTGCTAGCATGTGAAATAAGTGCAATTGTGTGGTAGTTTGAATATATTTTGGCAGTGCCCTCTTTGGGTTTAGAATGAAAACTGGCCTTTTCCAGTCCTGTGGCCATTGCTGAGTTTTCCAAATTTGTTGGCATTTTGAATGCAGCACTTTAACAGCATCATTTTTAAGGATTTGAAATAGCTCAGCTGGAATTCGATCACTTCCACTAGCTTTGTTTGTAGTAATACTTCCCAAGGCCCACTTGTCTTCACACTACAGGATGTCTGGCTCTAGGTGAGTGATCACACCATCGTGATTATCTGGGTCATGAAGATCTGTTTGTATAGTTCTTCTGTGTATTCTTGCCACCTCTTCTTAATATCTTTGGCTTCTGTTAGGTCTGTACCATTTCTGTCCTTATTGTACCCATATTTTGGCCACCTCATACGAAGAGTTGACTCATTGGCAAAGACCCTGATGCTGGGAGGGATTGGAAGCAGGAGGAGAAGGGGACGACAGAGGATGAGATGGCTGGATGGCATCACCAACTCGATGGACATGAGTTCGGGTGAACTCTGGGAGTTGGTGATGGAAAGGGAGGCCTGGCGTGCTGCAATTCGTGGGGTCGCAAAGAGTCGGACACGACTGAGCAACTGAACTGAACTGAACTTGCATGAAATGTTCCCTTGGTGTCTCCAGTTTTTTTAAGAGACCTTTAGTCTTTCCCATTGTGTCATTTTCCTCTGTGTCTTTGCATTGTTCACTTAGGAAGGCTTTCTTCTCTCTCCTTGCTATTCTCTAGGACTCTCCATTCAATAGGGTACATCTTTCCTTTTTCCTTTGCCTTTCACTTCTCTTATTTTCTCAGCTATTTGTAAAGCCTCCTCAGACAACTATCTTGCCTTCTTGCATTTCTTTTTCTTTGGAGTGGTTTTGGTCACCACCTGCTGTACAATGTTACAGACCTCCATCCATATAAGTAAGAAATTTAGAGACTCTTTTCAGGCGAAAGTATTTTAGAAACTGAATTGAAGTACAGTCTTAGCTTATTCACCTGAGTGGACGCAGAATGATCCTCTGTGCTTTGTTGTTGTCAAGTCATGGACAGCTTTCTAGGTGTCCTCTACTCTAATAACAAAAAATAGGCGTGCATACTAAAATTGTGTGTGTGCGTATGTGCTTCTATGTGTGATCAACTGTATCCTTGTGTGTGTGCGTTCAATCGTGTCCAACTGTTTGCAACCCTATAAACTATAGCCTACCAGGGTCCTCTATCCATGGAATTTTCAACCTATGTTCCAGAAACTACATTATGCTTGGGGGAAAAAAAGGATAAATAATACAGGGACCCTATCTTCAAGAGGCTTTTGATTTAGAAGAGAAAAATACGTAAACCTGAACAAACAGGTGTTTTGCACATGCCAAGTTAGAGGTCTGTATTGCAGGGCACACAAGATTGGAATTGACCTGTGATATTTTTAATTACTTGTTTAATGTCTGCTTTTCTATCAGAAAGAAAACTCAGTAATGGCTAGAACTATGTCCATTTTATTCCCTTCTAAAATTTTTCAAAGCTAGCATAATACTTGGTAGACAGCCTTCTGAAAAGTGAAAGTAAAGTCACTCAGTCTTGTTCAACTCTTTGCAACCCTTTGAGCTGTAGCCCACCAGACTGCTCCACCCATGGGATTTTCCAGGCAAAAATACTGGCATGGGTTGCCAAGATCCAATAATGGATTTGGGGTTATCTTCTCCAGGGGATCTTCCCAACCCAGGGATCATACTCGGGTCTCCCGCATTTATATTTCAAATTAATTTTGAAAGAATTTCAGGCAAAGTTGAATGAATCAATCAAATGAATATATTAAAACATTAATGTAAGGTCTCTCTATGGGAAGTTGGGGTAGGGGGCGATGTGGGAAAAGAGGTCAGGAAAGAGTCTATGAAAATAGTTAAGTGAGGATAATGGGAAGCCAGTCAGGACTGAAGGATCATGATGAACAAATCTAGGAAGGTGTGAAAAGTCTCTGACTTTTGGGGGTAGTCCTAAATTTGGGAATATTGATGTGTATATTTAGATCATGAATTTGGATGGCATTTTGTGCTAGGGAGTTTGGACTTTATCCTATAAGTGAACATGTGGAGCATTAACATGATAAAATTTGCTTCTTAGGAAGATCTATAGGCAATTGAAATCCATATAAAATACCTTTAATGTCCAGTCCCAAAGGAAGAATTGATACCTACCTAACAATTATGAATTTGGAATAGTTCCCCAACACTCCTCTGGTGTAGTCTAGCCCTAAACTGTTATATCACTTGGCTTCTATGGCAAGAACAAATGGATCTTCTATTTTAGAGCCATCTGTATACATTGTGTTTACACTCAGCTCTTCCATAAGGAGGACTGACTCCATAGATAGATATTTCCATAGATGTTTATAGCAGATATGGTGTTTAACATGTCTTTCAAGAACTCAGTTTCTTGTGTCTCAGTTAAAGTTATTTAGTATGAATCAGTAAGCGATTCAAGCAACATGAAGGCACTCTTCAGATTGTCACAGTTTCGGTTCCTTGAATCTTAAATTAGAAAATGCTCAATCCCAAGGCACTTCCCCTGTAAATCCTTCTCCCACTGAAGGGAAGTTCCCCTTAGCTGACACCTCAGCCCTGTTAACTAATTCCTACACAGTTAAATGCAGCTTTCACTTTGAAGCTAGAATATGGTAAGTCCCCTACATATGAACCATCATGTTGCAAGCTTTCAAAGATGTGATCATGGGTTCTGTCTACATCAAGTGTGAGTGAAGCTGCAGCTCGCCTCTCCCTCTCCTGCTGCTGACGACCCTCCAGCTCTACCATCGCCCACCTCCTCTCCCTCCTCCAGTCAGTAACTCTTCTTGCCTGTTCCCTGGATGCCAGCCCGTGTGCCAGCCACTGCACTGTCCTACTCTACTTTGCAAAGTATTATACTGTGAGACTAAACATGTTTTCTTTACTTTTTGTGTTGGTTTTTGTGTGTTATTTGTGTAACAAGTCTTATAAACCTATACAGCACTATTAATATATAGTCAATTGTGTTAGTTGGGTACCGAGGCTAACTTTGTTGGACTTACAAATTAGACTTATGAATGCACTCTCAGAATAGAACTCATTCATATGTAGGGGAATTTCGGTGTATTTATTTCTACTAACTCAGTTCACCACAGTTTGGGAATTTGCTCAATCTCCATCTCCAGCCCAGGTAATACATGCTTAGAAATAACATGCCAGAAATTGACATATGTTTTCTTGACCTGAATTTTGGGGTGCATATGTGTTTACTTGGTGGACTATCGTAATGACCTGAATTTTGGGGTGCATATGTGTTTACTTGGTGGACTATCGTAAGTGGATACTGGGAAAAATCCTGATGTTTTTCATCATAAGATTAGTCACTCCGTATACCCTCCATTAGCCCTTTTCCTAGGGCAGGTAACATGAGCTCCATGTGAAATTAGTTACACCTAGGACTTGAAATTCTCTCTCTCTCTCTCTCTCTTTTTTTTTTTTTTGAGAATGAATTCTCATTCTCTCATTTTTGCTTTTTCATGTAGGCTGGCTAGTTATATTTAAATATGGAAATTATGGGATTCTATGCTCACTTAAAAGGAAAAGATTGTGTTCTCACACTTAAATCCATTAGAACTCCCTTAATATAAGGAATCTAAAGAAGTTATTTTAACTATCTGTCTGTATGTACTTAATAATTTGATCAGCAGATAATGAAATGTGTTCTACTCTCAGACAATTTGTTAGGCAACGGGGGTAGATGCCAGGCAAAGGTGAATCTGACCCAGCTCTTGACTCCAATCAAATCAAATTCTCCTCATAGTAGAAGAACATAGATGAGCATTATGGAAATTTAATGAGATTTAGCTGGTCCCCTATTGATAGACATTTATAAATTATGGCATGTGATAATTATGCTACAATAGCAAGCAGCATTTCAAAAGGATGATATGTGCTGATATAGAAAGTTCTTCATATATAATTAAACAACTAATAAAACACACATTCTGAGCAAGAGTATCCCCTTTGGAATTAAAAAGAGCCAGACAGATGGAAGATGGATTAGTAGATAAATATTTATGTATTTTTCTGGAAATAGGAGGGAGGAGTTGAGAAGAGGTCTTTTTATTTGTAACCTTGGTGTTGTTTGAGTTTACTAAATAAAATGACCTTCTTTGGTTTATGTGTTCATTGATTTTTAATACCAAAGGGATATCAGCACTGTAAGGTTATAGCTGTTTATTTCTCTCCTTTGTGCCTCTTTTAAATGAAAAGTGTCATGTTCCATAGAGTATGGAGTAATTTATGAAGATTGCGTGTAGTATGCAAAGAGCTCTACTGGGGACAAGTACTGCACTGTGCAAGTATAAGGAGTTAGAGGGGAGAAAGACAAGACCAGATATGATCTATCTTGGTCAGTCAATAAGGCTGTCTTGTTTTTAAGACTCTTCATCTTAGAAACATACTCCTTGATGTCTTGCCTTCTAACTACAAGAGTTTATCCTATCTGTTGTTGGGTAGGCGAGTCAGCCAGTTGCAGATAAGTCAGTTGGTGCTTTTTGGAAGTGCCAGTGCTTTCTGTGTTCTTGTTGTCTTCGCTCAGCACAGATAAGGTTTCAGTCATATCCCCATAGAAGGAACCTAACCTAAACCTCAAATGGATGTGTCTCATCCATTTGAAACGTTAACTTTCTCTGTGATGTTATTCCCCTTACGGGGTGTGGTTTCTAAGAATAAGCTTTTTCTGTATGGAAAGAATTATAGAAGTGTTAACAGAATTTTTAAAAAGTACATTTTTGTTTGTTTCTTTTTTTAACTTTAAAAAATTTCTAATTGAAATATAGTTGATTTCTAATTGTTAATTTTTGCTGTACAACCAAGTGATTCAGTTATACATGTATATTTTTTCATATTCTTTTCCTTATGGTTTATCACAAGATACTGGATATATTTCTCTGTGCTATATAGTAGGACCTTGTTTTTTATCTATCCTAATATAAGGAAAGTTATGACCAACCTAGATAGCATATTGAAAAGCAGAGACATTACTTTGCCAACTAAGGTCCGTCTAGTCAAGGCTATGGTTTTTCCTGTAGTCATGTATGGATGTGAGAGTTGGACTGTGAAGAAAGCTGAGTGCCGAAGAATTGGTGCTTTTGAACTGTGGTGTTGGAGAAGACTCTTGAGAGTCCCTTGGATTGCAAGGACATCCAACTAGTCCATTCTGAAGGAGATCAGCCCTGGGATTTCTTTGGAAGGAATGATGCAAAAGCTGAAACTCCAGTCCTTTGGCCACCTCATGTGAAGAGTTGACTCACTGGAAAAGACTCCGATGCTGGGAGGGATTGGGGGCAGGAGAAGGGGACGACAGAGAATGAGATGGCTGGATGGCATCACTGACTCAGTGGGCGTGAGTCTGAGTGAACTCCGAGAGTTGGTGATGGACAGGGAGGCCTGGCGTGCTGTGATTCATGGGATCACAAAGAGTCGTACACGACTGAGCGACTTAATTGAACTGAACTGAATATAATAGTTATGTCTGTTACTCCAGACCTGCCACTCCATACCTTCTCCAGGACCCTCCCCCTTGGCAACCAAAAGATTGTTTTCGTTTTTCTTTTTGTTTTAGTGTTTTAATTGCTGGTAATTCCCCCCCCCCCCATACAAATTCTCATTCTTTCTCCATATTCTTTCCAATTATGGTTTTTCACAGCACATTAAATACAGTTCCCTCTCTTCTACAGTAGGACCTTGCTTATCCATCCTTAATATAATAGTTGATATCTTGAATCAGAGAGATGAACTTGAGATATTTACTCAGCCATAATACGATTTATCAAAAACAGCGTCTTTCCTTTTTTTTCCTAGACAAACAGCTGTTCCACTTTTGCTGTTTCCCATAGTAGAGAATTATATTTGTAACTAAAAGTGAAAGTGTTAGTTGCTTAGTTGTGTCTAGCTCTTTGCAACCCATGGACTGTAGCCCACCAGGCTCCTCTGTCTATGGGATTATCCTGGCAAGAATACTGGAGTGGGTTGCCATTCCCTTCTCCAAGGTGTCTTACTGACTCAGGGATCAAACCCTGGTCTCTTGTATTGCAGCAGATTCTTCACCATCTGAGCCACCAGGAATATAAGCGCTAATCTCTTACTGGTAAATAAAATTGAGAAAGTACATGCTAATTGCTCTTTCTCTAAGGATTATTAACTTTTATTAGTTTCCACAATTTTACATTTATTTGCTCACTTTGGCCTACTGACAGGCGTACATATGTGTCTGACATTTGTAACTATTACCCATATAATTGGTTAATTCTGTTAAGTTCAGTTCAGTAGCTCAAATCTTTGCAGCTCCATGGCCTGTAACACTCTAGGCTTCCCTGTCCATCACCAACCCCCAGAGCTTGCTCAAACTGATGTCCATCGAGTCAGTGATGCCATCTAACCATCTCATCCTCTGTCGTCCCCTTCTCCTCCTGCCTTCAGTCTTTCTCAGGATCAGGGTCTTTACAAATGAGTTAGTTCCTCGCATCAGGTCGCCAAAGGATGGTTCTGTTAAACTGTGATGACAGTGGCAGCGTAAATCATCCTAGCAGATATCACTGGCTGCTTGATCTTCTGACCTGTGCACAGAGAACCATAGTTACCTTGTCTTAGTGAATGTCTAGTCTTTTTTGCTCCATCCCCAAGTTATGGGTCAATCACAAGAACTCTCTAAAACTCATTTCCATTTATCCCAATGGTAAGGAAGGTCGAAAATAAGTAGTTGGAGGCAGTGTTTGATTAGAAATTCAGAATACATGGTTCTGGATATGATATTTCCATCACCTACCACAAATTAGCTGGCAATTCATCAAACTTGTATTTTCCTGATTGGAAAAATAAAAAGTTGAAATTGAATACATTGTAAGATCAGATGACTGATAGCGGTTATAGCACTTCCAGGATGGAAGTGTATTTCAACTGTCCAAATAACTATACCACACTTAATGTATTGGTAGTATATATAAAACATAATTGAATGGTAAACAAGCTGCTAGGAGTTGTAAGGAAATGTAACCAAATAGCTCACTTTGTCATCTGCAAAAGACTTTCTAACTCCAAAGTATAATAATTCTGTGTTGTAAGCTTTGGGTAATTTTTGCCATATCAATTATATTCTATATTTGGGACTTATATAGCTATATGCTGTGCTCAGTCACTCAGTCATGTCTGATTCTTTGTGATCCCATGGACTGTAGCCCGCCAGGCTCCTCTGTCTGCAGAATTCTCCAAGCCAGAACACTGGAGTGAGTGTTGTTTCCTCCTCCAGGGGATCTTCCTGACCCAAGGATCGAACTTACATCTCTCGCAGCTCTTACATTGGCAGGCGAATATTTTTACCACTATGCCACACACATACATATAGTATATTATGTTTATCATTATAAAGCACGTGTGAAAGAAAAGTAGCAAATTATTGGTAGACACATCATAGGAATTCGCCCTGCAAAATTTCCTAGGTATGTCAGTGAGTATGTAAATAAATGAAGGCGTGGGTTCTAACATGGAGCTAGAACCACACTTACAACCATAATTTGTTTGCTTGTTTGTGGCTGTGCCACACCTTCGTTGCTACTCTTGGGCTTCTATAGTTGTGTGAAAGGGCTCTAAAGTATGGGCTCAGTTGCTGCAGTTCACGGACTTAGTTGCCCCATGGCATGTGGGATCTTCCCAGACCAGGGACTGAACCTTGTCCCCTTCATTGTTGGGCGAATTCTTCACCACTGGGCCACCAGTGAAGTCCTTTATCTCCATAATTTGTACATCATCCTTTATCCAGTGTCAGTACAGGCTACTTCTGTCTGCATATGAAGGAATTAGGGAGAGGAGAGCAGGAAGATTAAAGATGGGAGAATTGCATTAAGGGTGAAAGGTCAAACATTGGGTGGGCCAACATGTTCTTTTGATTTTTTTTTTTTTTTCTGTAAGATGGGAAAATGTGAACAAAGTTTTTGCCCAACCCAATGCATTCTTGTGTTAGCTTAAAGAAAACCATACAACGCAAGTGTGTGGTTTAATGTAAAGTTTTATTCAGGGACCTTCCTGAGGACTATAACCTGGAAGACAGCTCAATAGCTCTCAGAGAACTTTTCCAAAAAGGCAGTGGAAAAACCATCTTCTATATCAATTTTTGGCTGGAAATACATGCAGTCAAGCATACATCTCAGTAAAAGATTACCGCACAAAGTCATAAAGAACAAACTATGAATGTATAAATATATATATAAATATATGAATGTGTATGAATGTCACCCTGATCATCACAGGGATAGTTTGCTTCAAATAAAACTAATTCACATCTATACCTGAAAAAAAAATGATGGTTTCTAGATTAAAATTGTATCATATTTAATCTTAGTTCTTTTTAAAATATCTATTTATTTCGTTGGCTCTCTCATGTCTTCAGTGTATGCAGAATCTTTAGTTGCTGCATGTGGGGTCTAGTTCCCTGACCAGCGATGGGACCCAGGCCTACTGCATTGGGAGCACAAATTTTTGGCCCCTGGACCACCAGGGAAGTCCCTTTATATTAGTTTTTAAAAAGAAATTTTTTTTAACCTCCTCCCTGTACTCTCACACTAGATTTTTTTTATGCTCACCTTTCAATAAGCTGTTTCTGTTGTTATTAACATATTCTCAATTCAACTCTTCCCAATCCTTTTTTTCCCTGAAGACTTACACTCTATCTGAGGTGAGACACTTTTAAATGTAACATTTAAAATACCAGAATTGTAATTTATATAATAAAGAGTTTTTTTTTTTTAAGTCTGACCACAGACCCAATATAAATACTAGAGTTTATATAAACTGCATGCTAAAAATTAAAAATGCTCATCTTCCTTGAGGGACAGCAGGAATTCTGCTATTATTAGTCATACATATTAGCTAAAGCATATGTGTGTATCTTATAGGATACAATATTAGAAACATTTTTAGTGAATCAAAATTGAAGGTGTCTTAAGTTTTAAATAAAGATCAGTATATAGTGTTTTGCATTAATTTTACTAAGCAAAATACTTGTTGTTGGTTTGCTTAAAATACAATAGCAAATCCTATAAACCATTATTTTATCAGTTTATGCATCCAATGTTTTATGTTTAATACAAAGTTTGAAAGACTTGAAATACTCCACTAAGCAAGCAAATTGTAATTACTCCTTCATAATTACCATGCAACTTTATTGCCATGCATTGTTATAATTATATTTTAAATTCCCCCCATTTATATGAGAGACCATAATGTCTTCTGGCACATTGCAATCTGTGACTTATAACTGCATTTCACTTCCACAAAGGCCTTTTCTCCATTTAGCCTCTATTTTAACTACTGTTAAAAGAGACTAAACAAAATTAATTGGCATCATAATACTGCAGTAAGGAAATTGTAGATAATATATTTCTCAGCTACTGAAATCATTTCATTATTCAGAGGATTCATGCTTGGCCTCTGAGATCTATTCCTCCTTCATTAAGGAGTCAGTCATCATCACATCTGCTGCTGCTAAGTCACTTCAGTCGTGTCCGACTCTGTGCGACCCCATAGACGGCAGCCCACCAGGCTCCCTTGTCCCTGGGATTCTCCAGGCGAGAACACCTGAGTAGGTTGCCATTTCCTTCTCCAATGCATGAAAGTGAAAAATGAAAGTGAAGTCACTCAGTCATGTCCGACTCTTAGCGACCCCATGGACTGCGACCCACCAGGCTCCTCCATCCATGGGATTTTCCAGGCAAGAGCACTGGAGTGGGGTACCATTGCCTTCTCCACATCATCACGTCAGTGCTTCTCAAACTTCAGTGTCTACAGAAATCACCTTGGGATCTGGTGCAAGCACAGATTTTAATTAAGTGTATCTGGAAAAGGGCCCCTGACTCTGCATGTCTAACAGGCTCCCATGCTCTGATACCATTACTGCTGGTCCTTGGCCAACACTTTGAATAGCAGCACCGTCGAGCATCTTGTAAACCTACGGGCAAGATGCTGTTAACCACTTTCTCATACACACGCAGACTTCACTCAGACCTCTAATCACTTCGCAGACTTCACTCAGACCTCTAATCACTTCCCACCTTCAAGCCTGCAAATTGTTACTGTTGAAAGACTCAACACAAACAGAAACCATTACCAAACTCAGTTTTGGCTGTTTGTTGCTATAAAGCCAATACTTGAGAAGCAAGTGTTCGTATGAAAGGTAAGATTATTCAGCAAGCAGGCACCTGTCATTCAACCTATGAAAAAATTTGCCAAGTAAGCCTTAGGTAATTACTCTGTGAAATGACATGGCTTACAGAGGAATATGACATTTGGACTACATTTTGAAGCTTTCTTCATAATTTGCCAGACAAGTAGAGAGGCCAAGGTAGGGGGAACCAGGAAAGGAAATTTCAGGCAGGAAAAAAAAGCATTTATAGGTGAGGGATCTGTAAACCCCTGGGGGAGGGGAGGAGGTTGATGAAAGGTAAGATTAAGGACACAGATTCTTATCTTCTAGTTGAGGAGTTTGGATATTTATATTACAGGTGTTTAGAAATCACACGAGGACTAGAAGATTATATAAATCTGATTAATCTAATTTACTAATGTTTTCTCTTCCACTCTCAATAAAATGGTCCCTTGGGAAACTAACAAAATGACATGCTTACAATTCAAAGATAATATTATGGATATTCCATCTTATTTTAATGATACTTTTGAACATTTGTTTCTGGCATTTTATTTCTTTAATTCATTTAGTAAATCATTGTAGCCCTATCTTCTTTTCCATGAAAATCTGCTTCAAATTACTGAAATGACAGCAGATGTTTCAGCTTAGCAATGTCAATAAATACAAGTAGGTCATTGTCAGCATTCACAGCCTAATACTCTGTGAAGATCGTCAAATATCAGGGTGGCTAAGACTTCAAGACTCTAAACTTCATTTGCAAAGATATCTCTGTTAGGGCTTCCCTTGTAACTCATCGGTAAAGAATCTGCCTGCAATGCTGGAGACCTGGGTTCGATTCCTGGATTGGGAAGATTCCCTGGAGAAGGAAATGACAACCCACTCCCGCCAGTATTCTTGCCTGGAGAATCCCATGGACAGAGGAGGCTGGCAGGCTACAGTCCATGAGGCTGCAAAGAGTCGGACACAACTTAGTGACTAAACCACCACCGCTTCTGTTGAAAGCTAAGAAAGTCTCACTCTGTGACTTTTTAAACTTCCCTTAGTGTTAAAACATTTTTTTGAAAGTTCTCTTTTCAGTAATGGTAAACTTAAAGATAGGTTGAAAATCCAGAATCTTCTAGTCTGTCTACCGTTGGTCCTTATCTAGCTAGATTATTGTTGTCTGTATGTTGATTACTCAGTGTCATTTGACTCTTTGCAACCCCATGGACACATGGAGCCCACCAGGCTCCTCTGTCTATGGGATTCTCCAGGCAAGAACACTTGAGTGGGTTGCCATTTGCTTCTCTAGGGGACCTTCCCCAGTTCGGTTCAGTTCAGTTCAGTCGCTCAGTCGTGTCTGACTCTTTGTGACCCCATGAATTGCAGCACGCCAGGCCTCCCTGTCCATCATCAACTCCCGGAGTTCACTCAAACTCACGTCCATTGAGTCGGTGATGCTATCCAGCCCTTTCATCCTCTGTCTTCCCCTTTTCCTCCTGCCCCTAATCCCCAGTCAGGAATCAAACCTTGGTCTCCTGCATTGCAGGCAAATTCTTTACCACTGTGCCATATACACTTCCAAGTTATTGTTATCTGGTAGTATGTTTCAAGGATGCATCTGCAAAATTGTTTATGCTAGTTAGTAAAAGAAATCTTAAGGTTAATTGCATACTCAGGTTTTTCTTTTCCTGCACTGCTGCTCCCCAATACCTTACCTTCCAAAGGTTCACCAATAAAAAGGACTTTTAAATGTACACACACACACACACACACACACACACACACGAGCTTCCCTGGTAGATCAGTGGTAAAGAATCCACCTGCCAGTACAGGAGATGCAGATTCAATCCCAGGTCAGGATGAGGATGATCCCCTGGAGAAGGAAGCAGTATTCTTACCTGGGAAATCTCATGGTCAGAGGATCCTGGCGGGCTCCAGTCCATGGGGTCACAAAAGAGGCAGACACGACTTAGTGACTAAGCAACAGCACACACATATGTAGTAGGAGAGGAAAATAATTTTGTCTCTACCCCCTTGAGATCTTGACTGAGACAACCCCTGTACTAAAAGGCGACTTAACAAGAGAAAAGCAAATAGAAGTTTAATAATATGTATGCTTCCTATATACATGTCAGGTACTCAAAAACTGAGTCTATTAGTCAGCAGTGCTGCATGGTGAAAGGCCAGGATACAGAGAAGAGCAAAGAATTAGTACCACATGTGGGAGATCACAAACTGGGCAGCATCCCAGCCAGCAGAGAGACAGGAACTCCCAGGAGCTGAACCAAATGAAAACTGGAAGGCATTCTAGCAAAAAGTGGATGGGTTCTGGACAAGTCACTTTCTTTAAAGGGAAGGCAGCAGTCTACCAGACAGGTGACCTCTGAGTGTTGACCAAGTCCTTTCTGATTGACTGGTTTCAGATTCCACTTCCCAGAGAGGCTGAAACTGTACTTAAGCCTGTTCAGTGACAAGGGGTTTAGCATAAGTGACTCCATTTGGGGCTTGTTGTCTTCTTTTTAACACCATCATAATCGGAAGGGGTTGGGTCTTGTCTTCTTACTCTGCCTCTAAGGCAAGTGCACATTCTGCTGAGGCTGATTATTTTTTCAACAATATTTGTTATATTCTTTGATGGTCTGCCAGGACTTTTTTGAAGCCCAGTTAGTTAGAACAGACGCCAACAGAGTTGAAACTAAAAGGGGGCCAAATCTCTCTCCAGAAGCAAAAAGACTTCAAAAGATATGCATTACAAAGCACTACTGTGACTCACATAATCACTTATTTTAAAGGGGATTTGCTAATGTAAAATTGGTTTCTTATCTTCCCAGCCCCTAGTGAGCCTTTACTGTGCAAATTCGCTGATGGAGGACAAAAGAAGCGACAGAATCAAAGTAAATACACCCAGAATGGAAGGCCTTGGCCCAGGGAAGGAGAGGTGAGTCCTGACTGACCTTTGCTCAGAAACGTGGCCACAGACGTCCCTCAGAAGGCTGGTGAGACAGACATGCGGGGCCATGAGGAAACCAGGTCCCACAGAAAACCAGATGGCTTCTAAGGGGGCAAACGAGCAGACCTATATTGATTTTATCAGAATATGGTCAATTGAGAAGGAGAGTAGGACTTCCAGACTGACCCTAGTTCTGCACTGTCGATTTGTGTTTGAAGGAAAACAAAGTTGGATTTATTACATTCTACCAGTAAGATGTTTTATTTATACGTGTACTTAGAGCATGCCCAAATGCTCATGTATGTGTTGATCTGTTTTTTATATGTACACATCAACATAAAATGTGACACTTTCTGCCAGTCAAGGAGAAAGAAAAGCTGCTACATACAGGGCTCTACTTTTTCACAACAAGGAGAAAAGCATTTAACAGTTAATTACCCATCTAGTCTCCTAACACAAAACCGGAGAAAAGCACTTGGGGATGACTCCCTTTGGTTATTTTTGTTCTAAGAAGACAAGGAAAATGTGTCTGGGCTTCTAAGAGGTCTTTTTATTCTTTGTGAAATAGAATGGAGTTGTTGGAATGCCTTGAATAAATGCCGTTTTATACCAAGCCCATCGTTTCAACAGAAGAGCTTTATTTAGTATTTCTATTCAAAGCGTCTACTTCATCCATTTAGGAGGCATTCTACTTGGTGCAGCGTTTTGCACTTTCAATACTGAGATTACAGTTATAAGGAAAGAGAAGAGGCTGAGTTTTTTACTCAGCGAAGCCTTTAGCCACTTTTGTTTCTAAAACCGTAGTCTGTTTTGAGTATTCCCATGTAGATCTCAAAACCCCTCGTAAAGTGGATAGCTGTGTTCAGATACTACATAATCTGTAATTCATTACCTTAATAAGAGAATGGCATGGAGCTCTTGAAGCTAAAAAAAAAAGAGGGGGTTCAGTATTTTAATTTTAGAAACACAGTCTATGCTGCGTCAAAACAGAAGAGGCGGGGTGTGACCATGTGCTTCAGTGGGTAGCCCCGCTGCTCCCAGAAGACAGCTGATCTGTGATAGCATTTTTTCACATTGGTCCCATGTCAATCATCCATGGTCTCGAAGGACTCATTTGATCTTTCAAAATTTACTCGAGTCAAACGCTTGCTGATTAGTGATTTCTGGATCACAGACCGTAACTCCAAAGCATCAATTTTTAACTAGATAACTTAGCACTGATGACTGGAATTACAGTTTCTGTATTATGGCATTCACTGAATAGATGGCAGTTGTGGCAGGACTCCTCACTGGAGTCTACATTTCTTAGAAACCAAACCAATAAACGTAAAAGAAATATAAACTTAGAGAACCCTCTCTGCCACTCTGTACAGAATCCAGGGCTCTGGGTTTAGACATGACAAAGACCACATGGGCTGTTATTGCCAGGGAAGCATTGTGGGGTCAAGTTTAGGATCCAGGGCACTTGTAAGTTAAATGTAAGTTTTAAAGGTATATTCCTAATATTCATTTTCTAAAGTTGTTTTCTAAGAGCTTAAGTCTTCTCATTGAATGTGAGAATAAACGGACCATCATAAATATATCTGTGATGACTAGAAGCATATTCCAAGTATGTAGAGACATCCAGATGCAAGAAATGAGAAAAAAAATGGCATGAACTAAAAGTACACTTATCAGATATTTTGGCTTTGAGATAAGTGTTTTAATTTTTACACCATGACCATAGTCTTAGAAGTAGATACACCAAAAATATTGGATTACTCTGCCCATTATTATGTTAATATGTATTTTTTTCTTGTATTTCCCCTTTGCATTGTACTTGCTAGAGTAAAATATGTCTGTATGTAAGTATGGTGTGTAAGGTATGACATCATACAAGTTAATCCTATGTGAGCAATATTTAGTCATTTCTTAGAAAGCCATCCATTCTAATGATTGTATTTCATTGTTTCTAAGACACACCTTTTTGTTGTTGTTTTTCCATGTTTTAAACCTGCTGAAAGCTCTTATTATACCTTATTATAGTATTACAAAACAGTTTGCACATGCTCCTGTTAGTCACCTGGGGGCACTGCCTACATTCTCTGCTTTGGGTCCTTGACCACATAGATGGTATCAGCTGAAACTCTAACCAAAGCAAGGATGTGGGTCAGATTCTTGGGGGAGAATTTTTTTATTTGCTTCCTTCCTTCATCCAGATTGAGACGTGCATCTTCCCTTGAAGTCCATTTCTGGTGGGCAATTTTGCTTCTCATTTGTCTTGTAGCCCTTGTAGTCTCCAGCTTTATAAGGAGATCATTGGGGTGTTTGTTTCTGCTTGTTTGTGTTACTGTGTAAAATAATGGTTGCCTTAGAATCCACCTGCAAAGAGAGAGAACTCAGGGAGACCTGGGTTCAATCCCTAGGTTGGGAAGACCACCTGGAGAAGGGAATGGATACCCACTCCGGTATTCTTGCCTGGAGAAGTCCATGGACAGAGGAACAGAGTCAGGCACAACTGAACAACTAACATTAACACTAGATAAAATTAAAAAATTATAATGTAGGTTCTGATGCTTCAGACCCTGAGATCATAGTGCAAATTGAGGCTGCTGTTTACTCGTCCTTTCTGTAAAGTCAGGTAAAAAATGACAGTGCGAGAAGGATTTCTGAGCCAATGCTTCAAACACAAAGCCAGTGGATTGCAAGGAACTTCAAAGTACCTTTAAACATGACAATTGATAGGCTAATTAAACTTTTCATTTATGATGTAAAGCTGTTTTATTCTGGGTGGCATTTTGATAACAGTTATTTTAGCATAGTTTGATGAAATGCTAATACTGAACCCTTCATACACACTCATTAATGTAAATTAGCCAGGTTTTGAAATATAGGTACATACCGGTGGACCTATTTTTGCATAAGTGAAAAACACTGAAATATTTGGAAGTTAATAACTACCTCTCAAATGACACCCAAAGCTGGAGCAGAAGGGTCAGGAGTAGGACTGGGAGCCTTTTCTTTCCAAGGGCTCAAACGGTCTTACCATTTTCTAAAAGAGACTTCATTTTATTTATTTGTGGCTACACTGGGTCTTTGCTGCTGCACACGGGCTTTCTCTAGTGGCAGTGCTTGGGCTTCTTGTGGTGGCTTGTTGCAGGGCACGGGCTCCAGAGGGTGGGGTCAGGAGTCGTGGCATGCAGTCTTAGTTGACCTGTAGCATGTGGGATCTTCCTGGACCAAGGATTGGACCCCTGTCCCCTCCACTGGCAGGCAGACTCTTAACTACTGGATCAAGAGGACCACCATAACACATAGGTGATCAGTGATCTGTGATATGATTATTGTGATTGTTTTGGGGTACCATGAACTGTGCCTACATAAGACGGTGAACGTAATCCATAAGTGTGCATGTTCAGGCTGCTCCACTGACCAGTCATTCCCCTGTCTCTGTCCTCTCCTGGGGCTTCCCTGTTCCCCTAGACACAGCAACACTGAAATTAGACCCAATTGATGGTCTCTACATGTTCAAGCATCCCATGTCCCTTGTCCCATCCCATGACCTCTTGTACCAAACAGTTAGCCAAGTAGTGACCACAAAGGAAAAACTCTTAAAGGAAATTATAGCGCTACTTCAGTGAACACATGGATGATGACACACATGAAAAGCAAACTGTCTTATTGCTCACATGCAGACAGTTTTAGTGCTCTGGATAGAAGATCAAGCCAGACACAACATTCCCTAGGCCAATACCAGAGCCAGGCCCTAACTCTCAATTCTAGGAAGACCAAGAGAGGTAAGGAAGCTGCAGAAGAAAAGTCTGAAGTAAGCATAGGCTGGTTCATGATACTAGTTTAAAAAAAAAAAAAAGAAGCTGTCTCTCGCTAAGACAATTCATGAATATTGCTACACTAAACAACAGATTTTCAGTGTAGACACAACAGTCTGCTATTGGAAGAGGCTGCCATCTAGGACTTTTCATAGCTGGAGAAGAGAAGTCAGTTCCTGGCTTCAAAGGACAGGCTGACCCTCTTGTTAGGGCCTAATGTAGCTGGTAACATGGAGTTGAAGCCAAAGTATCCAAGACTGGATACTACAGACATGATGGAGACATACAGACAGATTCCCTACCCTCTGGGAACCTAAAATGGCAAAGTAGGAGATTCAAAGTAGAATCGAATATCATTTAGTGTTTCAGAAATAAAATCACTCAACTGTAATTGGCTTCATACTTATAAACAGGTTAAGAAAACCAAAGCCAAAAAACAGCAAAAACAAACAAACAAAAACAGTAGTCACTAGAGTATCAACTCACATTTGTCTTGTTACTAAGCATTAACTGTTCATTTTATTGAAATGAGGTGTTGAAGGTACGGTAGTGGGCACAGTGTCTGCCAACATGTACTTACTCAAGTATCAGCTACTATTACAACTACCATACTATCATCACACACACAACTCAGGGCTGTTTAACCTGAAAGCCAGCCTCATTATGCATTTCACAGGACTAGACTGTGTCAGTCCTTAATTTCCAGTTTTATGCTACATCTCTTTATTTTCCAAAGGTTATTATTGTTAATGATGTAACACGTTTGAAAGAAAATCTATACTGTTTTATCACTTCCCAGCTGAAGTTTTGACTTAAAAATATATCATAAAGCAAGCAGAAATTAATTTTACTTTGACCAATATTGTTAATGTGTCATAAGATCATACTGACAATCATTATTTGCATTCAAGAATTATTTAGCACTGGAGTGTTATGTGGTTTTCAAATTTCTAGCCAGTTTTCTCTTGAAGTTCATGTAATCCAAAAAGCCAACAGCTGGCAAGGGGAGGGGGACTTGGATGGAGACGATGAAAGAAAATGCAAAAGTGAAAGAAAAGCATGAACCCTTGCTAGATACCAAGGGGAAGACTGAGCTACTGAGAACTGATGGATTATATGGCTGGTGTTTTTCAAGGGGAAGAGGATAAATTATTAACTGGCCTAGTCTGCCAAATAATGGCAGTTATGAATGTGTTTATGCAACCTCTGTGGTTATGAAGAGTACATGCTCAAGTACTTTCTAGTATCTTTCAAATCTATTATCTTCAAAAGAAGAAGCATTCTGATACCACAGTTGGTGACTTTCTGGACTTAACAAAGAATTAGGGGACTTCCCTGGTGGTCTAGTGGCTAAACCTTCAAGCTCCCAATGCAGGGGGCCCAGGTTTGATCCTTGGGAACTAGATCCAATATGTCACAGCTAAGACCCAGTGCAGCCAAATAAATAAATATTTAATTTGAAAAAACAAAGAATTAGGAAGCAGGAATTTTCTCACATATTCCACAGGCTTCACAGTGCTAAATGTAAATAATCTTTAGGTTTCTATACCCTAATCTATTTCTGGGGTGAGGTTACCAAATTCTTCTGTGGAAGGAATTTTTAGAGTCCTTATAAGTAGTGGTATTAACTTACAAAATTGCCTTTAGTTTAGTGAAACACTCAGACTCATGAAATAACGAAAAAAGATACAATTTGTGGGCTCCAAGTGTGTATATTTATCCCACTTACTAAAATTTATTTGCTGCCCAGCATCAGTATTCCCAGTGCCTTCATGGTCATTTTTTTAAAAAATATTTATTTTATCCGTTTGGTTGCACAGGGTCTTAGCTATAGCCTGTGTGATCATTGATCTTCATTGCAGCATGCAGGAATCTTGAACTGTGACATGTGAACTTTTCGCTGCAGCACGTGGGATCTCATTCCCTGAAGAGGGATCAAACCCAGACTGCCTGCACTGGGAGCACTGAATCTAAGTAACTGGACCACCAGGGAAGTCCCCTTTCTTAGTCATTTGAATAGTACAGAACAACAAAAGTTTGAGTCACCAAATACACGCTCCCAGCTGAGGCTGGACACATGACACTTTGCCTTCTTGTTTCAGTTCTTATACTATTAAATAGTGTCCTTATTTAGGGCTACATTTTTTTCTTTAATTTTTAAGTTTGTATTGCTGCTACTGCTGCTAAGTCAGTTCAGTCGTTTCCGACTCTGTGCGACCCCATAGAGTGCAGCCCACCAGGCACCCCCATCCCTGGGATTCTCCACGCAAGAACACTGGAGTGGGTTGCCATTTCTTTCTCCAATGCATGAAAGTGAAAAGTGAAAGTGAAGTCGCTTAGTCCTGTCTGACTCTTCGCGACCCCATGGACTGCAGCCTACGAGGCTCCTCCATCCATGGGATTTTCCAGGCAAGAGTATTGGAATGGAGTGCCATCACCTTCTGGTGTATAGCCAATTAACAATGTTGTGATAGTTTCAGGTGGACAGTGAAAGGTCTCAGCCATACATACACATGTATCAATTCTTCCCCGAACTCCCCTCCCATCCAGGCTACCAAATAACATTGAATGGAGTTCCATGTGCTATACAGTGGGTCCTTGTTGGTTCTCCATTTTAAATATAGCAGTCTGCAGATATTCATTCGAAACTCCCTAACTATCCCTTCCCTCCCTCATCCTCCCCCCAAAATCATAAGTTTGTTCTCCGAGTCTGTGAGTCTGTTTCTGTTTAGTAAGTTCATTTGTATGTATTGTTTGAGATTCCACATATAAGGGCTGCCATATATTTCTCCTTCTCTGACTTGCTTCACTTGGTATGGTAACCTCTAAGTCTGTCCATGTTGCTGCCAACGGCATTATTTCCTTCTTTTTAAGGACTGAGGAACATTCCATTGTGGATATGTACCTCATCTTCTTTATCCCTTCCTCTGTTGTCAGTGGACATTTAGGTTGCTTCTCTGTCTTGGCTAATGTTAACAGTGCTGCAGTGAACATCCGGGTACATGTGTCCTTCCAGACCATGCTTTTCTCCTGATATATACTCAGAAGTGAGATTGCAGGGTCATATAATAGCTCTATTTTTAGTTTTTTAAGGAAACATCATACTGCTTTCCATAGTGGGCTAGTACCGATTAACATTCCCACCAACAATGTAGAAGGGCTCCCTTCTCCCCACACCCTCTCTAGCATTTATGGTTTGGGGGCTTTTTGATGATAGCCATTTTGACTGATGTGAAGTGATATCTCATTGTAGTTTTGATGTGTATTTCTCTAACAATTAGAAATGTTGATCTTTTCATGTGTCTCTTTGCCATTGTGTATCTCCTATGGAGAAACGTTTATTCGGGTCTTCTCCCCATTTTTTGAGTGCATTGTTTGTTTTGATGCTATTGAACATCATGAGCTGTTTGCAAATTTTCCAGACTAATATCTGTCTGTCATATTATTGGCAAATATTGTCTCCCAATCTGTTGGTTGTCTTTTTGTTTTATTTATTCTTTTGCACTGCAAAAGTTTTTGGATTTATTTGTTTTGAGGCTAGTTACATTACAATATTGTGGTGGTTTTGCCATACAGTGACATGAATTAGCCATGGGTGTACTTGTGTTCCCCATCCTGAACCCCCCTCCCACCTCCCTCCCCATCCCATCCCTCTGGGTTGTCCCAGTGCACCTTCTTTGAGTGCCCTGTTTCATGCGTTGAACTTGGACTGGTGATCTGTTTCACATACAGTAATACACGTGTTTCAATGCCCCCATTTATTTTTGTTTTTGTTTCATTATTCTGGAAAATGGGTCAAAAAAGATATTGCTGCAATTTATGTCAAAGGGTGTTCTACCTTTGTTTTCCTCTAAGATTTTTATAGTGTTCAATCTCACATTTAGGCCTTTAATCCATTTTGAGCTTATTTTTCTATATGGTATAAAGAATGGTCTAATTTCATTTTTTACATGGAGTTGTCCAGTATTCCCAGCACCATTTGTTGAAGAGACAGTCTTTCCAACATTGTGCAATCTTGCCTGGTTTGTCATAATTTAATTGATGATAGGTGCATGGATTTATTTCTGGGTTTCTATCCTATTTCATTGATCCGTATTTCAACTTTTGTTCAAGTACAATACTTTTTTGATGTCATAGCTTTGTAGTATAGTCTGAAGTCAAGGAGCCTGATTCCTCCAGCTCTGCCTTTCTTTCTCAAGATTGTTTTGGCTATTTGGGGGGTTTTGTGTCTCCATACAAATTTTAAGATTTATGTTTTAATTCTGTGGAAAAAACATGCCATTAGTAGCGGGAGCCTGGTGGGCTGCCGTCTATGGGGTCGCACAGAGTCGGACACAACTGAAGCGACTTAGCAGCAGCAGCAGCAGTTGCAGAGATTGTATTGAATCTGTACCTTGCATTGGGTAGTATAGTCATTTTGACAATATTGATTCTTCCAATCAGCGAACACGGTATATCTTTTCATCTGTTTCTGTCCTCTTTGATTTCTTTCACCAGTGTCTTACAGTTTTCACAGTGCAAGTTTTGGGCTCCTTTGGTAGGTTTATTCAGAGGTATTTTATTGTTTTTGATATGATGGTAAGGGGAATTGTTCCTTGAATTTATTTTTCTGATCCTTCATTGTTAGTGTATAGAAAGGCAACAGATTTCTGTGTATTAATTTTGTAACGTGCAGCTTTATCAAACCAAATGATGAGCTCTAGTAGCTTTCTGGTAGTGTCTTTAGGATCTTCTGTGTATAGTATTATGTCATCTGCAAACAGTGAGAGTTTGACTTCTTTTTCAGTTAGGATTCCCTTTACTTCTCTTTTCCTCTGGTTGCCGTAGCTAGGACTTTCAAAACTATGTTGAATAAAAGTGGTGAGAGTGGACATCCTTGTCTTGTTCTTGATCTTAGAGGAAATGCTTTCAGCTTTTCACCATTGAGCATGATATTAGCTGTAAGTTTGTTGTATGCATCCTTTATGAAGCTGAGCTACGTTCTCTCTATGCTAGGGCTACATTTTTGCTGGTTCATACTTTTTACTGGTGTTTTTTATTTTTAAAGTGGCCCTAAATTTACATTTTGAAGTGGTGTCTGATGTTTATAAGTGAAAGAATCCATCATGTGCATTATGGAGAAAATACGAAAAAATAAAGATATGCTTCATTGAGGCATTACTTAGAGTGCTGTTGCCCATGAGCTCAATGTTAATGAATAAACAATATATATTAAATATGGTGTCTTTAGACAGATATCAAACAAGGTTTTTTATTGATGACTTGGTGAAAATGTTGTGACCAGACCTGACCCTATATTTCCTCTAAGAGCAGTGACTCAGTTCAGTTCAGTTCAGTCGCTCAGTTGTGTCCGACTCTTTGCGAACCCATGAATCGCAGCACGCCAGGCCTCCCTGTCCATCACCAACTCCCGAGTTCACTCAGACTCACATCCATCGAGTCGGTGAGGCCATCCAGCCATCTCATCTTCTGTCGTCCCCTTCTCCTCCTGCCCCCAATCCCTCCCAGCATCAGAGTCTTTTTCCAATGACTCAACTCTTCACATGAGGAGTTTCAGCTTTAGCATCATTCCTTCCAAAGAAATCCCAGGGCCGATCTCCTTCAGAATGGACTGGTTGGATCTCCTTACAGTCCAAGGAACTCTCAAGAGTCTTCTCCAACACCACAGTTCAAAAGCATCAATTCTTCGGTGCTCAGCCTTCTTCACAGTCCAACTCTCACATCCATACATGACCAGAGGAAAAACCATAGCCTTGACTAGACAGACCTTAGTCGGCAAAGTAATGTCTCTGCTTTTGAATATGCTCTCTAGGTTGGTCACAACTTTTCTTCCAGGGAATAAGCTTCTTTTAATTTCATGGCTGCAGTCACCATCTGCAGTGATTTTGGAACCCAAAACAATCAAGTCTGACACTGTTTCCACTGTTTCCTCAGTTTCCCCATCTATTTCCCTTGAGTTGATGGGACCAGATGCCATGATCTTCGTTTTCTGAATGTGGAGCTTTAAGCTAACTTTTTCACTCTCCACGTTCATTTTCATCAAGAGGCTTTTTAGTTCCCCTTCACTTTCTGCCATAAGGGTGGTGTCATCTGCATATCTGAGGTTATTGATATTTCTACCGGTAATCTTGATTCCAGGTTGTGTTTCTTCCAGTCCATCATTTCTCATGATGTACTCTGCATAGAAGTTAAATAAGCAGGGTGACAATATACAGCCTTGATTTACTCCTTTTCCTATTTGGAACCAGTCTGTTGTTCCATGTCCAGTTCTAGCTGTTGCTTCCTGATCTGCATACAGATTTCTTAAGAGGCAGGTCAGGTCGTCTGGTATTCCCATCTCTTTCAGAATTTTCCACAGTTTATTGACTCAGTATTCACTAATTCAGTGTTCATGGTGACTTCATAGAATATAATTTCTTCAAATAACAAGAACCCATTCTATCTTGTTTTATGTTCACTGTTGGTAAGTGGGATCCAGTCTCTTGGTTAAGTGTTTGTCTCTCTCATTCATGTAAAAAGCAATTTGCTTGGATGTGAAAATTAACTGCTACCAGTGTCTGAGTCAACTGTCTTTATTTGAAGAGTTGTGTTACAGTCAATCATCAATTTTTATGGATTTAAAGACATTACTTCTTACTCTATTCAACAAATATGTATAAAACTTCCTAAGGAATTTGGGGAAAGTTCCGATCCTATGTTCATTAATTTATTGAGTCTATGAGTGACTAGTAGACTTGGAATTATTTCATAAAGATCCTTAAACATTTGACCCAGTGTAGAGGCAATGGCACCCCACTCCAGTACTCTTGCCTGGAAAATCCCATGGATGGAGGAGCCTGGTAGGCTGCAGCCCATGGGGTCGTGAAGAGTCGGAGACAACTGAGCAACTTCACTTTCACTTTTCACTTTCATGCGTGGGAGAAGGAAATAGCAACCCACTCCAGTGTTCTTGCCTGGAGAATCCCAGGGACGGGGGAGCCTGGTGGGCTGCTGTCTATGGGGTCACACAGAGTTGGACACGACTGAAGTGACTTAGCAGCAGCAGCAGCAGAGATTCACATTCTTGCTATCTTCCTTAGCAAGAAAAATCTGATACTTTGAATTATTTCTACTATCATTTGTATCATTATTATCTACTCACCTGTTTGCATATGATAAGAAGGGCGTGTTGTTCTGAAGGAACCAAATTCAGTCACATTCATATGGCCAATGTTGATGCTGAAGGGCACATAGATGTCTCTGGAAGTAACAGCAAACATGCTCCATAAAATCTGGAGAAAAGAGGCAATCCTTCTAGCCACCATTCATAGGAGCCCTCACAACAGAACATTTTGTTGAGTGTCTTGAAAGCATTTGGTTGTCACTAGGTATCACCAATGTTACTGTAAAGCACATGCCTGGAGACACTCCTAGCAGTGAGGAAGACAAGGCCAAACTCACATACGTGGCCCCCTGGCCTTTAGTTGGATCTTTTATGACCAGTGCATCCTGCTTAGAAACTATTTGATCAATCACCAGTCCTTCATATTAACTCACTATTGATCAGAGACGTATTAATACATCTTTTGTTACCTGAGTGTTATTGGGCAGAGATGTTGCAGTATTTGCTTACATAACATCATTGGCCACAGGTGTTGCTTTCTTTAAAAATTCCCTGGTCAATGATGTGTTAAGTATAAGAAGAATTTGACAATAGGCCCAGGAGTTCACCATTTCTGTTAGCTTTCAAGCCATATTGACTGCAATTTTATTTCGCAATACTGAACCTCAGAAAATTTGTTTCAGAGATATTGAATTAAGTCCTGCCCCGTTGAGCTATTAGAAGTAATATGTTGAAGAGAAACTGAAGTACAGTTACTTATGAAATAGTATATCTAAAGAATTATTTGAAAAACTTAGTAATAATTGCATATAAAATTCAGGTTATATTCAGCTGTATTCTATGAAAGTAGAAACATCAGCTATATAATTCACTATTGTTTCCATTGGCTATATCGCAGTACATGACAGTTATTTGTCCAATTCTTTTCTTTAATGAGACCTTGGGGGAATAGTTAAGATGTATCTGTCAACATACCTAGGTTCTGCAAATAATCCTTTTAACTTTGAAGTAAGGAGAATTTTTACATATATGATCTTGAAAAGAGAAGTTGTCTGTTAGGAGACATGATAGCACTTGGAGTTAAGTGTGATAACCAGCCCACCAGATGTAGGTTTTTTTGCATTTCATGTGTTTTGCCTGCAATTTGGAGAGCAGACTCAAGGTGAACGACCCTTCTAACCTCAAAAGAATTCTTCCCATTGGCACACGAACTTGAATTCTCAGTTACTCACCATGAAAGCTTTCTTAGTTAAGTGTCCCTATTTTAAAGCTGCCAGGTCTAATATTTACTAACCTATGATCACTAAAGGTAAAAGGCAAATCTTATAAATTCCTAGTGTAAGTTTGGATAAAATATGATTGATGATGAGCTCTAGTCCTCTGCCTTCTCTCTACTCCCAAGCAAGAGGCTAGAAAAACTCACTTGTATTCTTGGGGAGGAGGAGTGGGGGAATTAGGAGGGGCTCAAGGCTGAGAAGCTTACATCAAGCATTTACAAGAAGAAAGGCTGATGGTTGATCACCATGTCTTCTGTGGACCCTTGATGCAGTCCCCGTGGATAAGGGCAGCTATGTGGGGTACCAGTCAACTGGGGGACTTCTTGAATGGTTGGCACTGTCTTGGCAGCTCACCGGTCACAAGATGCAGAGTGGCTCCCATCAATATTTTGTAATGCGTTTTACTCTTGGCTGTGCTGGCCTTCATTGCTGTGCAGGCTTTGTCTAGTGTGGAGAGCAGAATCTACTCTAATTGCAGTTCATGCGCTTCCAGCTGCTGCAGCTTCTCTTGTTGCAGACCTGGGTTTTAGGGCTCGTGGACTGAGTAGTTGTGAAGCATGGGCCTAGTTGCCCTGCAGCACATGGAATCTTCCCAGATCAGGGATCAAATTCATGCCCGATGCTTTGGCAGGCAGATTCTTAACCACTGGACCACCAGGGAAGTCCCCTATCAATATGTAAGCTGAAGCTTACAACTTCCATGTGACATCAAACCATATCTGGGATCTGGAAGGATACAGATCATTTAGCTAGATACCCGAGACTTTCACCCGTCTAGCTGCATGGGCTCGCCCTGGAAGCAACCTCAACATCTTATACCTTTTACCTGATTTGCCTGTGTGGGGTTTAATAGTATGTACACTGCAACACTGACTCTAAAACAACAATCAATAAAAGACAAAATACTATTTTAAATACCACTACAAAAGAGGAGAAACTTGCCAAACTCTCGAATGCCATCAAGTATCCTGTTAGCCTCGATTTCCCAGATGTTAAATAGTAAAGCAAAACTATGTCTTCAAATCTACACAAATCAGTCATTTAGTCTGAGGTGAAAATAGAAGCACCCACGTTAAATATGGCAATGTTCTCTTGTCTCTTTTATAATTATCAACCAAGGCTTCATTTAACTGTGGTTTTAATGACAAACTCAGACTAGATCTCCCCAGACTTTGAGACCTTTAGCTACATGATGCCGTGCAGGTGGTGCTGGTGGTAAGAAATCTGCCTGCCAGTGCAGGAGAAGGTAGAGACGCAGGTTCGATCCCTAGGCCAGGAAGATCCCCTGGAGGAGGACACGGCCACCCAATCCAGGATTCTTGCCTGGAGAACCCCATGGACAGGGTAGTCTGGCAGACTATAGTCCATGGGCTCGCAAAGAGTCAGACACGACAGAAGTGACTTAGGGTGCACCCACGCACATAATGCTGGTACCTTTTATCCTGCTTCCCTTTCAGCAATGCTTTCTGTGTGTGTGCAGTCATAGATTTTTGCAGCCTTCCAGTCTTTATTCTGTCTGTCTCTTTTTTATCTTGTCCTTTTCTATCACTGGATAGGGGACAGCATCTCTGTCTGATATGAATGTTATAGCAAAAGCTGGAAAGAAGAAATATCGTGATGGCAGAGTGTATAAGCAGCAGCATAACTCCCCATGATGGTCTTTTCTCGAACACAAGGAGGCAGATCTTCTCTATTCTCTGTATATTTATGTATGTGTGTGTGTGTGTGTGTGTGTGTGTATTTATATATATTTGTAAGTGATATGTCTCCTGGATTTCATTAAATTGATTCCTGACACACCTCTGGAGATTTCAAGATGACTTTTAACAGTCTCCTATTCTCTTCTTTCAGGGTCAGGCACCTGGATAAGGAAGGGCCTCAGGTCCCTCTTAGATTCCTGCTGATATTATGGTTCAAGGGCACTAGCTACCCTGTTGCATCAGGAAGCTCTCTCAGTGATCCCAATAATCACTTTTCTTCTTCCTATCTCTGCTAATCAACCAAGGACTGAGATACTGTCTTTAGAAGTTTGATTGAGTTCACTTGAATTTTTTTTTTTTTTAAGGAAATCTCACTGGTGAAATAAAAATTCAGAACACCCCAGTTCCGTTTTCAGATACACGTTTGGGACTTCCCTGGCATTCTAGTGGTTGGAGGTCTGTGCTTCTGCTGCAGCGGACACAGGTTCGATCCCTGGTGTGGAAACAAGATCCCGCATGTGGTGTGGCACAGCAAAAAAAAAAAAAAAAAGAGCAAGACCCAAATATAAGTTTAACTGAAGTCCAAATTCAAAAATTTCAAGTCATATATTCATTTACTAATTCAGGGAACAAACATCTGATGAGTCTGTTACGTTCCAGTAACTGGCCTGGGAAGAGGAGAAATCAACATGGAATCAGCCAGGAGCCCATTTAGGAGAGGCACGGGGATGGCGCATGTGGCCACGCCCACTCCCGTCCTGCGTCGTGGGGGCGGAGCAAAGGCAGGGCTGAATGCTTCATGGAGGCAAATGGCTTTCAGAGGCCATGACATGTAGTCTGAGGCTGGAGAAGGGAAAGCCCGTATTCCCTCAGTGCTACACAGAGTTTCCACAAAGGCCCAGAGGTCACACCAGAGGACAGGGTGAGTGTCCATCTGAGTTGGTGAAGGGTGGGGTCTGGACTCGCTCGGGAAGGTGGTGGAGGTCAGAGATACATACACATTTGATCCTGATTACAGGGCTCTATAATCGTGAGTTATCCCTTAGGTGGCACCATGCGGGTTGGATCTGCCCATTGTAAGAACAAATTTCACAGCACAGCGTTATGACTGGTGGGCTGAAAGGAAGGTGGAAGCAGAGGCTGAAGAGAATATCTTTTATGAAAGGATAGTAGTAAACACCCAAATAAGAAATGATAACTTTAGAAGATACTGACGATACATATACTTACTAATTAATCTTGGCAATGATTTTCTGGAACTCAGTTTAGATACTTGATTTGGAGACCAAGATTTTGGGCTTCACTGATAAACAGTAGTTGGGATCAGAAGGAGAGAGAAGGAGGGGAGCCCTAGTCCTGAGCACTGACGTATCAAAGGCAGGCGGGATGAGTAACACCAAAGAAGAAAAAGCGCTATGAGTGATCAGAAGGAAGTTAGGGGAGAGGCTCACAGTGCCTCGAGGGCCTAGGAATTATGAAGATTAGGGAGTGCATTGCCAGCCAGTTCACAGGTTGGTTGGCCTCTTTCACGGGACGGTTTCTAGGATTTCTGTCCCATCCAGGACCATGCAGTATTGGCTCCCTTCTGCAGGTTTGGACATTTTCCTGTCTCCCATCTCATTTGTTCCTCATCTGCTCTTTAGAGCGACTTCCCTGGTGACTCAGACATTAAAGAATCTGCTGCAATGTGGAAAACCAGGGTTCGATCCCTGGTTGGGAAGATCCCCTAGAGAAGGGAACGGCAACCCACTCCAGTATTCTTGCCTGGGAAATTCAATGGACAGAGGAGCCTGGTGGACTGCAGTCTATGGGGTTGCAAGAGTCGGACACAACTTAGCGACTAAGCAACAAATACAATTTTTAAGTTGTATTATTTCATTTATTGAATTCTTATGATAACCAGCTAACAGTTGCAAATAGGGTTTAAAGTAGTTGTGAGAATTAAACTCTTTGAAAATGATACCCAGAAAACCAAGTTANGGTGGACTGCAGTCTATGGGGTTGCAAGAGTCGGACACAACTTAGCGACTAAGCAACAAATACAATTTTTAAGTTGTATTATTTCATTTATTGAATTCTTATGATAACCAGCTAACAGTTGCAAATAGGGTTTAAAGTAGTTGTGAGAATTAAACTCTTTGAAAATGATACCCAGAAAACCAAGTTACCCTTTTCTTCATTGGCTTCCTGAACTTCTCTTGTGCTAATTCAGTACACAATAGTAACTAAAATGTATGATGACATGTTCTACCTATTTATTAAAGGTTGCCTTAAATCTGATCTTAGAAGACTGGAGATTTTTGTAATTATTGATCTGTAGCTAACCCAGTTACTTCCCTAGTACTTCCCTAGTGAGTACATTTTAAGCAGTATTTCCATAATTATTACCTCTTCATTTAAAATGATGAATATCAAATATATAGCTCCTAAATCAAACTGACATGTCTCAATGTATCCACTCTATTTATTAGAAATAATGTTGGTATCCTATGTTGACCAAACAAGATGTAGAACCTAAAAGTTGAAAATTATGTGTTATTCATTGGACAACACTGAGGACTTAAGCCTGGGACACAGCATCTCAGATCATTCTAAGAGACTGCTTCCAAAGAGGAGCCAGGATATACAGAGACTTCTGCAACCAAGATCAGGTAGTCAGAACATCCAAAGATTACTTTAAATGAAGAAAAACAAGGTAGCTCAACACAAGGGGTTGAGTGCTTTCCTCTGTATGTGGCATGCCATGCCGTGCTTCGGTTGTGTCCAACTCTTTTTGACCCCATAGACTGTAGCCCACCAGGCTGTTCTGTCCATGGGATTTTTCCCAGCAAGAATACTGAAGTGGGTTGCCATACCCTCCTCCAGGGGATCTTTCTGGCCCAGGAATCGAACCAGTGTCTCCTGCGTCTCCTACATTGCAGGCAGATTCTTTACTGCTGAACCACTGTGGAAGCCCCCTTCCTCTATATGGGAAGATGGAAAATCCAGGGCACATTGAAATCACCCCTTTGAAATGCACCTCAGCTGTCTGTGGCCAGCATCCAGTGCTTTCTTATTCTGAGTCTCCTCAAGGTGTGCATTTGCGGGTGGCCGCAGTGGCTGATTATTTTATGAAGAGCATCTGGTTTCATCCTGAGTTCCCACAGGAGTCACCAGGACAGCTGTAATGCAATGGCTTGATGGTTGCAACATCTTTGTTTACTCATATGGCAGGCAACATTTTTTTTTTTTTCATTGACATCTAATTGACTCCTGTAAACTACATTTTAAAGTTTCTATTTAGTTCTTACAGACTCTGTCTGGAAAGTCTAGAAATAACCCTATTATGACTGAAATACTAAGCCAAAACTCAGCTGCTACTGGAAAATGACACCTCCAAAAAAACTCCCTTTCTTTCTGAAGTAAATCATAAATGCTTTAATCCACAAATAATGTGAATTTAAAATATGGAAAATATCTGTGAATTTAATAAAAATCCTTTTCAAAAGAGAATGACAGAATTAAACATCCCTTTTCTACTTACGTGGTGTGACATTTTCGTTTTGTTCCAAGTTATCTTACCTTTTTTGTGACTCTGGAGTTTGTAAACATGCCATAAAATTTGGTAATTACATAATGACAATTTCATGGTTCTAGTTCAGTATAAAGGTGGCTAGACAGAGCAGCGAAATCGATTTTCTTTTTTACCTTGTGCAAAGGAACAAAGGAAATGGAATGCAAAATCCACATTAAGACCATGTTAGAATTATAACTCAGCAATCTGTTACACATGAAATGAAAACCAGGTGCAGCCCGTGTTAGCTATTGCGCTGTGACAGTCAGCCAGTGGGTTATGCTCAAACACCCCTTTGTTTAACCCATGTCTTGCCTTGCAACCCAGTGTTCCAAGTGCTGATCTCTGGTGGTGTCCTCTTGCCAAAGATCCTCAGAGGCAGATCCCAGACAAAATTATGAAGTAGATGAAGCTTGGGTTCATCCGTGCCTTAGTTTCTCTCTATCTCCCTGTCCCCCCGTGTCTACCCTAGTCACCCATCACTTGGGATTTTTCCCTTGTTTTTGGGGGGGTTCATGCTATTTCTTGTTGTCCAGTCTCTCATTTTAAGCAATTTTATTTATTTGTTTGGCGACATCAGGGATTAGTTGTCTGGAGTATGTGAAATCTCCACTGTATCAGGCAGGCTCAGGAGCTGGGGCTTGAGGGCTGTTGCTCCACAGCATGTGAGGTCTTAGTTTCCCGAAGCAGGGACTGAGCCTCTGCCCCTGCGTGGCAAGGTGGACTCTTCACCACGGGACCACCAGGAACGTCTCCCAGGCCCTCTTTGTATCATTTTTCTACCTGAAAAATGATCAGTGATTACCCAATAGGAGCCAAGCAAACTTTCTGATTATCAAATACTATCCAACAAAGAAATAGAGTTTTGTGATAATTATCATATTCTTCGCTAGACCCGACTGGTTAACTATAATCCATGAGGAATTCAAGTCAAATGTGAAAGAAAAAAAAAAATCCTTACTTAACATTGTCAAAACAGATGTACATGGCATAAAAAGAGACTATTGATGACAATTTACAAGTCAAGAAAGGCTGGGGAGCATTGGTCTTTGAGCACTACAGTTCAAGGAAAAAGAGTAAATAAACTTGGCTACCTACAAATTTCCTGGGATTTAAACAATTTGGTCTGAAAATACAGTGATCATCTAAATCTCCTAACACTATCTACTGAGTACACAGCCTGTTTTTTTTTTTTTTCATTCTGTCTTTTCTCTGACATCTTGGATAAGTTACAGGAGAGAAGCTTAGGGTTTCTAAGCAGGAAATCTCATCTCAGACAGATCATCTCAAGGACCCAGAACCATGGAATCTAGCCTGGACAGGTCACTTCTGGGGGCGGTCTTCAGCATCAGACCAGCCTCCCACCCGTCACATGGTGGAGGCCCATCCACCATGGAGAATTTAGACTCAGGCTCTACATGCTTTGACCTCAGTATCTTTGCTTCTCCCAAGGTGGGAGAAATCTGTCTTAATATCTACTCTTTTATTCTCGTCTCGTTTCCTGGGCCTCAGCTTGTCACACTGTCAGATTGTATTTCTTTAGCCAGAGTTATCAGTAATCCTCTGTTCCCAGTGCGTCTCTGTCTCAGCTTTGTTTGCAAACTTCATTTCAATTATGTATGCTTCCTCTATGCCAGTTCCATTTATAGATGCTTCTACGTTTTTGTTCCTCATACCAATCTTAATAATAAGTTTTAAATTATTATTCAGGGGAAACAATACATCTAATTTCAATATAGCAGGCCATCCTGGACGTCAGGCTCCATCTTATAAAGCCTGAGAATTTTCATTTCGGTTATGTGTTAAATCTTAGGAATTCAATGAGCTGAACAGGAAAACCACCTTTAACCGCACTGGAAAAGAAACTCAAACACAAAAGCTCTTTCTTTCTTTTAAGTTTTTATGGTTTTCTTAGTCCTCTACAAAAGTCTTCAAGGCTAGTTTATTTTTTCTTACTTATTATTTTGAAACAATTACATATTCACAGGAAATGGTGAAAGAAATGATCAGGAGGTCTTGTTTACCTAACACTCCCATCTCACCCAGTGGTTACGTCTTATATAACAATAGTGCATTATCAACCCAGCTTCCCTGGTAGCTCAGCTGTTAAAGAATCCACCTGCAATGTAGGAGGCCCTGGTTTAATTCCTGGGTCAGGAAGATCTGGTAGGAAAGGGAATGGCTACCCACTCCAGTATTGTGGCCTAGAGAATTCCATGGACTGTATAGTCCATGGTGTTGCAAAAAGTCAGACATGACTGAGTGACTTTCACTTTCACTTTCATCAAGCCAGGCAACTGATCGTGGAGTAACTTACTTTTCAGTTTCAAAAAAGGAAAAAAAAAAAATGTCCAGCCTAGACAGCCTAGTCAGCCTTCAGTTTCATCCTATCTGTCTCTGCCCACAAGCAATAACTAGGCTGACAGTCCTGGAAGACAAAGAGTGGTGGGTCCACATGGCCACAGAGAGATGATCCTTGAGGCTCATGTATAATCCTAGTCAGCGTCACAGCAGGGCTGTGGAAGGGCACAGAGTTGGGTTGGAATCTGATTCTGCCTCCAAACCTGTGACCTTGAACAAGTCACTTGACCCCTCCAGGCTTCCATGTCTGCATCCATCAAATGGAGAAAATATTTCTTCTGCCAGTTCATAGAGTCCTTGTGGAGAAGGGGAAGGCTACCCACTCAAGTATCCTGGCCTGGAGAATTCCATGGATAGTACAGTCCTTGGGGTCGCAAAGAATCAGACACGACTGAGTGACTTATACTTCACTTGTGGTGATGAGATGTGATGGTGTGCATGAAGGGGAAATGTAGATGTCAGTCAGCGATCATCAAATATATATTCCTTTCTGTAATGACTGTCAGTTACCAAAATGTAGTTTTTCAGTGATGGTGTCACCTTGGAAACAAAACAGTAACTACCTCCTTGTTAGCCACAAGGCCAAGAGTTTCCATCACATGCAGATGACCTTCCCTTTCTACACTCTGGGTGGGACAGGTACCAACAAGGTGTTGGACAGCACCCTGTGATTCATCGCCTGCATACCCTGAGGCATGCAGTCTATTTTAAAATGAATATTTCTTGACACTTTCTTCTAAAAGGTCGAACGCATTTTAAGTAGCATTTACTTTAATTCTTACCCCAGGATCCATTCTTACCTCTTTTTTTCCCATGCTTGGAGATATACAATAGGTGTTCTTGAAAAGAATGAGAAATTATAAGGATACCAGACCAGACAGTGCAGGGCATATGAAGTAGGAATGGAGACCATCCAAAATGCACTGTTCTCTGGCTTGTCTGGATGTATAATATAAATTCCCTAACTCAATGTTGGATTCTGGTGTCCAGGTAGTAAAAATGCTAGTATTTGCAGTAAGGGGGGGGTGGAATATATAGGAATAAGTAAACTTAAATCATCGAATGTAGAGATAAAAAGTCTGTGTGTGTACTGAATGCTTTCGATGTTACCATGAAGACGTTAAGATCCATTCTCTCCCTTCTTCCCTCCATTATACAGGCTGGCATGGCCCTGACCTATGACCCCACAGCTGCCATACAGAATGGGTAAGTAGATCACTTTTTCTGTGTTTTAATTGCTAAGGTATATCTGAACTCTGAAATCAGTACTGGAGACAAATGTTCAAATCTATCTTTCTGTTCTAAACCAAAATGTCAGTCAACCCTTTCTCATCAGTGAATTTCTTTTCTTCCTGTGAGTGACTCTGGTTTCAGTGGCATCACCCATGCTTAGAAAGCTTCTGTCCATATGCCATCTTTCTCCCCCTCTCTCACCTGAGAGAGAGTGATGTGAAGGGAGGTGTGCAGACTGGTCTGGGAGAAGTGTCTGTGTTTCTCTAGGGTTAGAGTGTCACTTCTGCTGGGTAATAATCATAGCCTGTGCCCAGGCTCATTTCAACGTTAATAAAGCTTCTATGCTTGCCTCTGGCTCTCAGAGGAAGGGTAACACACAGAATCAAGTTAGTAACACGGTGATTGTATTTTCATATACTCCATTTTAATACGCATTTGGAAGTTTGCAGACTCTTACTTAGAACAATGAATATATAGCCTAAACTTTTCCTCTGAAAAGAAGCAGACTTAAGCTACATAATCCAGCATCTTTAACATTCTATCATTTTGAATAGTCTTTGTTTGAAACTTTCTTCTGACTTTCCAGTTTTTTTCCTTTACCTTGGCCATCCTGCAATGAACCAACAAACTGGAGAATAATTGTTATTCCTATTTTCAGTCTTTTTATCTTAGATTTCTCCATGGCTTTCAGGTTTCCGTCTTTCAGTCTCTGAAGAGTTAGTCAGAATGAAGGTCTCATTTAAGATCAACCTAGCGGAGAGAAGGAATGTATCTCCATTTTCTGTTTGGTCAGCTTAGAGGGTCGTTTATTCAGTCACTCAGTAAACATCCAATAAGTCTTCCAAGCACGGTACTGTGCTCTACAGGCTTTAAAAAAACAGTGCATCTGTGTAAAACAGAGGCTCAGGAAACTCATGGTCTACCTTCCATGAAAGAGTCAACACAGATGCTAGTCTAGGGTAGAGACCTATTCCTTTGTCTCGTGTTGATTAAAACTTCTCTAGGGGCAAAAGGTAATGATATCTCTCCATTTATCCAGTAAGCCTTCTCTCATTTCCACCACTCTAAACACGGTGGTCAGAAAGTAAAGACAAGAAATAAAGATACAGAGAATAAGGCCCTCTAGAGGTATACTGTAGAGCTAAGAAGATAACACAGTTAATTCAAAAGACACAGAGTATGGCATTATATGCTCAGAGAGAGTGACAGGCGTGTAGTGTGAGGACATGACATTTATTGAACACATACTATGTACCAAGTAATTTATATTTGTAATTTAATAGTACATGTTCTTGGAGTCTCATATATGTAAAAATAATTGTAATTACATGTAGAAATGTATATGCTCCCTGGAAAATAGAAATAATTGAATTAATACACATGTTCATTAGCTAAAGTCCGCCAGTATTTGTGTTTGCATACATGTATATGTGTGTGTGAATATGTGAATCCGTCTACTTGTCCGTACTATATATCCATACATCTGCTTATTATAAAGATCTTCTTGCCCAGTGTTCGAGATCAATTGTTAGAGATGCCTCAGTGTCCTAGGCCTGGGCTGGAATGAGTTTATGCTCTGCTTTAAGTCAGTCATCTTTCCAATGCACAATTTGAAATCGGAATCTTTCCCTAAAGACCTAAGTGTCCAGACTTTCATTGTGGCTCATGACAAATATGAAGAGAAAAAAATTGGGGTTTCAACCTGTAATCTGAGCCAGCCGCAGTCTGAACTTTGGTGGAGCCCTATTAGACGCCATGAGGACTGCCTGGTCCCCGGGGACTGTGTCTTCCTCCCAGGTCACCATCTACACTGTACACAGGTCAACTGCAGGTATATACGGCCCCCTTCCAGCATCCTATCTGTGATGTCTGTCTCTGTGTACTTTTTATTAACAGTAGAACATTGTATCCTTCGAACTATTTCAACAGGTGCAAAAGTGGTTCATCCTCTCCCACTGCCCACTTAGACTGTAACAACAATGAATATTTCCCTCAGGAAGCAAATTGCAGTTAAGATGCTCAGATTACCATCTTCTTGATTTTATGTACTGTCATCTGATAAAGAATGTATCACCCAGCAGTCCCTGTCTTCAATGTTGCCTTGTCCACTGAATATTCCTTTCAGCCTGTAAAAGTCAAGTCTCTCCCACCTATAAAAAGGGCAGAAGCAAAACTCTCCTTTTCTGAATTTCCCTGGTGGTGCAGTGGATAAGACTCCATGCCTCCAGTGCAGGGGGTGGAGGTTCAATCCCTGGTCAGGGAACAAAGATCCTGCATTCTGTGTGGTGCAGTCAAAAAACAAACCAATCTTTTTGTGCCTATAACTTGTAGTGACCACACTATTCTTGCTTTTTCTTTACTGGTAAACAGTTTTAGTATTCTTTACACATTGTCTTCCTGTGTTGTCTCTAATTGGGCTTCACCAGTGGCTCAGCACTAAAGAATCTACCTGCAGTACAAGAGCCGCAGGAGATGTTGGTTTGATCCCTGGGTCAGGAGGATCCCCTGGAGGAGGGCATGGCAACCCGCTCCAGTATTCTTGTCTGGAGACTCGCAAGAGAATACCATGGACAGAGGAGCCTGGCGGGCTACCGTCCACAGGTCATAGAGTCAGACATCAATGAAGCGCCAGCACGCTGCTTCTAATTAAGCCTATTACAGTGTGAATTTTGGTCTCAGACTTGACTGGAATTTTCCCTGCCGCTGTCTCCAGTTCAGTTCAGTTCAGTCGCTCAGTTGTGTCTAGCTCTCTGCGACCCCATGAATTGCAGCACGCCAGGCCTCCCTGTCCATCACCAATTCCTGGAGTTCACTCAGACTCACACCCATCACCCATGTGATGCCATCCAGCTATCTCATCCTCCGTCATCCCCTTCTCCTCCTGCCCCCAATCCCTCCCAGCATCAGAGTCTTTTCCAATGAGTCAACTCTTCACATGAGGTGGCCAAAGTACTGGAGTTTCAGCTTTAGCATCATTCCTTCCAAAGAAATCCCAGGGCTGATCTCCTTTAGGATGGACTGGTTGGATCTACTTGCAGTCCAAGGGACTCTCAAGAGTCTTCTCCAACACCACAGTTCAAAAGCATCAAATTTTTGGTGCTCAGCCTTCTTCACAGCCCAACTCTCACATCCATTCATGACCACTGGGAAAACCATAGCCTTGACTAGACGGACCTTAGTTGGCAAAGTAATGTCTCTGCTTTTAAATATACTATCTAGGTTGGTCACAACTTTTCTCCCAAGGAGTAAGCATCTTTTAATTTCATGGCTGCAGTCACCATCTGCAGTGATATTGGAGCCCCCAAAAATAAAGTCTGAC
>SJYA01002693.1:155288-325982 GCA_006410615.1 Neotragus moschatus
ACTGGTTGGATCTCCTCGCATTCCAAGGGACTCTCAAGAGTCTTCTCCAACACCACAGTTCAAAAGCATCAAATTTTTGGTGCTCAGCCTTCTTCACAGCCCAACTCTCACATCCATTCATGACCACTGGGAAAACCATAGCCTTGACTAGACGGACCTTAGTTGGCAAAGTAATGTCTCTGCTTTTAAATATACTATCTAGGTTGGTCACAACTTTTCTCCCAAGGAGTAAGCATCTTTTAATTTCATGGCTGCAGTCACCATCTGCAGTGATATTGGAGCCCCCAAAAATAAAGTCTGACACTGTTTCCGCTGTTTCCCATCTGTTTCCCATGAAGTGATGGGATTGGATGCCATGATCTTCATTTTCTGAATGTTGAGCTTTAAGACAACTTTTTCACTCTCCACTTTCACCTTCCTCAAGAGGCTTTTTAGTTCCTCTTCACTTTCTGCCATAAGGGTGGTGTCATCTGCATATCTGAGGTTATTGATATTTCTCCTGGCAATCTTGATTCCAGCTTGTGTTTTGTCCAGTCCAGCATTTCTCATGATATACTCTGCATATAAGTTGGGATCCCTAAATTTGTCAGGTATAATGGACACTTTCTTATTTCTTGTACTGTTTGAAATCTTGCCTCACTTGACTTTGATGTTGTTGTTGTTGTTACCATTTATATCTTCTTGAAAGCTTCTTCTTTCCTGGATTTCATGACTCTATCATTTGCTGGGCTTCCTATGTGGTGCTAGTGGTAAAGTACCCACCTGCCAATGCAGGAGATGTAAGAGACGTGGATTTGATCCCTGGATCAGGAAGATCCCCTGGAGGAGGGCATGGCAACACACTCCAGTGTTCTGGCTTGGAGGCTTGCAAGAGAAGGTATGGGTGTAGGGTTGCAAAGAGTCTGACTTGACTGAGTGACTTACACACACACACACACACACACACACACACCCTCTGCTGATCCTCCTTGCCCTCCCCTTGCACTGCTCCCCCAGTGTCTGTGAATTCCCCTTCTGCCCACTTTTACTAATCTTTCTCAGGGTTTATCCCTTTCTCATACTGTTTCTCATCCATTCCTCCTGCTTTTAGGAACTGAAGACTCCTGAGTTCATACTTCAAGTTTATAACTAGACTCAGGGAACATCACCTGTGTGTCTCATTGCACTGGCTGCTGCTCCTGGATGTCCTGACCCCAACTGAGGGCTTTGTCTTCATCAGTCTTTCATAATACAAACCAAATAAATGAGAAGCCTCAAATTACTTCTTACAGTTTTTGAAAAGTTCACTCTAAAGCCATTTAAGTCGTAATTCCAGTTCTCTGGGCCTTCTCTCCTACAACATTCCTAATGATAAAATTGGTCATTAAGACTTCTTCTATCTCTCTTTGAACTACATCTTCAAACCAGCTGTCTCCCTGCCACTGGTCAAGTTCATTTAATCACCCTTCCCTACCTGTACTAAGCTTTTATCGGCCTCTGATATACTTGAGTGCCACACCATTTTCACATTGCTTTCTGAATATTTTTTTAAAGCAAAAAGTAATAAATAATCATCTATTGTCAGGGTCCAGCCCCTGTGGATCCAGGGAATTCAAAGGGGAGACGGCGTCGGCAAGGAGAGATTTATTTATTTAGAGATATAAACAGAGATAAGGGGTCGCTAAGAGTCAGACATGACTGAGCGACTTCCCTTTCACTTTTCACTTTCATGCATTGGAGAAAGAAATGGCAGCCCACTCCAGTGTTCTTGCCTGGAGAATCCCAGGGATGGGGGAGCCTGGTGGGCTGCCGTCTATGGGGTCTCACAGAGTCAGATACGACTGAAGTGACCGAGCAGCAGCAGCAGCAGGAAAGGATAGTGTAGTGGAGAAAATAGAGGAGAAAAGAGGCTGTCTTCATTGGTTTACATAGAAAGCCAATAAAGCCCCGAGACAAGGGACTTGCACCATCTACGTAGGCCACAGGCGCCCGCTTGAATAGCAGAGGGTGCCCCGCCTTGGGCTCCCTCTCGTGTGAGTCTTAGAAGCCCAGGCAAATAAGTAGACATGGTGAGCCTCTATGCTCCAGATGGGAATTTAGCCTGAAAAGGGAAAATAAAGAAAGAACGACATGGGGGAGCCAAGCATTGGTGCAAGACCCACAACTTTATTTTCAAAGGCAGCTTATATACTCCAAATTGTATGTAAAGAAATAAGGGAATATACAGAGTTATGCAGGGGCAGCAGACCTGACCCTTATTGAGACCAGGCTTTCCTTTTGCATACCTTCCCGCATACAAAAGGTCTCAGGTGATTTACATTATCTTCTGGCCAAGAGGCCTGTTAACATTTTTATGGCTCTTTTCCTAGATAAATGTCTATCAACCAGAAAACTCATTTTCCCTTGAAGTGTTTTTTCTTTAATCTGCATCACCCTCAAAGTACTAAATAAACTTACATTCCTGTAGAACAAAGGTGCAGTGGGCTATAACAAAGAAAGTACTTAACTCAAAGATCTAATGTTGCTAATACCAGGTCTACTACCTGTTTTTTCTACATACCAATTATATCTACAAATAAAAATATATGAAAACTTGGCAGCAAGTATTGGCTCAACAATGAAACCCTTAATCAGTTCTATTCTAATGATTTTGACTCCTTGGAAGGCCCTACATTCCTAGAATTTTTTAAGCTTCCTGTGCCTCTCTCGGTTGGGAGGCTGTAAACAATCACATGTGTAGCTGTAAGAGTCCAGATTAACCTGTCAGGCAGGCTAGAAAGCCATCAGCGGGGTTTTTGGATTGAAACACTCTTCTTATGCCCAGAAGACTTATTATCTAAAAGCTCTAAATTAACTTTTTCCAGANGCCCTACATTCCTAGAATTTTTTAAGCTTCCTGTGCCTCTCTCGGTTGGGAGGCTGTAAACAATCACATGTGTAGCTGTAAGAGTCCAGATTAACCTGTCAGGCAGGCTAGAAAGCCATCAGCGGGGTTTTTGGATTGAAACACTCTTCTTATGCCCAGAAGACTTATTATCTAAAAGCTCTAAATTAACTTTTTCCAGAAAAAGGTGGTGGAGGGACAGCCCCCCGTTAATGTCAGAAGAATTGGTGAAAGGCATAATGCAATAAGGTGGACAGACTATTTTGGGGGTGGGTGCTCGAGAAGGTCCACAGGGGTGCCCTCGAGGCCTGATCTCGCTTTTGCCTGTCAGGCCTCTTCCTCATGACCTTTGCCGTGGGCAGGATTTCCCATGCTGGCTCTCAGCAATCTATCTGCCTGGCTTAAAGTATTAATGTGGACTTTATTAAACGCAGAACAAAACCCAAACTTTCCAGAGTGGCATCAGAAGAATTTCATGATTTGGCTCCTGCAACTGAATTGGAACGTTTTTGATTCTCAGAGCATCTCACGTTATGTTAACCCGTGAGTCTTGTTGCTCATGGAGTTCTCTCTGCCTGCAGAGAATGGTGGTATTTCTTCCTTTCCTTTTATTTCTCTCACTCAGAGAACACCATTAAATCATACCAGGCAGAGCTGATCACGCAATTAGTCATAAGAGAAACAGTGTAAGCAGTGGTTGGAAGTGCAGACCCCAGAGCCAGCCTGCCCAGGCGTGCATTCTCCACACGTAGGCACGTTGTCTGTGCTTCAGTTTCCCCCTCTGTGAAGTGGAGATGACAGTAGAATAAGTTTTCATAAGACGTTGTGAGGATTAAAGGACCTCCCGTGGCACAGTGTGGGCATTGTCAATGCTGACAGGATTGTTACACTGCATTTCAGATGACTGTGGTACAGCAAGGACTTCCCAGGTGGCACTAGTGGTAAAGAACCCGCCTGCTAATGCGGGAGAAATAACGAGACATGGGTTAGATCCTTGGGTTGCAATGATCTGCTGGAGGAAGGCATGGCAATCCACGCCAATATTCTTGCCAGGAGAATCCCCTGGTCAGAGGACCATGGCAGACTACAGTCCACAAGGCTGCAAAGAGCTGGGCACAATTGAAACGACTTAGCACACACGTGTACATGACACAGTAACAGTCTTTTATATCACATAGCTATTGACATCATATTTATTTCTCTGATGGAATATTAAATCTGAAGGCAGGTTCCATGTCTCATTTTTCTTTACAGGCTGTTTAACTTAGTACTATGAATGCCAAATCAGAAATAGAAAATGTGGCTGATGGTATCTGCTTGACTCCAGCAAAGTGTCATTGGGTAAATCAGCCCCTTCCTGGTATCAAGCTGCTCTGTTCCCCTGTAACACCCTAATCTGATTATCTTTAAATGCAACCTCCAGTTTCATCCAAAGGAGCCAAATTGCACATGAGTTGTTCATGTCCTGGGTTAAGAGTGGAATTTTGGAAGCATTAGATTATGTATTGTGTTGGTACCAAGAAGGTAGAAATTTTATATCATGAAATGGAAGAAACAGCAAAATTATAGCTAATTAACCTTATTCACTTGGTATTTCTTCATATACAGGAGTTTTTTTTAATGTTTTGGTCTTTTCGGTTTTAATTGCCTTATATGGCAACATATAAATAATCATTTCTGTGGATGTTTAAGTTCAGTTGAGTCACTCAGTCATATCCAACTCTTTGCGACCCCATGAATCGCAGCTCTCCAGGCCTCTCTGTCCATCACCAACTCCCGGAGTTCACTCAGACTCACATCCATCGAGTCCGTGATGCCGTCCAGCTGTCTCATCCTCTTTCGTCCCCTTCTCCTCCTGCCCCCAATCCCTCCCAGCATCAGAGTCTTTTCCAATGAGTCAACTCTTCACATGAGATGGNCTGGTGCACTGGGATGACCCAGAGGGATGGTACGGGGATGGAGGTGGGAGGGGGGTTCAGGATGGGGAACACGTGTATACCTGTGGTGGATTCATGTTGACGTATGCCAATACAATATTGTAAAGTAATTAGCATCCAATTAAATAAATTTATAATAAAATAATAATAATAACATCATGTTGGTGATGCAGATTTGAAAACAAAAGTTCCCGTCCTATCAGGAACAATGGACATGCACACAAATTCTAGATATAATGCCAATTGTATTGTGAAGGAAGCACAGAGTGCTTTGAGTTTTATGCATGTCTTACCCTTCAGATGTACAAAATATTTCTGAAGGAAGACATGAGACATGGTGGCAGTCATTCTCTGGGGAGGGCCAACAGAGTGCTAGGAAGGAGGGGTGATAGGGAGACTGACTTTTCACTGTTTATGTTTTTCTATTCTTTTCACAAAAAAAGTTAAAATAAATGTCACAGGACCACAGAGTAGAAGCAGTTACTTCCTAGTAAGAGACGTGGAAGGCCTCTTGATGGAGCAGGGACATGAGCTTGTCCTCTTGGTGGTGTGTCACATCTAAAGAACATGGTTTATCTTTTCGAGTGCAAGTTTTTTCCAGATACACGTCCAGGAGTGGGATTGCTGGATCATATGGAAATTCTATTTGGCTGCCAAGGGGGAGGGAAAGGGGGGGTTGAGGGTTGGCAGATGAAAAGTATTATATATAGAAGGGAAAAACAACAAGTTCTACTATAGCACAGGGGGCTATAGCTCCTGTGATAAGCCATAGTGGAAAAGAGTAGTGAAAACAATGTGTGTGTGTGTGTGTGTATAACTGAGTTACTCTGCTATACATTAGGAATTAATGTAACATTGTAAATCAAGTATATTTAAATTTTTCTTTTTAATAAAAGGTCATATTTTGTAATCCTGGAGCATCCTTTAACTGCACTCAGTCATGGCGGTTTCTGAGTTTCAAATTCAGGCATGTGTCTGGGGTATCTGGTAGCTCAGTTGTATAAACTGTTAAATGTTCTGAATTCCATAACCTCAATGTTTATACCGCAACATAAAACTGAAATGAGTACTCCCAAATTTAGCTTGATTTTTCTCTAATGAAGAATAAACATTTGTAAATGTAAATGTGGACCATGGTGTCTCTGAGCAGTTTGAGTGTAGGTGGCAGAAAATGTCAGTCATGTCATCTGCTTGAATTTACCCAAATGATTGCTTTTAAAAAAATCAGTTCAATCAAAAGCTTTGAAGGTTACAGTGAAGAAGTATCTGGGTTGCAATGGAAAAGGAAACCACTTTTTTACTGTAGGTCAAGTTAGGAGACTATAAATGCTCATTCTTCTTTCAGAGCTATCCAGCATAACTCTATAATGTGTTATTACTACTGGCCTATTGCTTTTTTAACAGTCCAATATGAAATCCCATCACTTTCAAATATGAGCATAAGAGGTGGGAAATAATTCCTTCCCCAGTCAAAATCTCATCTTTTCCTATGTTCTTTTCACTAAGGTCTGCTGTGTAAATGCCTTTTAGATTGTTTGATTTGAATAAAATGTATTCTTGGGAGAGATGTGGGCAAAAAACATGTTCTGCAGCCTTGGTTTGCCAACTATTTTATATGGCATTTGATATTAAGTGATACAGAAACCAGATCTTATTACATTAGGAAAGGAATGTAATGTGAAAGATATGTGGTATTACAATAAAGATGACCAATACCTTATTAATCTTATGCTATAGGGTTGCCCTGAGGATTCATGGTTCTGACTCCAACAAAATTGCCCGTGGACATGAAAGACAAGCCAACACAATTTATTTCAGTGTGCATATGGGATTGTGTGTGATTTTTTAGAGTTAAAAAAAAAAATCCTACCCTGGGGTTATTGATACATTTGTGTTATTTTTATTGTAAGTGAAATAAGATTTCACTGCTGCTGCTGCTAAGTTGCTTCAGTCGTGTCTGACTCTGTGTGACCCCAGAGACGGCAGCCCACCAGGCTCTCCCATCCCTGACTTTTCGCGACCCCATGGACTGCAGCCTTCCAGGCTCCTCCATCTATGGGATTTTCCAGGCAAGAATACTGGAATGTGTTGCCATTACCTTTTCCTGACTGCCAAATTCCCTGGAGATGGCTCTTCTGCAGATACAATAATGTCCTGTTAGTGACCTAGACTTCCATTCTCTGGACTTCTGGAGCCGACTTGCTTTAAAAGCCAGAAAACTAAATAACCCTTTGCGTTCCTTAAAAATATGACTTTTTTCAGAGGCCAGCTCAGAGTTCCACAGATAGATCATGCTTAATTAAACCTCTCAGTTCCTTAGACATTTGGAATTTTTTTCACGTGAAACCTCTCCGGAGTAACTAGTCAACATTCCCAAGGAAAGCTTCTCAACCTTGACATGAGTGTCATTTTGGATCATATCATTTTTTTGATGGGAACTGTCCTGTGTTTAGCAGCATCCCAGACCTCTACCAGCTCGATGCCAGGAGCAGCCTTCTGACCCAGTGACAACCAAAAATATCTCTAGGTCTTGGGAAGAAAGCTCCTGTCTATGTTTAGGACAGTGTAGAAAAGAAACACTTGCCACACCTGTGAATTTACTATGTGCATTTTGTCAAATAAATATCTTAGTAAACTCTTTCTGGAAAAAATGGTTAGTTAAAAATTCGTTCCTAGTTTTCTGTAATAGCATTTGCAAGGCATGATGCACTTATGCTTGTGTGCTCAGCCATTTCCAACTCTTTGTGACACCATGGACTGTAGCCCTCCAGAGTCCTCTCTCCATGGGATTTTTCCAGGGAAGAATATTATTGTGGGTTGCCATGTTTTTTCTCCAGGGGATATTCCCAACCTAGGGATCGAAAGTACATCTCCTGTATCTTCTGCACTGGCAGGCAGATTCTTTATGACTGAGCCACCTGGGAAACCCATAATGCATATATTAACATAACCAGATATAAAAATATAGTCACATGTTTCAGATGACCTTAGCTTTCTTATTATAGCCACAAAATTAAAGTGCTGTCAATTTCACCTTTCCTGTTCCCCCAAAATAGGATGCCTATGCTTGAAGTTTTTATTTAGATGTTCTTTCTTTCTTTTCCTTTTAAAATGTGGAGGCTGTGTGAACCATGAAGGATACGCGGCAGGGACTGAGAACAAGTGATGAGTCTGGGAAACTCATTCTGCAGCTCTCTCTTTGGAGGCCGGCTCGGGGCATTTTCTTTAGACATGAGTGACTTTAAGCCTCAGATGCAATAACAGCCTCTCTTGTCGTGGTTTAAGCAAAGCTTTCCTGTAAAGTCATCTGGTTTATGTTTGAACTTGGGGAGAGCTTATTTCAGAATACCGGAATTAGGGGATCAAGATAGTGTACTGAGTCTGATCTTTCCAGTCCATTTTCTGTTCTAAATGACCCTCTGATTTGAGTGGCAGACAGTATTAGAACTTGCTGGGGAGTATGAAATATCATTCTTGTTGGATGGATGGGATTAGAGCAGATAGAACAAAAATGGGTGAAAATTTCCCCTAAGGGTTCTCTTTGTTAGTATGCATTTACTTGGCTGTTTTTCTGTTTCTGTTCTCTTTTTTTCCCATAAAGTTCCCTGTAAATGCTGTCTGTCCATCCAGTCCTTATTGCTTTCATTTTTAATATGCCACTTGGTACATTTTGCAAAATAAACCAGCCACTCTAAAATGTGAAGCATGATTTATGCTGTTGGTATGCAAGGCTGAGACTAGGTTTCTAACAGAAGTTAAACCTACATGGAGAAAAGGGCTGTTAATGGAGTGGTCATGAGTGCCTGTTAGGTCATTATGAGCCCCACATAAATCTTTCTGTTCAGTTCTTCATAAGTAAAATCTAAGATAAAACCTGAAGGGGTTGTGTGTGTGTTTCTAGACGTAAACCGTGATTTTTGTATAAAAGGTCTGTTTTCTCTGATTATCTATATCTCTATATGCCTAGAAAACGGGCATTAGTTTAAGCATTCATTGAGATGTACACAGGTACAGATAGGTGCTTTGTGATGTAAGCCAGCTTTCTCAATTCTCACTTCTCAGCTTCCTATCTGAACAGATGGCGTCTTCTGTGTCTCCACACATCTGACATTGGCCATCCTTTACTATGATCACTGCTTATCTCCCTAAGCTGTTTTACACTCATTTATTCATTCAGTCAGCCATCAAGTATGAAGCATAGATACACCTTGGAGATACTGTGAGTTCAGGTCCAGACCACTGCAACAAAGCAAATATCTCAATAAAATGAATCACACAATTTTAAAAGTGCGTATAAAAGTTATGTTTAGACCAGGCTATAGAATGTTAGTTTGGAAAACATTATGTCTACAAAAACAATGTATATACCTCGATTAAAAATATCTTATTTTTAACAGACTAAAAAATAAAAAATTAAAAAAAAATTTTTAATCTCATTGTTCAAAACACTAATCGTTGTCTTACAATGTGCAGTTACCACAAACCTTCTATTTGTAAGAATCACAGTATCTTTGAAGTACACTAAAGTAAAGCACAATAAAATGAGATGTGCCTGTATTTATTATGCCCCAGGCTCTGTCCTAGGCAACAAAGTCCAGCTGTCCTCAACTCTCTTGAAGCGAACATTCTAGACGGAGAAATAGCCAATTAAGGCATTCCATTAGTCAGCTCAACTGCTGTTAAAGAAAAAAAAAAAAAAAGCCGTTGATTGATCGTATGGGTTTAAACAACTGAAATATATTTCCTCATGGTTCTGGAGGCTAGAAGTCCAAGATGAAGATCTGGCTGATTAAGTCTGGGGTGAGCACTGTTTTCCTGGCTTTTACAAGGCTGTTTTCTCACTGTGTCCTCACATGGCCTTTCCCCTGTGTGCGTATGTGGAGAGAGAGAGAAGTCTCTGGAGCATCTCTTCTTATGAGGACACTAACCCTGGANGGAGGCTAGAAGTCCAAGATGAAGATCTGGCTGATTAAGTCTGGGGTGAGCACTGTTTTCCTGGCTTTTACAAGGCTGTTTTCTCACTGTGTCCTCACATGGCCTTTCCCCTGTGTGCGTATGTGGAGAGAGAGAGAAGTCTCTGGAGCATCTCTTCTTATGAGGACACTAACCCTGGAAGATTAGGGCCCCACCCTCATGAACTCATTTAATGTTACTTTCTTCCTTAGAGGCCCCATCTCCACATACAGCCACTCTGGGAGTTAGGACTTCAACATATGAGTTTTAAAGGGACACACACATTCATCCCATAGCATGTATATAAAGACATTTTTTAAAGGCTACTTCAAATAGTGATAATGCCAATGGGGAAAAACAAAAATAAAGTCAAGGAAAGGAATAGAGAACAGTTGGGGCAGAGATGGTTGTTGCTACTTTAGCTATAGACCTCTCAGAAGAAGGGAAAGTTGAGTGAAACCAATAATGAAAATGAGGTTGTTATAGGGAGATTTGGGGAAATAAGCATTCCAGGTAAAGAGAATTGTAAGGTCAGTGGCCCAAGATGAGAATGACAGGCTCATGTGACGGAAGGTCATTGTGGTTGGTTGGATCCTAGTTGGCTCAAAGAAGAGAGATGGACAGTAGCCTTACTGTGCTAGCAATAGTCGATACCAGGAATTCAGATTTTGTTCTTATTGCAGCGGAAAGCCATTGGCTGGCTTTAGGCTATTTAATGTACAAAGGAGATTCAAGTTAAGTGGTTAAAGAGAGAAACTCAGATGAATGCCTTACCCATCTTTGGTATACACAGTGAGTCCTTCAATACAGTTTTTTTAAGTGGAAGAATAGATGTTTTCTTGCACAGTAATTGTCTTTTTAAAAGTCAGATTTGTTAAAAGTAATTCATATATACCCTCTTAATAGGGTACAGTTTTATGAGGTCTGAAAGCACACAATGAAGCAACGGAGAAACAGAACAGTTACATCATTTCCCAGAATTCCCTCATGTGTCTCTGTGGTCAGACTCCTCCCTTAACCCCAGCCTTTGGCATCCATTATTTGTTTTTGGTCTGTGTAGTTTTTCATTTTCCATACCACTATACGAATAGACATAAAATATAAAGTCTTTTGAGTCTGAGATCTCTCATTCAGCATAATTCATTTAAGATTCACCATGTTAAACATACCAGGGCTTCTTTCGTTTTAATTGTTTAGTAGCCTCCCAGTGTGTGGATGGACTGTACATTGTTTATCAGTTCAATTGAAGGATATTTGGCTTGTTTCCAGTTTTCGGCAAGTATCAAAGCTGCTGTAAATAATTGCATCAAGGTTTTTGTGTGAACTCGAGTTTTCATTTGTCTTTAGTTGCTATGTATCAGTGGGATTTTTCAGTTACACACGATGTGTATGTTAGCTTTATATGAAACAGCCAAGCTGTTTTCTAAAAGGGCAAGACAATTCTGTATTTCCACCAACAATGAAAGAGAATTCCACCTTCTCTAATTCTGTGACAGCTCTGATTGCTTTTTTTAAAAAATTAGATCATTCTAATAGGTACATTACACAGTCAAAATTCGTTTTTCCTAAACTACACAAGAACAGATTTAGAGATGTGGTAGATGTAGGTATGGATAGTAAGGAGAATGCGATGGGTAAGGGAGCAATTTTTTCAACTACATTTTTTTAACCAAAAGACCCAAACCTTATAATCCTTGTTGAAAACTAGATCAATTTAAGACTCTAGTTCTATAATCCTTGCTTGGAGACTTGTATAGAATCTAAGCTTAGAGAATATGCTCTTTGAACCCTGGAAACATTGAAATCTAGCCCCCCTGCACTCAGCGGGGTTCTGGTGGAATGCTTCTTTAGAAAGGTGACTCATGAGATTCTCTGTTCAAAACATCAGAGACCTCTGAGAGATGAGGAAGCTTTTGTCTCCAAAATTCCAACCTCAGTCATAAACTATTTTTAGAAAGAAAATAAAATAAACTAGAAGTAGCAATTCAATTGACTTTGCAGTGCCAAGGTAACAGTTCATGCAAAGATGGGCTCAGTAAAGGACAGAAATGGTATGGACCTAACAGAAGCAGAAGATATTAAGAAGAGATGGCAAGAATACACAGAAGAACTAAACAAAAAAGATCTTCATGACCCAGATAATCACGATGGTGTGATCATTCACCTAGAGCCAGACATCCTGGANATCATGGCATCTGGTCCCATCACTTCGTGGGAAATAGATGGGGAAACAGTGGAAACAGTGACAGACTTTATTTTTGGGGGCTCCAAAATCACGGCAGATGGTGACTACAGCTGTGAAATTAAAAGACGCTTACTCCTTGGAAGGCAAGTTATGACCAACTTAGATAGCATATTAAAAAGCAGAGACATTAGTTTGTCAACAAACGTCCATCTAGCCAAAGCTATGGTTTTTCCAGTAGTCATGTATGGATATGAGAGTTGGACTGTAAAGAAAGCTGAGTGCTGAAGAACTGATGGTTTTGAACTGTGGTGTTGGAGAAGACTCTTGAGAGTCCCTTGGACTGCAAGGGGATCCAACCAGTACATCTTAAAGGAGATCAGTCCTGAATATTCATTGGAAGGACTGATGTTGAAGCTGAAACTCCAGTACTTTGGCNCATGTATGGATATGAGAGTTGGACTGTAAAGAAAGCTGAGTGCTGAAGAACTGATGGTTTTGAACTGTGGTGTTGGAGAAGACTCTTGAGAGTCCCTTGGACTGCAAGGGGATCCAACCAGTACATCTTAAAGGAGATCAGTCCTGAATATTCATTGGAAGGACTGATGTTGAAGCTGAAACTCCAGTACTTTGGCCACCTGCTGCAAAGAGCTGACTCATTTGAAAAGACCCTGATGCTGGGAAAGATTGAGGGAAGGAGGAGAAGGGGATGACAGAGGATAAGATGGTTGGATGGCATCACCAACTCATTGGACACGAGTTTGGGTAAACTCCAGGAGCTGGTGGTGGACAGGGAGGCCTGGCGTGCTGCAGTCCTTGGGGTCTCAAAGAGTCGGACATGACTACTGAGCGACTGAGCAGAACTGAACTGAAGAGTATGGCTAAATGAAAACAATGATTCCATGGTCCCTAATAGGCATTTTTCCAATCTATCCTCATAACAGGGAAATAGTCCATCACAGGCATCCTGGTTTTGTGTGCATGTTCAGTGGTTAGTCACTCTAGACTTTCCCTTACCAGTGAGATATGAAGAAAGAAACATGATTTAAAATTCTTCTGAGGAATCTGAGCATTAGGTAACTTATGGGCTCCAGGATATAGTCTGAGTGGAGACAGAGTGTCAGTGTTTTTAGTACCCTTGAAAGTAGTGAAAATTTTAGTTGCTCATTGGTGTCCAACTTTTTGTGAACTCATGGATTGCAGCCCACCAGGCTTCTCTCTCCATGAAACTCTCCAGGCTAGGATACTGGGGTGGGTAACCATTCCCTTCTCCAGGGGATCTTCCTGACCCAAGGGTCGAACTCAGGTCTCCTGCGTTGCAGGCAGACTACAGTCTGAGCCACCAGGAAGTCCTAGATCTCTGTTAAATCTATCCTTTAATAGATATCCAGAAGAATCATCCCTCCTCTGATTTGTGGAGCTCTGCTCTTGCCCAGGGGCTTCCCAGGTGGCACAATGGTAAAGAACCTTCCTGCCAATGCAGGAGACATGGGTTCGATCCCTGGATTGGGAAGATCCCCAGGAGAAGGAAATGGCAACCCACTCCAGTATTCTTGCCTGGAAAATTACATGAACAGAGGAGGCTGTCCATGGACTGGGCTACAGCCCATAGCATTGTAAAGAGTTGGACAGGACAACTGAGCACGCACCCACACATGATCTTGCCCAGTGTTTTTCTATACTTGTTCACTGGAGGACCCTGGAGGACTAGAAAACGCAGTGCTTTTTAGCGTCTACAGGAGAATATCACATAGGTCCAGAACCTCCATCAATGCCTTGATTAAATTCGGAAAAGATTCCTGTCTTCACCTTGACCCAAATTGTCCACAAATTGGCCTTTTCTTTTCATGGAGAAAGTACTTAGGTTAGTTTTTGCCTAAGGGCATGGACTAGCATAAATTATCCAGAACTATCTGGAAGCTGATCCTCTTTCTTGAATGAAGAAATAAAAGCAATTATGTCTATGTAGCACCAGCCACTTTCATAAAGCTTGGTGCTACCAATTCACCTTTTTTTTTCAAGGAGCTTTATAATAGTGTTACCTTCAAACAATCAAACAAACACAGACAAGACCCGCCGCTTTTCTCCCCTGTTGATTAAACATACCATTACACTCACCTGGCGTAAGAGATTTCTGCATGGCCAATTTTAGAAGAGGACTCAAAGTTGTCATTTTGTTAAGAACAGTTTATTTCGTAGTGGAATCAAAGACCATCCGTCTCTTGTCCGCTCCTGTTAACCGTGAATGGGTGACACGAGGGTGGACGTCAATCTTCTTCGGACACGCGTGGTAGCATTTGGTTAGCAGCCAGGTGTGCGTTAGCGTCACAAATCTATGAATCTTCTTTTTTTTTTTCTGTTCGCAGATTTTATTCTTCACCGTACAGTATTGCAACCAACCGCATGATTCCACAGACATCCATCACGCCATTCATTGCTGCTTCCCCTGTCTCTACATACCAGGTATGTCCGACTTACCTGCACGTCCCGAGAGACCTTTCTTGCCAAGAATAGACTATCTCAAGTCAAAAAGGACACCGTAGAATTTTTAAGTTGTCTTCCCTTTAGTCACATCTTAATGTCATAATGTTCAAACTATCCACTGAGCTTACACTTTCAAGAGCTTGTTTGCATCTGTTTCACTGAATTATAAAAATCCAGAGCTTGTTTGCATCTGTTTCACTGAATTATAAAAATCCATGGTGCTTCCATTCTGCCTGCTGAGTTTTCATGATTTTGCTACTTTTCAGCCAACCTTAGTACAGCTTTCTTACCACTGAGAGGTTACTTTGTGTGCTGTCTATTATTTTGGTTGTCACAGTTCCCTAGTGTATCTTTTCTGAGAGCACATTTCTGGCAACTCCTTGCACTCCCTTTGGGATACTGGATCATTGTCATTTGTCACAGTTGTTCTGTGTATCCATGGAAAGCTACATGGATGGATGCTAAATCATTGCTCCAAGAAATAGGGAAAATTATCAAAGGGGTAAAAGTAATTCCTACTTCCTCCTCTGACTTCATTCTCACTTCCAAAGAGGTCAGAAGAGACCTCAGGGTTTCCACATGTTGAAACACAAGAAGACTCAGTGTGTGTCCTAAACCGGACGTTGTCGCCAGTTAGCGTTAATTGTGCAGGTGGGAAGAAATAGCCATCCTTCCCCTCAAACTGGGCTCCTTATCTTATTCCTTTGAGTTATCACAAATATTTCTCCCTCCTTCTCTTTACCTCATAGAGTTCTTTAGACAGTTCTTCTAATTAGAAACAAAATTGCCTATGAATGCTATCTAGCTAGTCCAGTGGCGTTGCTACAGCTTTGGCGACGGAGGGCGAGAGTGTGCGCATGTGTGTTCCCTTATATCATGCATATGGTGGGGGTGGGCGTGGGGGTTGGGTGGGGATTGTGATGTTGCTGATTGCTACGAATTCAGTGAAGTTCCACGCTCTTCATCCACTACCTATCTATGTCACGGCAGGAGATGCCCACTGTCAGAGCGTCCCGCTGGAGACTATGCACATTTTTCCTTAGCAGATCCCCTCACTCCGAAGCAGATCATTTTCATTCTGTGTCTGCACTTAGGTTCTTGATACATGTCAGTGGGTGAGTGGAATAGACTTTTGTGTGAATTGCATTAGAGGGTCTCTGGATGGCTGATTTCTTAAATGCCTTTCCTTGGGACCCATGAGGCTAAGTGCAGATGCTGTTCAGTTTTTGTTCTTCCTACAGGCCTGCCTGGTTGTAATGTGTGCTTTTTGTTTCTTTTTTTTTACCCACTTTTAAAAATCTTGGCCTCTGTTTCAGCCAAGACCACCCACTGAGCTCCATTGTAGAGCACTTTGGTGTCATGAATAAAATGGCCACAGAGCTGTCATTTCACTTGGGAGGGTCCATAAGTGGAATTTAACTCCAGCTCTCTTTTCTCAAAAAGGAATTAGAGCAATTCCCTGCGTTGTTGACTCTTGCTTTTCACCACTTTTTTTTTTTTTAATCTAAAGTTCATTGGCAGTCTCATTGATGTGAGTCTTTTGAAACCAAAATCTTCAGGGCTATCTACGTCACAATCAGCTCTTAGAAGCTGACTTTCTCATTTAGCTGCTGGGAAACATTCAGAACATCTTCCTGGTTCATACATTCATTTTTAGTAACCATACCAATTACCACAAGAGAGAAAAATCACAGACTTACTTAACTTGGGTTTAACCCAAAGCACTCCCCCAAATTTCTGGTTGACCTCTCTAATTCATTCCCCAACTTTCACCACTTGGATTTATTTCCAAGATGGGATGACTTGAGAATTGGAGGTTAGAACCAATGACAGTTAAAAAAAAAGGAAGTCTTAGCAGTCATGCTAAGTAATGAAATGCTTCCTTCTTTATTCACCTGGGTCTTCCAGTGTGTTGACCTCCAAACAGCAGAGCCCTGAAGCCTCCTAAGACTTTCATCTCCAATACCAGCCTCTAAATGTGCCCATGGTGTAGCCTGGCCCATGTGGGCATTGCCGCCATCTCCAGTGAAGTAGGAATTTTCTTTCATTTTACCATGTTTCAGGGACCAAATCAATCGGGTCCAAGAGTTTCCTTTCTATCCTTAGTTTTAAGCACTGATTTGCTGTAAGTCAGATGGACTCTGCTTTCTTATTACCTAGTGTGACTCCACTGAACGCAAGAACCGAGTTCTCTCTGTGATTGCTTTGTGCTAATAAATGCTGTTTGATGCATAGGTCCAGAGTACTTCATGGATGCCTCATCCGCCATACGTTATGCAACCAACAGTAAGTGTTCTCAGTCACCTGAGGCTCGATGTTTCTATTATCTGAGTGCAAGCTTTTGTAACGTGTAGAAGCTCTGGGGTAAAGCTTTTGTTCTATTCTATGCCTTTTTCTGGCAGCCTTATTTTCGAGATACAAAGCTGTTCCTGAAATTCTACAAAAGCATGGACAACAGACAGAGATAGTGACGGTGATGGAGAGAGAGAGAGAGTTGAGAGAGGAAGAGAGAGGGAGGGAGAGACAGAATCAACTTGATTGGAGGAAATAGCAATCAACCTCTCGCGTTGATGTCTGCCATTCGTTATGAGGAGGGAAGGTCTACAGGCAGTACTGTGTGCTCTGGACAGTTAAATCCATTATAGGAGGAAAGCCTTTCTGTCGTCCTTCTCCTTCTGTTATGCTTTCTTTTCCTTGGATGCTTTGGGAATGAGTTTGCGAATCATGGCTCAATGAGTCGTCAAAGCAGAATATTTGAAATAGGAAGATATTAATCAACTAATAGGTGTGGCTAGATAGTAGATGGTAAGGTTGGTAGATGACTTTTATGCTAACCGAAAGGGTTATTCTCTTCTTTAGTGGAAAGTTTCTTCTCCAAATACTCAAACTGTGTTCCACTAGCTAGCTTTTTCCATTTTGTGGTACAATATGACATTCATCCCAAAGGAAAAATATTAGATATTCCATAAGAATACAGGCTGAAGGCGAGTGACTCCATGTATCTTTGTCAAGTTCTTGCATGCTTTCTAGCTCTTGAAAAGAGGAGGACTGGAAGATTCCTAGAACAGTACACTCATGAGGGTTTGGAGAAGGGGAAAGGTCCCCAGTGGGAAGCTGTGTGACAGGGTCTCTGGTGTCCTCTCCTGAGTCTGTTCAAATCTGGAACTTCAGATCCTCTTCTGTTGCTATACTTACCATGGCTTTGTGGAGGATCAAAGCCAAGAGAATATACGAAAACAATGTTGAAAGTATGACATACCTTATTATGGTCATTAATCCTTATTAGTGAATGTATCGGTCGTACAAAGAAGAAGCAATGCTACATTTTAACTCTTTTCAAAGCTAAATATAAATAAAGTCATGCATATCAAAAACAGGGGGTTACATACACAGGCATCCATTTCCTGGACTCAGAGAATCACAGCACCTGGCTTTCATAATGGAGCTTTCTCCAGTTGTTGTTGTCTTTTGTTTTTTAAAGGAGCATTCCATGTTGCTCAGAGTGTTTTGATAGTTTGCTTTGTATTTGCAAAATAAAGTATATGTAGCTTCTGACAACAGAACTTTAGACCCTATTTTGCAAATGTCCCTGTTTACTCTTATGTGCCTATCTTGGGGGCTTTGTGAGTTCATCTGGTCTGTGTTGTGGAAATCAGACCGACAGGCAAGGAATCCAGGCTGTTCTTTTCTGTCCAAGTCATCAGGTAGAATCCAATAGAAGCTGCCAGAACAACATATAGCACAGACTGGGCCAACACGGGAAGAGGGGAAAAACCCTTGCCAAGTTCTAAAGAGACTTTCTAGAAGGAAGCAACTACCTTCTAAGGAAATAATGTGTGTGTGTGTTTAGAGAGTGCAGAGGCTAGCTTGGTCCTCATGCGGAGGTCAAGCATCATCTCATTACGACGTTAAGGAATGCACATCTGGCAAAATCTGAATTTTTTTTAAGATACCAAAGGTGTATGAGTCTACAATACTTGCAAAGCTGTGAGGAGAAGGGAAGACATTCGTGTTTTATTTCAGCTGTCATTCAGGACCCTAGCAAAGTGTTTCATGAGCAACTCCTCCTCCCTACCCCAGCTTCCAGCTTCACTCATTTTGGGATGTATTATTTCTAGTATCTTTCTCCCTAGCAATAGGTGTGTGTGTGTGTGTGTGTGTGTGTGTGTGTGTGTGTGTGTGTTCATTTGTCCCTATGAGATCTTCTTGCCATGGCTGCTGCTCCCCATTACCCCTTCCCCTTCTCAAACATGATGTTTGAGCTTAGGTCACCCTGTCTAAGACTGCAGTTCCCATCCTTTTGGCACCAGGGACTGGTTTTGTGGAAGATAATCTTTCCACAAACCAGTGGGGTGGGGGATGGTTTCAGGATGATTCAAGGGCATGACATTTATTGTGCAATTTATTTCTATTATTATTACATCAATTCCATCTCAGATCATCAGGCATTAGATCCTGGAGGTTAGGGACCCCTGGTTTAAGATGTAGCCCTTGTGCCTGGGACAGATTTCCTGGGAGCAAGAGTGGCGCTGGGCCACCCACCACTTTGCTGTTTTTAACTTGGAAACACTGGCTAAACAGCATTTTGGAAACACATTACTTGTACCATCAGTTGTTTCCTTATAACAGTTTTGTTGGTCGTTTTATTGTATGAAGATCCTTGATGCAGCTGATCTTGGTTTTATTATCAGAGTGGGGTTGTTTAAATTAATTGCTCTGTAATATTAAAACATAAAAATACATAGGTGATGATTTAGGGCAAAGAAATAAAATCACCTGGATGTGAAGAGAAGGAGTGAATGACTTGGTGATTAACAGCATGGACTCTTGGTTAGGCTCTTTGGGAGAGGAAATCCTTTCTGATCTAGGACTTTGGGCAGTTAAACTTCCTGAGCCACAATTTTCCTGTCTGTAATATGGACACAATCACGGCTAAATTATAATGCTTTCAGTTGATTAAATGAAGTAATGCTTTAAAGCTCTTAAAATAGCAACCAGGAAATATCAAACACTCAATCAATTACTGTTATCATGACTCAGTTATATGAGTGGATGACTGCAAATTCTGCTTTAGATTAGGCAAATTATGTAAAATGAGTGTTGGTACAGGAAGAACTGGAGAAAAAGCAATAATCAGCTGTGTCTACCACATTTATCCTGCTCATTTTCCACCCTTTACTAATGAGTTTGGTGGAGGTAGCCTCTGTGGCTATAAATAAGATGAATCACGTAGATTGGTGCTTCTCTGATTTGCTTGCTGAATCTTTCAACACCTATAATAAAAATAAATACAAGTAAGGAAAATAAGAATTAAAGGCCTACTGGGTTACCTCTTGTGTGGCAGTCACTGGAACCTACTTTACAAATAAATTCAAGGTGTGAATAGCTACACACCTCCCTTAGGTTGTCCATCATAATGATTTGTTGACAACTTTTCTCCTTTCTCATGTCTTCTCTTCCACGATTTTGCGAACCTCTCACAGATAAGGTCTCAGTATATAGGGTAAAGACATGCTTCCCCCACTGTGATGAAGCTCACGGACCCCTGCACTGGACCCAGAGTCCTGCAGGTTCTTTGAGGCTTGACTCACCGGCCCCAAGGTCTCAGCCAGGCTTCTATCTGAAGCCAGTGCTTCGGTCAAGTCTTAACCCAGATCATGGTGCCTCTGGTCTTTTTCTACCTGGGAGGGGTAATGATCTGTAAGGGAGACGTGAACTGATGGAAAGAAGGGATGAGAGACTGACAGAAATCCTGAGCGTAAAGCTACAGCTGGCTTAGGCTTTCTTCTTCAGAGACTGACATTTCTGAGTTGTGTTCAGTGTGTCTTTTCGTAACTTTAGAAGAAAGACTCTGAGAAACTTTTCACTTTTAAGGAAAAGGGGCTAAAAGTTTCCTTGCCTGGATCCTCTCTTGTACTGATGTTTCTGCAAGGAAACCATTCTCTGTTTGTTGGACTCTGGAACTTGATTGGGTCAAATCCTGCTGATGACAGTGAGAGCATTTTTATTTGCGCTTTATTTTTTGTTCACTGAAAAAGAACACTGCGAGACGAAATCAGGAATGCACTCTTTGCTGACGTTGCCGATGCCATCAGGCATGTGTTGCTGATTGCCAGTGCAAGATTTCTTTCCTAAACTCTGAAATTTTACCATGATGCTGGCAGGATTTTAATAGGTGATGGATTGAACTAGATATCTACTTTGCTTGGCAGCTTGTCACACTGGAATCTTCTATGAATGCAGAGTTGAAATCCCCATGTTGGGATACATTGGGTATTTTGTTAAATCTGTGCTGACAGGGAGAAAAGATGATAGCTCCCAAGAAGAAGCAGAGTTCAGTTGTCTTAAATTCTGTTTAGGCTTATGTGAATCATAAATCTTCTCTTCTTCATGTGTTTAGCATTATTTATTCTCAAAGATAAAGGTCAGTTTTTATTTTTACCTAATTACAAATAGGATATCTAACTACTAGATTTCTCTGGTCGCTCAGACTGTAAGGAATCCACCTTGCAGTGCAAGAGACCCAGGTTCAATCCCTGGATTCTGAAGATCTCCTGGAGAAGCAAGGGATACCCACTGCAGTATTCTTGCCTGGAGACTCCCATGGACAGAGGAAGCTGGAGGGCTACAGTCCGTGGGGTCGCAAAGAGTCAGACATGACTGAATGACTGTACTAATACTATACTGTCTAACTACAGGATTCTAAGAAATGCAAGATGCTTTTATGGAACCACTGCGTGAGTTGTTGCTATACATGGCCAAATTATAACACTTCTGATGAATCAACCTTACATTTACAGCTAACGTGTCAATATAAACTTTCCCACTAGAACAACAACAACAAAAATTTCAAGAAAGCTCCAAGAATATTTCATTGGTAATTGGTGATTAGGTAAGGCTTAATTTTAAGGGCTGTGTCCTCCAGACTTGCAGACACGTTTCCCCTAAAAGCACATCATCAAGTTTGGAAAGGACATTGAAATCATTAGAATTCTGTTCAGAAAGCAGTGTTTTCAGATAGAATCTTTTTATTCCAGCTGCTGAGCTGAGCAAAAATTCTAACCTTCTGAGTTTCATTGTCAAAGTACCAAACAAAGACAACATGTGTTTGCTATGTAGGGACTTTCCCGGGTGGATCTATGGGCCAAATCTTTTTAAAGAAACTAGCAAACACAAATCAGTAACTTTAGCCCATGTACACTATTTCTACCAGAAGAAAATTCAAAAATGTTTGAAAATAAATTTAGAAGGAACATCTTCATCTTCATATGGGTGTCAGCTCCCTGTAAGTAGATTTCTGGGGTAAAGTAAATACAGACACTTGCACACAACGTCTCTCTCATACCCTAACTACTGTAGCAAGTAGCGCTGGTCTTGCCATTGTTAAATGTAACTTCAAAATTCTATGGCAACTTAAAAAAAATAATCTAAAATGAACTTAGGGGCAATTAACATTTAAACAATGAAATTCAGAGCTCATGACTCAAAAGTGCCTGCACAGCCACTATGGAGGTTCCTTGAAAACTAAAAGTAGAGTCTCCGTGTAGTAGTCTTAGTCTCTCAGTCATGTCTGACTCTGTGTGACACCGTGGACTGTGGCCCGCCAGGCTCCTCTGTCCATGGGATTCTCCAGGCAAGAATGCTGGAGTGAGTTGCCATTCCCTTCTCCAGGAGATCTTCCCAACCCAGGAATAGAATCCGGGTCTCCTGAACTGAAGGCAGGTTCTTTACCTTCTGAGCTAAGGGAAGATCCAAGTAAAAGTCCCTCAGTCATGTCTGACTCTTTGCGACCCCATGGACTATACAGACCATGGAATTCTCCAGGCCAGAACACCAGAGTGGATTCCCTTCTCCAGGGGATCTTCCCAACCCAGGGATCGAACCCAGGTCTCCCACAATGCAGACAAATTCTTCATCAGCTGAGCCACAAGGCAAGCCCCAGAATACTGGAGTGGATAGCCTTATCTCTTCTCCAGCAGATCTTCCCCACCAGGAATCAAACTTGAGTTTCCTGCATTGTGGGAGGATTCTTTACCAACTGAGCTACCAGGGAAGAACCCCAAAAAGTGAATGTCCCTCAGTCGTATCCGACTCTTTGTGACCGCATAGACTATACATTTCGTGGAATTCTCCAAGCCAGAATACTGGAGTGGGTAGCATTTCCCTTCTCCAGGGGATCTTCCTACACTAACCCAGGGATTGGACCAAGGTCTTCTGCATTGCAGGTGGATTCTTTACCAGCTGAGCCACAAGGGAAGCCTAAATGAAACTGAAAGTCACTCTGTCCACTCCAACTCTTTGCAACCCCATGAACTAGTTCTCCAGGCCAGAATACTGGAGTGGGTAACTTTTTCCCTTCTCCAGTGCATCTTCCCTACCCAGGAATCAAACAGGGGTTTCCTGCATTGCAGGAGGGTTCTTTACCAACTGAGCTACCAGGGAAGACAACCCAAGAGTGAAAGTCGCTCAGTTGTGTCTGACTCTTTGTGACCCCATGGACTGTACAGGCTAGAAAACTAGAGTGGATAGCATTTCCCTTCTCCAGGGGATCTTCCCAACCCAGGCATAGAACCCACGTCTCCTGCATTGCAGGTGGATTCTTTACCAGTTGAGCCATCAAGGAAGCCCCAAAGACTCCATATGACCCAGCAATCTCACTCCTGGGCAAATGTCTGGAGAAAACTATGATTCAAAAGGATACATGCTCCCCAATATTCATTGCAGCACTATTTACAATGACAGGACATTGAAGCAACCTAAACGCCCACCAACAGAGGAATGGATAAAGATGTGGTACATATATGTAACGGAATATTACTCAGCCATTCGATACATGTATATGTGGTACATATATACAATGGAATGGTTTCAATATTGAAAAAAGAAATAATGCCATTTGCAGCAACAGGGCGAGATCTAGAGACTCATACTGACTGGAGTAAGTTAGAAAGGGAAAAGTGAATNTTGGAACCAGTCTGTTGTTCCATGTCCAGTTCTAACTGTTGCTTCCTGACCTGCATACAGATTTCTCAGGAGTCAGGTCAGGTGCTCTGGTATTCCCATCTATTTCAGAATTTTCCACAGTTTGTTGTGATCCACACAGTCAAAGGCTTTGGCATAGTCCATAAAGCAGAAGTAGATGTTTTTCTGGAACTCTGTTGCTTTTTCCATGATCCAACGGATGTTGGCAATTTGATCTCTGGTTCCTCTGCTTTTTCTAAAACCAGTTTGATCATCTGGAAGTTCATGGTTCACGTACTGTTGAGGCCTGCCTTGGAGAGAATTTTGAGCATTACGTTGCTAGCATGTGAGTGCAATTGTGTGGTAGTTTGAGCATTCTTTGGCATTGCCTTTCTTTAGGATTGGAATGAAAACTGGCCTTTTCCAGTCCTGTGGCCACTGCTGAGTTTTCCAAATTTGCTGGCATATTGAATGCAGCACTTTCACAGCATCATCTTTTAGGATTTTAAATAGCTCTACTGGAATTCCATCACCTCCATTAGCTTTGTTCACAGTGATGCTTCCTAAGGCCCACTTGACTTCGCATTCCAGGATGTCTGACTCTAAGTGAGTGATCACACCATTGTGATTATCCGGGTTGTGAAGATCTTTTTTGTATAGTTCTTCTGTGTATTTTTGCCACCTCTTCTTAATATCTTCTGCTTCTGTTAGGTCCATACCATTTCTGTCCTTTATTGTGCCCATCTGTGCATGAAATGTTCCCTTGGTATGTCTAATTTTCTTGAAGAGATCTCTAGTCTTTCCAGTTCTATTGTTTTCCTCTATTTCTTTGCATTGTTCACTAAGAAAGGCTTTCTTATCTCTCTGTGCTATTCTTTGAATTCTGCATTCAAATGGGTATATCTTTCGTTTTCTCCTTTGCCTTTCACTTCTCTTCTTTTCACAGGTATTTGTAAGGCCTCCTCAGATAACCATTTTGCCTCTTTCCATTTCTTTATCTTGGGGATGGTCTTGATCTCTGCCTCCTGTACAATGTCACAAACCTCCATCCATAGTTCTTCAGGCATTCTGTCTATGAGATCTAATCCCTTGAATCTATTTGTCACTTCCACTGTATATTTGTAAGAGATTTGATTTAGGCTATACCTGAAAGGTCTAGTGGTTTTCCATACCTTCTTCAATTAAAGTCTGTTTAGCAACAAGGAGTTCATGATCTGAGCCACTGTCAGCTCCCAGTCTTATTTTTGCTGGCTGTATTGAGCTTCTCCATCTTTGGCTGCAAATAATATATTTAATCTGATTTCGATATTGGCCATCTGATGATGTCCATGTGTATAGTCTTCTCTTGTGTTATTGGAAGAGGGTGTTTACTATGACCCATGCATTCTCTTGGCAGTGCATTCTCAGCCTTTGCCCTGCTTCATTCTATACTCCAAGGCCGAATTTGCCTGTTACTCCAGGTATTTCTCGATTACCTACTTTTGCGTTCCAGTCCCTTATAATGAAAAGGACATCTATTTTTGGGTGACTGGAGCTACTTTGAGGAGATATCCCACTTCCAAGGGCAAAGGAGAAGCCCTAGTAAGAGGGGCAAAATCACATTTAGAATTAAACCCCATTCCCACCAAGATGCTCAGAGGGCTCAAACAAACCTTGTGCACATGAGAGCCCAGAGGCCCCACAGAGACTGAGATGGAACTGTGTTTGAGTGTCTCCTGCAGAGGCATGGGTCAGCAGTGGCCTGCTGCAGGGGCAAGGGCTATGGTGCAGCAGAGCTGGGTATGGCGTAAACTGTCTTGGAGGAGGTCACCATTAACCCCACCATAGAGCCGCCAGAGCTTACACATGACTGGGGAAACAGACTCTTGGAGGGCACAAACAGAACTTTATGCACACCAGGACCCAGGAGAAAGGAGCAGTGACCCCACAAGAGACTGACCCAGCCTTGCCTGTGAGTGCCCAGGTGCCCAAGGTTGGCCATGTTATCACAGATGGCAGGGTTCCTTCTTTTTGTGACTGAATAATATTCCAGTATGCGCAGACATATACGTATGTGTGTATATATGCATAGACATATATAATAAGTATATAAAACGTCCATTCTTCCATTCATCCATTGATGGAGACACGTTGTTCCATATCTTTGCTATTGTGAATAATTCTACAGTGGACATGAGAGTAAAATATCCATTTCTCCTTGAAACGGTCACTTGATTAAGTCTTTTTCTGTGACCTGTTATACCAGGCATTGACTGTTCATTTTAGGAAACTGAGAACATTGATTTCAATGAAAAAACCAACAGAAAATATACAAATATTTTTCAGCATTAAATATGCACAGAATACTCTAGATACTGTTTAAAGTTAGGGAGAGTAAGAAGAAAACAGTCTGTCCTCAAGGCATACAGTCTCTTTGTGGAATAATTATTACATGCTCAGAATGACTCAGTTAAAACTCTACAGCAGAAAAGGTATGAATTGTTTGGCATTTATGTAACATTGAAAATGGCAAAGTAACTATGAACAGTTAAGGGCATGGAGGAACAGAGATGAAAATAAGGACTTAGAGAATGGGTATGCTGTTGGACAATGAAGTACCATCTCACGCCGGTCAGAATGGCTGCAATCCAAAAGTCTGCAAGCAATAAATGCTGGAGAGGGTGTGGAGAAAAGGAAACCCTCGTACACTGTTGGTGGGAATGCAAACTAGTACAGCCACTATGGAGAACAGTGTGGAGATTCCTTAAAAAACTGCAAATAGAACGGCCTTATGACCCAGCAGTCCCACTGCTGGGCATATGCACCGAGGAAACCAGAATTGAAAGAGACATGTGTACCCCAATGTTCATCGCAGCACTGTTTATAATAGCCAGGACATGGAAACAACCTAGATGTCCATCAGCAGATGAATGGATAATAGAGCTGTGGTACATATACACAATGGAGTATTACTCAGCCATTACAAAGAATACATTTGAATCAGTTCTAATGAGGTGGATGAAACTGGAGCCGATTATACAGAGTGAAGTAAGCCAGAAAGAAAAACACCAATACAGTATACTGATGCCTATATATGGAATTTAGAAAGATGGTAACGATAATCCTGTATGCAAGACAGCAAAAGAGACACAGATGTATAGAACAGTCTTTTGGACTCTGTGGGAGAGGGAGAGGGTGGGATGATTGGGGAGAATGTCATTGAAACATGTATACTATCATATAAGAAACTAATCGCCAGTCCAGGTTTGATGCATGATACAGGATGCTTGGGGCTGATGCACTGGGATGACCCAGGGGGATCGTATGGGGAGGGAGGAGGATGGGGGGTTCAGGATGGGGAACATGTGTTCACCCGTGGTGGATTCATGTTGCTGTATGGCAAAACCAATACAATATTGTAAAGTAATTAGCCTCCAATTAAAATAAATAAATTTAAATTAAGAAGTAAAATAAAATAAAAATAGAAAGGGGACCTTTTCCATGAAATTAAAACACAAAAAGTTTGAGGGGGTCCTCAGATTATTTCAGGAGGCAGCAAGGCAAATAGCCTGCCTTAAGTGAGATGGCTGTGGTTAGGGAATAAGAAAAAGGTTTTGTTCAAAAGGTACATTGTTGTCTATTGAAATGTAACTATTGTTCATCGAATATGGCATACTTTCCTATACACTTTTTAAATTTTTTAAAGAACTTTTCTTTCTTTTTTTTTTTTTTTTGCTCGGCTGTGTCGTCATTGCCGCGTGTGGGCTTTCTGTAGTGTGGTAAGTCAGCCTGGGCTTCTCACTGCAGAGGCTCCTCTTGTAGCTCGAGGGCTCGGTAGCTGTGGGGCAGAGGCTTAGTTGCTCCACAGCATCTGGGATCTTCCTGGACCAGGAATTGAACCCGTGCCTCTTGCACTGGAAGGCGGATTCTTAACAAATGGACCATAGGGAAGTCCCAAGGAATAGCATACTTTTTAGAACTGAAGGCATGTAATTCTGAATAAAAGATTGACAGGTACAAAGAGAAAAAGTGCCAACGATACATCACCTTTGCTCTGTCCAGTATGTACTCAGAATTTCTTTTTCAGAGCTACATCACGAAACTGGAATTTGCCCATTCATTTATAAACGTGTTGACAACATTACAATCTTAATAACCATTTAGCATATCAAATATAATTAAATGTTGTAAACATTGGATATAGTGTTTATCGTATCTCTGAAAGCCTTATTTTCTGTGGATTACCTCTAGAAAAAGCAAGTGTGCAGCTAAAATAAAATCCATATCATACTTTCTAGGAAACAGTGAGTTACCAAGGCAACACAGTCATATATAGGTATGGCAAATAATTTACTTTATAAACATTGCCAGGGCAACAGAAACTACTTATGAAATGACTGGAGGATTGAGGATGAGGGCACAGATAATCTATGGAACTATTTGTTCTTTTGTAGCACATTGGAATAAAATATTCCAGTGCTATATCTGAAACCTTCACAGTTTTGTGAAGTATGTGAATATTCATTAAACAAATGATAATGAGTAAGTTTAAATATCAAGAGTATTTCTAAATATTAAAAGGTATGTTATTCACTATTTCTTGCCTTGCAGAAATGTCATAGGGATATTTTAGTTTGCTTTAAAGGTTAACCCTTGTTGGGTTAACATTGGAGAGCCCAGTTATTGCTACCTAGGTTCTATGTTTGCAGTTTAGGGTCATCGTTAACTGTGTTGACTAGTGTAGGTTTTGTTAGAGAAATAATTAAGATGTAACAGATGTGGGGAGGGGACACAGTCATATATGCTATAATGATGTATGCTTTGGGAAAAAAAGGCAATATTTTAGCTTCAGCGACAAATATAAGACGTTTTACAGTTTATAGTCTTATTCTTAAAAATACTAATACAAATGCTGGTAACGTGCCTTCAAACTTTACTACGGCCTACGAGGAATATTTACTAAAGGTAAGACTTGAATTCACACTTTTTCTCTGTTTCAATATAGTTTGCTTCTCTCTTGTTCAAGCTCCCTCTTAGAAAATACTTATATTCAGCTAGGGGTGGTCAGGAAAATGTGTGCAAATCAGATAATTGGTAAAGAAGATGGAGTTTTTCATTGTGCCAGGAAGTAAAGGAGTAAGGGCAGGCTTCACAGAGGAGGGAACTCCCGAGCTTGGCTTTTGCCCACCGGTTTGATAGAGATGCGAAGAGGCAGGGTTCTCCACTAACGTGTTCCTATTTTTGTATGCAGTGTATCCAGTACTATCACGTGTATGTGTAGGGGACAAAATTAAATCCTTATTTGAAACATCTAGTCTTTCGAGCAAGTAGAGAAGTTAAAGTCTTGTGAAAGTAGAGAGTTAAAGTAAACACCTCCTAAGTATTTTTTTCTATGAATTCATAGGGATGATTGTATTTGGGGAATGGAATTGTCTTAGAGAGTAAGCTGGCTGTTCCCTGAGTGGTGGGGTCGGGGAGGAGACAGGAAAGGAAGCGCAGAGAGAAGGACTCGGTGCCCATCGGTCTTTAGACAAGTTCGGCTTATCCATCCACTGTTCTGTTTGCATTTCAGTTAATATTGCTATCCGTTGAAAAACAAACTTTTCAGGCACAGTGGTGGGTGTCAGGGAGGAGTGTTCTACGCAACCCCAGCTCATAGGCAAGGCTTTGCAAACACCAGCTCATAGGCTTGACTTATGCACCACGTGTGACAGCTGGTGAGCATCAGAGAGGGCCAGGACTTTCCATAGGCTCCCAGGTGCCTCTGATGCTGCGTCTGCCATGAACATGACATGCGTGTGACCTTCAACAGTGGGGCCACAGGAGGTGTGACTTAATCACGCATTAGGGCTGTCATCCCATCATCCCACTTGAACGGCATCTTCCCCTGGAGATATGCCCACATCTCTGGGCAAAGCTTACCACCAGACCCTTCACAAGCTCTCCACTCAGAATTGTGTGAAATGTGCAGGGCGTGTTTACTATCGCTTGGGTGCCATGAAATAATCACTGCACTTCCGGAACTAGGCTGTCTTAGGTCCAATCTCTGAGCACCCCCAGGTGGAAGTGGGACTCCCACCCTCCTTAGAGCCCAGGAGAGTTTTGTGTCTCAGCACTCAACTACCAGCAAATGCTTCTTGTCATGCTATTCAGATGACAAAGTCAGACGGTTGGCATGCTAGGGAAAAAAGTATAGCAGGACTTATATGTCTACTTGAGGGGTTTGTATTTGCTTTTGTGTTATTTCTTGTTTTTCTACTATGGAATCAATTTGGGAGGAATTTTTCAATGATGTTATCCTAGAATAGAAAATTTTTTAAATTTCCTTTTGGGAATAATTTTCACAAAAAATTATTATTCATATGAGGAAAACAAGTTGATCAGGTTATATTCACAAAACAGACTGAGATAAATGCTATGTGATGGATGCATAGGAAAATAGGTAATGGATGCCTTATCCTGGGGCATTTGACGGGTTCTTTCTCAGCTAGAGTATACTTTTACTATTTGAGAGCTTATCACATATACTTCACAATATCTCTCCCTTTTCATTTAGTTTCTTGTGCAGACTAGGTACTGACTATTTGCTGATAGACTACACTGCATGAGCAATTTCTGCATTGGCAGTTATTGATACATGGCAAGTATTCAGCTTTTGTTAGACAAGGATGCTGACCAAGTTTACTGAGGAGAGCAAAAGGGTACATCTTCTTTGAATCCAAGTCTAACACTTAAGGGCCATTTGTCTTTGTAGATTGGATTATTAAATTGTGTCACTTAGAGTCAACAGATTTGTTCGAAACTAAAATTTCACTTATTCCAATTGCTTTTCAGTTATAGATTTGTTTATATTAGCTTAAGCAAACGGTGTTAATCACCAAATATCTTTGTTGCTTTATCTCTGCTCTCCTGCCTTTCTGGGAAATTTGGAAAAGGTTTGCAAGATTTATTTTGTCCATTACGAAGCTCTAGAATACAGTGTTTGCAATAGAATGATGCAGTTGTTGGCCATGGTTGATCACTATAGGCAAAGGCTATATATAGTGAAGCATGATTCTTGCCAGTCTCTTCTCCATCTTCTTTCCCTTCTTAAAAACCTAAAAAATCAGTAGATATATTTATTAGCAGCAGCAACCTTTGTTTTCACTGTGATGTAGGAAAACACTCTTCTCAGATTGAATAGCAGAATGAATTTGGAAAAATTCATACGGTTTGATATCTGAGCAAGTTTAGTTCTTCTGCTTCCTGTGTGACCTAATTTTCTACCAGCAAATCTCTTTCTTTTGATATTGAGATTCACTTGAATATAAAAGAGATATCTACCCCCTTCATACCCAAGGAGAATGAGCAATAAGAATTTCTACCTTAACCCACTCTTAGAAAAGATCTGAGGGCTTCTTACAATTAAAGACATTCTCCAAAAGATGGTCAACTTAAAAAGGAACATACGGCATATAGCACAGGACATAAAGATATCAAAACTTTGGGCTGTCTATGGGTAGCTTATAAATAACGGACTATTAAAATTTTGTCTTGAGAAGTCAAGGCCAAATGGTTAAGATGAAAAAGAAAAAAAAAAGAAAAAAAGGTTATACTGTTTCTTTCACTGATAAAAGAAAACATATCATAAGGCCAAGGAGAATTTTTTTTTCTTTTTCTGCTGCAATATGCTAGACAATAATTATAATGGTGTAATGTTATTTCCTAAATAAATATCTTAGCAGTCTTACATGCAGAGATAATAAATGTGGCAATTTAGTTTATTAACTCTCAAAAAAACCAAGCAAATGTTAACTTGAAATTTTGTGATGAAATGTCTAGAGCAGCTAAATTAAGATTCTTCACATTTATAAGTTTCCCATAACCTAACTTGATACAACCATGCTACTTAGGAAATCTAATTGCTTAGAACTGGGCTTGTTTGGTCTTTCAAATTTCCTTCACTTCAGTCAGGATTTTATGAAATTTTATGCTATCTGACATCATCGTCGCATGAAGTCTTCTTTTTTTTCTTCCTCACTTAAGGGGGGTAATATGCAGGATTATCTGTAGTGTATGCCATAATTCTCGAGAACATCTTTCAGAATAGCCTGAAGATGCCCTCAGTTGATATCCTATGGATCTGTTTCTTTGAGTGTTTGAGAAACAAATTTCGCCTAAATATTGATGGTAGGTGTGAGAATGAATTGGCCAGCATCACTTAGTGGCTTGTGAAGTACTCATGATTTTTAGTGGTATTGGGACCTGTTTTGTTGCTAAGATGAATCAGGGGTGAAATATATTGATAGAAAACAGAATCAACATAACTGAATTATTTGATATGGATTTGCGAAGAGTTGACTCATTGGAAAAAACTTTGATGCTGGGAGGGATTGGGGGCAGGAGGAGAAGGGGACGACAGAGGATGAGATGGCTGGATGGCATCACCGACTCGATGGACGTGAGTCTGAGTGAACTCCAGGAGTTGGTGATGGACAAGGAGGCCTGGCATGCTGCGATTCATGGGGTCGCAAAGAGTCGGACACAACTGAGTGACTGAACTGAACTGAACAAGAATTTTAGAATAATATGCATAGGTTGAAGCCAAATCATGGCATTGTATCTTGCAGTCATTCTTCAAGTTCAGCTGACTCTGAAAACTGCACTTGAGAAATGACAGCAAAATCAGATAGTCAACAGGGAAGACAAAGCATACCTTCCTGCTGGCTTTGATAGGAAGACACACAAATAGTTAAGTTGGCATCACACTATTTACATAAGACATTTTTTTAATTAATATGGTGCTTTCCTTGTGGCTCACATGGTAAAGAATCTGCCTGCAGTGCCGGAGATCTGGGTTCGATCCCTGTGTTGGGAAGTTCTCCTGGAGAAGGAAATGGCAGCTTACTACAGTATTCTTCCCTGGAGAATCCCATGGAGAGAGGAGCCTGGCAGGCTACAGTTAATGGAGTCACAAAGAGTCAGACACTTCTGAGTGACAAACACTTTCACTTTCATTCTGTTCCTTTTTAAATCAACTAATGTTAAATATGACTTCATCGTATGTGATGGAAGCCAGGACCAAGCTGGGAAATGTGAAAGCAGATTACAAGAACAGGATTCATCCTTATCCATATTAAAAAGAAAATTGTATTCCTGACTTCTTAATTCTCATTTAGCACAAAGGAAATCAACTTAATTATCAACTTGCACTCTGAACAGTAATCTTAAAACTTCTATTTAGAATAGAGGACTTTTTCAAGAAGTTGCTCTGAAAGTGTTTTAAATCAATACACATTAGAACTACATCTGCATAGCAGTAGTGTATATTAAAAATCAATTCTTACTTTCCTATAAAGCCTTTTATCTCTTCAGTCTGGTACCTCAAGTATTTTCAATCAATACTAAAAAAATCATTATAATGCTAAGTTTGTATTACATGCTACATGCAGAAATCCTTAGATTCAAATGTCACACTCTTCAACAAATGATTCTGGGAAAACTGTACAGCTACATGTTAAAAAAAAAAAAAAAGAAATCAGATCATTCTTTAACACCAGACACAGAAATAAGCTCAAAATAGATTAAAGACTTAAATGTGAGACCAAACACTATAAAACTCATAGAAGAAAACATAGGCAGAACACTCTCTAATGTAAATCGCAGCAATATCTTTTTCTTTTTCAGTCCATCTCCCAGAATAATGGAAATAAAAACAAGAATAAACAAATAGGACCTACTTAAAAGATTTTGCACAGCAAAGCAAACAATAAACACAGCAAAAAGACAAGCCACACTGGGAGAAAATATTTGCAAATGATGTGACCAAAGGTCACACTCGGTAATTATTTCTCTAACTTCCTGAGATGCATATACAAAATTTATTTCCAAGAATACTTTATACTATACATGGCATGGACAGATGACTGGCTGGATGGACACCATATATATTTTTCTGTCCACACATGCTGGTCTCCACTATGTATATTATTTCCAAAACACTGACCTATTCATATAAGACAAATAGGTAGATGTTTATATGAGCATCTTCAAAGTCTCACTTATATGATACAAAACAAAGACTAAACGCTGTTGAGATTCACAGGATGAACTAGAATGAGAAAAGAATGAAAGTGGTGAAGGAGATGAAATAGAAAAACCGAGGAAGAGAGAAACGGCTAGGAAGGATGCCCAGGTCAAATCTGACTCTACCTGATTTCATCCTAGAAATCATCCCATAGAAGGCGATGTCCTCAGATCGAATTAGTGAATGGAAGAGAAGGATTAAGTTCGAGATCAGGGAGGCACAGTTCCTTCGGGGCATGTTGAATTTGTGGAACCAGAAGAAGGTTTTCAGTATGTAGCTTTTCGTATATAAACCTGGTAGTGAGAGACTGGGGAGCGTTTCATTCCCATTGGAGAGAACAGACGGGATTTCTAACAATCCACTTACTTTTCACTAATAATTACCTATTAGCAAGAGCTCTTAAATATAAGAATATGCAACAATATGACGACATTACATCTAGTTCACTACTCTAGTGTGCACTAAATCAAATGCTTGCTTATGCTCCTTGTAAGGGAGATTATTTAGCAATTTATATTTTGCTCACATGTATAATTTTAAGATCAATTATATATTTATATTGGGCTTCTCTGGTGGCTCAGTGGTAAAGAATATGCCTGCAATGCAGGAGACCTGGGTTCTATCCCTGGGTCAGGAAGATCTCCTGGAGAAAGAAACAGCAACCCACCCCCGTATACTTGCCTGGGAAATGCTATGGAAAGAGGAGCCTGGTGGGCTATAGTCCATGGGGTCACAACAGAGTTGCACATGACGTAGCGAGTCAACAACAAATATTTTTTGTCAACTTAAGTATATGTACCTGATGGTTCCACTTAGGGAACCGACTACCGTAATAAAGTAGAGGTCAATCCTTTCAATTGGAAGAAATCTTAGGGTCTGTTTAATCCAACCCCCACTGAAGTTTAGGAGTTGATATAATGGTTTGAAAAATCATGTATGTTCATGCAAAACTGTTTTGTCCAATCCTTTGTAACATTTTGGGGAAGACATTTTTCATTAAATAACCTTTCCTCTGTAGTCACCAACCAGGCATGAGGAAAATCTGTAAAGTTTGAAAACCGTAACAGTAGTGCCCTGCCTGGTACAAACCAAGGAAGCAATCATCCTCGTTGTCAAATATCCAAAGAAACCTCTGTATATTTCGATATATTTATCTCATAGTTAGTCATTGTGAACATAGGAAGTCTCTAAACCGTTGCCATTGGAAATGGAGGTAATCTCTAAGCCATTACCATTATTTACTTTTAGCATAGGATGACCTTTGTTCATGTTCCTGAAACCGTTTCATTTCTTTTGCTTTTTTGACAAGAATGGATTAATTCAGGCTTTTCTGGATTATCCTATCCGTGGCACTGTGGGCTTTCAGCTGTAGTTTTCTCTGACATTGTGCTTGATGCCAATAATAAGAACCACTTTTACGGATCGTAAAAGTATGAGCTCAGAGTGACTCAATAATTCCAACATTTCAAATGGCCAACTTGAAAGGCTACAGGAGGGAGACGTGAGAGCTAAATTGTTGAAGAACATATTTTCCTGTGGGCTTTTTCCATGCCCTGAGGATTTCATACATTCTATTCCTTGGGCTTTTCTCTTCTCCCTGTTTGACATTTTAAAGAGTAGGGAGTTCAAAGAACATTTCTTAAGAATCCCTAGCATATGTCCATATCACTTGACATGTGTTTACAAATTGGATTGTGGCTCAAAGATTTAACTTTCCTGCACATCTTTTTCTCAAAACCAGATTCAGTCTGAAATTGGCAAGAGTGATGATTCATTGGCAGCCAATCAGCAGGAGGGCCCTTTGGTGGAATATTGTGTGTAATACAACAGGATTAAATGTTTCACATATAAACCTTTCATCTGTACCATCTAATTACTGACATCTGAACGCGTGTCTAAAATTTTGTCTTCTTTTTTTCTTTTGTAATTCTAATAAGAACAACAGTAAAACATGAAACTCTCAACTTTTGAGAAAGTCTGGAACAAACAGCTAATGCAGAAACATGCAGCCTCAGTCTTTTGAGATGGATTAGAGTGTATCTCCAGCACTTCATGATTCTGATTTGTCTGTTCAGCAAGGCTGTCGTTAGTTGTAATCACCCTTTCTTATGTAGTTAAATACAAAGGACCGCATAAATCAGAAAGGGTTCAGTCATTTGCTCATGTCCACTTCTATTGCACACAGCCAGGCATAGGATGAGAAATAATCTGTCTGACAATTTCTTCCTACAGCTGTCCAAGGAAATGAAATAAATTGTCACAGCATTGATTTCTTAGCAGAGTAAAAATTACATAAGAAGGAAAGTCCTGCTTTTAAGTATAGTCCTTTACTCGCTGATCTTTTTCTTTCTGTCTCCATTTACTTTTGATTGGATAACAGTTTAAATTCATCAGACAATTACTAAATCTCACCACACTTCTGTTTAAGGTATATTTTCTCTTCTTAAGTTTAATAAACTCCAATAATTATCCATTAGTGAGCATATATGCTTTCTTTTTTTTTTCATTTTAAATAATTCAACTTCCTCAAAAATTGTGACTCTTGAGCCTGATATTCCTTGTATTGCTTTCTTTGAAAACTTGTTTATTGGTTGCTCAGGATAAGCATCTTGATTCCAAGACTGGAATCAAGATTGCCTGGAGAAATATCAATAACCTCAGATATGCAGATGACACCTGCCTTTTGGCAGAAAGTGAAGAGGAACAAAGAGCCTCTTGATGAAAGTGAAAGAGGAGAGTGAAAAAGCTGGCTTAAAAGTCAACATTCAAAAAACGAAGATCATGGCATCATCCATCACTTCATGGCAAATTGATGAGGAAACAATGGAAACAGTGACAGACTTTATTTTCTTGGGCTCCAAAATCACTGCAGATGGTGATTGCATCCATGAAATTAAAAGACACTTGCTCCTTGGAAGAAAAGTTATAACCAACCTAGACAGCATGTTAAAATGCAGAGACATTACTTTGCCAACAAAGGTCCATCTAGTCAAAGCTGTGGTTTTTCCAGTAGTCATGTATGAATGTGAGAGTTGGACCATTAAGAAGGCTGAGTGCCGAAGAATTGATGCTTTTGAATGTGGTGTTGGAAAAGAATTGGACATGACTGAGCAAGTGAACAACACAACAGGATAAGCATGTTTTATCTTAAAGTGGGCTTTGAATTGTCACATATCTAACTAAAATTGTGATAGAATACTACAAGTGTAAGTGAATCAAAAACAGGTGGGTTATATTTCCATGAAAATATTGTACATTTGAAAATTAAGGAGATTCCTTCAGGGAAGAAAATATGTTTTAAATTTTATTAATCTCTTGGTATGTAAGAATCCTCCATCGGAGGTTTCAGAGCTTCAAATTATAATTATCTGTGATTAACTTTTGGAATATTTCCAGTAGAATCAAGAAAACCTCTATTGCCTGTATCTTGGAAGAATAACAACAGTGAAAAAATGGATGTTCCTTATGGCTTTCTTTCCTTTCATAGCACTAAAGATGCTAATTTTCTTTTAAGGCAGTAAAGTTATTGGAAAAATCAAATGAGAATCCTTTATCCATTCATGTGTTTATTCATTCATTCAGCAAACGTTTATCAGATGTCTGCTGTGCTAGGCACTTGGAATGCACACCTGAACGCAAAAGAAATTTCTTCCCTAACGGAACATGCATTCTAGCAGGAGAAAGTTAATTAAGCAGCGAAGGATACTCTGCTGCTGCTGCTGCCGAGTCGCTTCAGTCGTGGCCGACTCTGTGCGACCCCATAGACGGCAGCCCACCAGGCTCCCTCGTCCCTGGGATTCTCCAGGCAAGAACACTGGAGTGAGTTGCCATTTCCTTCTCCAATGCGTGAAAGTGAAAAGTGAAAGTGAAGTTGCTCAGTCGTGTCCCACTCTTCATGACCCCATGGACTGCAGCCCACCAGGCTCCTCTGCAACCTCTTAAATAGTCTTTTCCCTCACCACAGTTCAAAAGCATCAGTTCTTTTGGTGCTCAGCCTTCTTTATGGTCCAACTCTCACGTCCATCCAGTTTTTGATAAAATTATCAAAAAGGTATATTTTGTCTTTGGGAATCTCAGCCATTTATTTCAATACCTCCTCACAAATCCACCATAATACCCTTTCCTCAAGACACTTCAATATTTGCAAAGCTCATTCTTTCTTTCACTTTTTTATTTAAGCAATATTTGTAAAGAACTATGTGCCAGACACTATTTGCTGTTCAAGGTTCACGTCTACAATGCATGGTGAACAATGTGGTCCCTGCCTCCGTGAAACTTAGGGTGTGTCAGGGAAGAAACAGTAATCAAATGAGTGTCTTAAAGGAACATTAAAATAGGCCACCCATAAATTCTGTTAAAGATTTGCGAGATTATAGTTGTGTCTATCAGTGAGGCCTGACTTCCTCTGTGTGTGTATGTGTCTATGTGTCTGGTGGAAGCCAGGAGAGGGATCGTGAGAAACAGAACATAGCCTTTCAGGCCAACTACACTATTTAATAGAGTGTCTACTTAATAGAGTGTATACTCCGCTCCCAGAGAAGGCAGTGGCACCCCACTCCAGTACTCTTGCCTGGAAAATCCTATGGACGGAGGAGCCTGGTAGGCTGCAGTCCATGGGGTCACGAAGAGTCGGACATGACTAAGCGACTTCACTTCACTTTTCACTTTTCACTTTCGTGCATTGGAGAAGGAAATGGCAACCCACTCCAGTGTTCTTGCCTGGAGAATCCCAGGGACGGGGGAGCCTGGTGGGCTGCCGTCTGTGGGGTCGCACAGAGTTGGACACGACTGAAGTAACTTAGCAGCAGCAGCAGCAGCAGCATACTCCTCCCCAAGCCTCTTTGGAATAAATTGATTTGGTTGTCAGTATCTTAGTGTGGATGAGGTTATCAGTACTCTTGGGCATGTGTGTTTCCTTCTATCACTACATAAATGAAAAGTTTAACTCCTTAGAGAATTCAAGGCATCAGCAAGCATTGGTCCTTGAATTTAGAATTTCCAATCTATGGAATAATGCCCCACCTGTCAAGTTCCCATAGAAGTCCTTTGCTCTGTGTTTGTATGAAATTGTTTTACAATACTATTTATTATAACAAAATATAAGCCTGAATATTATAGAATAATGTTTTTATGCATGAGGGAGGTGAGGCTCAGAAGGTTAATTGACTTTTCTAATGTTACACAAGTTGCTGGCACAGCTGTTTCAATCCAGTTAACATCAATTGTTTCATTACATCTGGCTTGACTCTTCATTACATTTTTGTATTTCAAGCTGTATAATTTAACCCAAAGTAAATCAAGTTGACAGATTAATCAAAACATTATGATTGGGTCCTTCTCTATATAGATTACAAAATATTAGTTATTATGTCCATTAATGCCAAGTAGATTAGCATAAGTAAAAAAATTAGAATCTTTTAGTGGTCCCATCGGAGAAGGCAATGGCAACCCACTCCAGTACTCTTGTCACAGGGGTCCCATCATTACATTTTAAGAAGAGAAGAATTAAATTTTGTTAAAACCTTTTATTTTGACAGACAGCCTTATCCAAATTCATAGTATCATTCTGTATTTATTTTTTTCTCAGAATTATACAGTGCTAGATCGTGCATCTGAGGTAAGTTTACCTTAATTTTAGTCTGTATAATCATTGGAAATGGCTCATATTAATATTATAAATATAGTATATTCCTCAACTTATCAATTTAAATTCGCTTTTTGCATTTTAAAAGAGGTGAATCAGATAAAGCACATAATAGTGAAAATTTTATAAAAACGAAATAAGAAAAAATATATTACTGCATTTTTCTTTAAGCCTCTATTAACTAGATCACTGTCTGAAACTATATACTAAGATTCTTTACAATTTTTCCACACCTAAGATAGTTTATTACTGGAGCACCATAAGTAACTTGAGAATTGTGTAATAATTTTTATTTAATTTTGTTTTGAAGACTGGACGCTTACTTTTTTCAAAACCCCACATATTAATTCCAAAAGATCAAGGAGTTCTGAGTGTTAGTGTCCTTTTCATAAAGCACAAACAGTAAATCATTAAACATAAAAGAAAATCCTTTTTTTTTCCTGTCTTTTCATATAAGCTCACCATTTTTTAAATTTTTTTTTCCTTTTGAGAAAACTGCATGACTTATAGGATCTTAATTCCCTGACTAGGGATCAAACCTGTGCCCTCTGCAGTGGAAGGGCAGAGTCCTAACCACTGGGCCATCAGAGAAGTCCCTCATATATATATTTTTTTTAATGAGAAAAATAATTATTAATAAACATGGACTATTTCCTATTGTTTTCTAACATTTTTTTTTCTAACTCATTTTTAAAACGACTTCGAAGGTTTTGCTAAAATTCCTGCATTCATGTAATGGCACTGAGAATAATTCGCCAGACACAAACATCTTAAAACTATGGAAGCAAATTCAGGGAGTTTCACTGACATTTTTCTGACTCACTGCAGATTAAAGACAAAGATGGGTACCAGCCCACCCCTTTGGGGAGAGAAAATCAATATTGGGTTTGCAAGAAGATGGCAGTCTCTTCCAGGAAGTCAGGAATTGGTGCAATAAAGGGCCAGAGGAAGACAAACTTTTCTCAAACAGGGAAAAAGGAGGCAAGGTTTCATGGGGAAGGTGGAAGATACAGCTCTCACAGGTGCAGAACCTCTAATTCAGTTCGTTCATATAAACTATCCCAGGAGTATCTGAGTGTATATGCCCTCCTACACAAGTATAAGCCCTGCCAGCAGGTTGGTGGCATCAATGATTTTTACAGGTACGAGTTCCACTTGTAATTTTTCTCAGCTGTTCCCCCTACATTCTCACTGTAATTCCCTGTCTCTTAGTAATTATGGTCACAATACGCAGGTTTGGGATGTAATTTTATCTTAACACTGTGGTCGCCTCCATGGAGCAGGCTTATGGAATCCCTCCCAGAACAGATGGAGGGCCAAGCAGTTCTACAGAGCTGCAGGTATTCCAGAAACCTCCATGCAGGCCCAGCTGCACAGGGCCAAGTTGCCACCTGAGACAGCTGCACAGGCTTCTCTTAAGCTCTGTGATTCATCAGCTTATCCGAAACTGTATTTATGAGCTTTGTCTTCACATTTTTCACCCTTTGACCGCCTTGAGTCTCCTACTTAGAGATTCTAAGAAAAAGACTGTGGACTAATTTGATTTGATATGATTTTAGACTGTTAGGCCTAGCACGCCTCAGAAAGCTCGGTTCTTTCATTATTGACTTGAAAAAAAAAAAAAAAAACCTATATAGAAAATGTCCTACTCTGGAGGTCTGATTCATGAATTAGATCATGCATAGTAGTAATACGAAGCAAGATTTTCATTGACCTGCTAAAAATCAGCCACATAGGTTAAAAATCAAACCAGGCCCCCCGAAAGTAAATAAGACCAAAAAAAAAAAAAAAAGAGAGAGAGAGAGAGAGAAAGAAAGAAGGAAACAAACGTCATTAGCTTTTTGCTGGGAAGTCTGGCATCTGAAATGCATCAGCACATCTCTTATTCCCCTATGTGCAGAGGCGCACTTCTACTTTGGCTTTTGAATTATTATGATATGAGTAAATTAGCAAAAAAGATTACTGGTCTTCTCAGCTTAGGTGTTAAAAGAACGCCACATTAACCATCGCATTTTGCTGTTGTTTTAAAAAAGAATGGTGAGTTAAAAGTGTTCTTTTCTGAGATCCTTGTAGACCAGCTTCATCCCCAAAATATCTTTAGTAAAATATCATTTTACCCATCTGAGTCCACAATAGAGCCATACCACACAGTATATGGTAAAATCATTTCTTCTTACCTGGATACATTCTTGGAATACAATTTTTAACTTTTATCCTTGATTTCCTGAGTCCTAAAGTCCCCAAACGAATATTTTGTCAGAGAAACGGTTGTTTTAAAGACCACAGAAACTATTATGAACCAATGAATTTGATGATTTTTCATCGTTTGAAGTTTGTATGGTGTGTAGAAATAAGTTTTTAAAAATTATTTACTTATACCTAGACCGCTGGATATTGATATTTGTTAGGCCCATCCTATGTGAACACCATGGAATTATAAGTACATGTATATAAAATTTTATAAAATGCCCGCCTTAGTCAGAATAAGTAGCAACACAGAATGCGTGGGGTGGCCACACTTGCTATTCCATACCATGCAAACACTAAAAAGCTATTAACTGAATGGCTGTTTCTGGGGTGCGGGCAAAATTCTTAGGAGGAGTGACACAATACAGTATACAATATTACCAGTCAATTAACAAGTGGATTGACACCTGACATTAGTGAAAGAGCCAAGTAAGCTGTAATTGACAACACTGACAACAGAAATGAACACATCTGTAATTACCACCAGCTCTCCTTCAGAGATGAGCCATCCATCCCAAGAAACCTCTGCCTATAACGGCATTTCTGATCCTGATGATTAATGTAAACATTGAGTTATTTTTAGGCACGACCTACTGTGCGTCCACTCTATAATTCTGTCTTATTCTTCAGAGCTGTTTCCTTCTCACACGCTGTTCTTCAGCCTGGCACTGGGTGATCTCAGGCTGTTTCCTGGGGACCCATGGCCTCCTGGTGTAAGAAAACCTCCAGGCTTGTTCAACCTGGGTGGCACCTTAGCTTACAGGGGAGACACATGTCCGGGGCCTCACGTGTGACCCCAGGACTTGAGTGTTAGCAGTCAGTCAGCCAACACTACAGGCAGACTGAAGACAGAAATTGACATGGTAGGAAATTGACATGGTATCACTAACAGTGATGCTCACCTCTCTGGGAAATTGTAATGTCCTTGATCGCTTTGTCCGCATTACCTTTTTGAAACGTGTTTTCCTTATATTTTATTAAAGTTATTTAGCTACTAGACTCAAAAGTTTTTTCAAGGTGAGATATAGTACCTCTGTAAGTATTTGTGGGTGAATCATTTAGTTAATGTTCCTACTGCTAAGCTCTAAATATCACCAAAATATCTTCTAAAAAGTTATTAAGACTCTAATACTGCAGACACTTTGGCATATATAATATAATTTAGGGAGCCCCCTCAATATCAGGAAGTGATGTGATTCTTACACTAAAAAGTTTGCTTCGTTGATTTCAAGCAAGCTAAGACAGACATCTTCTTATGCATATTACTTTTTGTCCCTAAAATATATTCTAATATCAGGGTGTAACTCTGACACAGAGCAGTTCAAATTCATTGTGTATTCATTGAAGAAATGTTTTAGTCTTTTCACAGTATTTCAAAGACTTGGATGGGTTGGGGTATAAACATGTCCTCGTGGGAACTTTACACAATCAAAGGAAGGAATGATTGACTGATATGTACCCAGGCTAATTGAAGTGGTTCTGAGTCGACCAGATGTTTTCAGCTGAATCATGGCCACAGACGCTGTTACTTCATTTTTCCTTAATCTGGGGATTACCCCAATTGGCTCACTCGGTGACATTTGAGTGTTTCCAATAGGCTTGCCTCTCTTTTGTTGCATGCCTTGTAAAGGGCTCTTGTCTGGCTGGGGCTGGCCTCTCTCCTGCCCTGGAAATGTTTTGAAGGAAGTTATCAGGGCTCTTTGTTTTTCCTGCTCTTGGATGTGGTCTTCGGTGAGGTCAGAAGAACGGAATGAGTGTTGCCACAGACGACACTGGGGCTATTTCCACAGCTGGCTGCAGAGAGAGGGGGTGGGTGGGCAGACCCTCGCAGATGAGTTAGCATGTGGAGGTGGATGATAGAAAACATCTGTCCTGACGGGAATGAGCGAAAACAAGGTCCCTTTGAAGATTGCCTTTGAATGATGAGGTTGGGGCGCTGCCTCCGTAATGGGAATGAAGGATCAAGTTGTTGGCAGGCAGATGGCTTTGGGGCTGCTCTTGCGTGAAATAAAGCAAAAGTATATGTTGAAAACTCCTGAGTAGTCAAATTGCCTGATTTTGCTGAACATTTGTTTCCCCGCCTGTTGCCCATCTAACCTACAAGAAAAGGAAGGCATGCCAACAGACCAAGGTGGGAGTAAATCTAGGAGGAAAAACTGGTTCTGAATATTTTCTCTTGAATAACTTTAATACAATAGTATAATTTTAGCTGGGGGTCAAAAAGTCAGAGCATTCTTGCAGTAAGTTTGAGTGAGTGAGTGAGTGAAGTCGCTCAGTCATGTCCGACTCTTTATAAGCCCATAGACTGTAGCCCACCAGGCTCCTCCATCCGTGGAATTTTCTAGGCAAGAGTACTGGAGTGGGTTGCCATTTCCCTCTCCAATAAGTAGTAAGTTTACTTTAATGTATTTGCAGTCCCATGTTATCTTTTACAGAAGTTTCGAAAAGTAATACAAAGATGGTATATCAGCAAGGCTCTCAGATGATAAACATGTCAAAATTTGAATACCAGTTAGTAGATATAAAGTCATATTTATTTTCCTTCAGGGAACAGTAGAAAATAATAAAACCAAAAACTTGGTGAACTATTTTTAAAAGAATGATATGGTTTTATTTTCTCACCCTATGTTCATAATTAGGCACAATTAAAGTAACATGTTTTTATTTCCTAGACAAAGATGCTGTAGAAAGAAAAATCTTGACTATAAATTAGTCTGATACCAAATAAATGCTGACAATTAGCAGATAATAAATTTCTAGAGCACTCATTACATGACCCAGCGGGGTGCTATGGCCATTGACTCCCAAAACCACATTGCCCCAAACCTTGCTTCTGCCCCCTAAAACCACATAGCCCCAAACCTTGCCTCTGCCCCCCAAAACCACGTAGCCCCAAACCTTGCCTCTGCCCCCAAAACCACGTAGCCCCAAACCTTGCCTCTGCCCACCAAAACCACATAGCCCCAAACCTTGCCTCTGCCCCCAAAACCACATAGCCCCAAACCTTGCCTCTGCCCCCCAAAACCACGTAGCCTCAAACCTTGCCTCTGCCCCCAGCTGGGCTGCAAAATGGATGCCACACACCCTGTCCACGTCTCAACTGGAATCATCTTCAAAATCTAAGTCCTGGGACGCAGGCGAAAACTTGAAATGCTCTTCTGTAACTGGACTTGCTCTATTGTGCCCCCGTTATCAGCAGGAGAAGAACACATCCCAGCCGTGCTGCAGGCTCCAGGAGAACGAGAAGCTGGTAGGTCCGACCCAGACCTGGAGGCCTGCGTCAGGCAGAGCTGCCAGAGCTGTGTCCGGCCAGGTCACGGCCAACCCCTGGGGCCTTGACAATGAATGTGTAAGTCACTGAGTTTTAGAGTGGATTGCTGTACAGAGCTGTAAAACGGGCATTTGTTGGCCCTTCTCTGGTGGTCCAGTGGTTAAGAATTCTAATGCATAGGATGCAGGCTCTACCCCTGGTTGGGGAACTAAGATCCCACACGGTGTTGGGCAACTAGACCCATGCACCGCAACTAGAGAGAAGCCAGCGCGGTGCAGCCAAGACCCAGCACGGTCAGATAAACACTTTTTAAAGACCCAAGTCCTTCACTAGTGCTTCTGGCTAACTCAAGTCATACATTTACATCTGAGAGTAAGGGAGCCTAGTGGAAAACGTAGGGGTTTTCGTCTTTTTTTTTTTTTTTTTTTTTTCTTTAATCCTAAATTGAAAAGGCAGGACTCACTTTGGGGGAAACTGATAATAATATGCTGAGAGAGTATTAGAAAGCAGATGTCTCCAGGACTTCACTGGTAGTGCAGTGGTTAAAATCCCACCTGTCAGTGCAAAGGACATGGGTTCAATCCCTGGTCCGGGAACGAAGATCCCACATGGCTGCAGGGCAGCTCAGCCAGTGAGCCAAAACTCCTGAAGCCTGCATGCCCTGGAGCCTGAGCGTCACAGGAGAAGCCCCTGCACTGAGGAGCCTGCGCAGCACCCCTGGAGAGCAGTCCCTGCCCCCTGCAACCGGAGAAAGCCTGCATGCAGCAGTGAAGACCCCGCACAGCCAAAAATAAGCAAATAGTGAGTAAAGAAAACGTCTCCAGTCACGACTAACTGAGGCCCCACAGCAAGCAGTTGGATTACTCCAGTGAGAGATAACAGCTCACAGCAGTGAACAGCAGAGAGGATCGGGAGACATTCGTGATACAGGAGTGCCAAGACTTGACGGTGGGGCTGTTACATGTGATGGAGGAGAAGGCAAGGATTGCTTTGACTTTTCCATATTAACCCAAGAGTCCAACAGAGGGGAGAGACCGTGCTCTGAGGATAGAAAGAGAAAGAAAATGTTCACAATGGGACATAGTAGTTTTGAGGTGCCTGAGATTCTAGGTTCAATGAGCAGATGGAAATCTGGGTTAACAGCTCAGGGAAAAAAGGCCAAGACAACAAAGAACTTTAAGAACTTTCATTTTTAAACTACCTTTAGCACTTTTGACTAATTCCATAAGGGCCTAGCAAGTAGTAATATTTTTTTTGAATTTTACTTCTAACACCCAACACCTTGTATGTCGTTGTGGTGTGTATATAGACGCTGACTCTCCATTTTTCACAAGGCATTTGGCATCTCATCTGACACTTGCCTGCAATGGCCATTTCAAAGTCATCAATGGACAAGATATTATTTGGAGAGAAATGGAGGTTTCAGCTTGAGGGCTGCCATGAAAACATGTTATAAGAAAAGAAAGGACATTTTTCTTGGAAAGGAGATTTTTATGGAGGAAGTCAGAAACCCTCTGGAGACTATTGAGGAACTAAACTAAATGTTCCTGGTTGTTTGTGGTTATAAAATATTTGCAGGAGATATATTCACATTACAAGTGTTTGAAGCTGCACAATCCTCAAAGAGGAGCCAAAAAAGGAGTTAACAAAACGATGAAGGAACAGAAGAAGAATCTCTTGATAAGCAACGCGACAGAATAATTACTAAGCTAGAGCCATGGCAGATATAAAACATAGAGCAAAGTCTCTCATTTGACCCTGAATATGACTTACCTGGAAACCTTATGGAACTTCAGATTCTGATTCAGTGGGCCTGGGGCTGGACCAGACATGCTACATTAAGATTCCAGATGATGCTGCCTGGGCCTGGGCCACACTATGAAGAAGAAGAATGCAGAGAGGCTAAGACAATTCCATTAAATAAAGAAAAAAGTCACTGATGTCGTATTCCTGTTTGGGGGAAATGGCAATAAAATGTAAGTATAATTAGTTTTCTAACAGAAATTCTACAAATAAAATAGAACACTGAAGAACAGAAACATAAAGTTGGTTTTCATCTCATCTGCTGGACAACTTGATGTACATTAATTAACATCACACATACCTCAGAATTGGAGAAGGCAATGGCACCCCACTCCAGTACTCTTGCCTGGAAAATCCCATGGACGGGGGAGCCTGGTAGGCTGCGGTCCATGGGGTTGCAAAGAATCAGACACGACTGAGTGACTTCCCTTTCACTTTTCACTTTCCTGCATTGGAGAAGGAAATGGCAATCCACTCCAGTGTTCTTGCCTAGAGAATCCCAGGGACGGGGGAGCCTGGTGGGCTGCCGTCTATGGGCTCACACCGAGTCAGACATGACTGAAGTGACTTAGGATATGGCCATTCCACCAGGATGTATTTTATATCAGTGTTAAGTTACAAAACAGTTCATCAGTAGAGTATATACGGAGTTTGAGACATGTTAGTGACAACAGTACTGATAGAAAGCAAATTCATTTTCAAATAGGATCATGGCCTCATACCTGTATCTTAGGTCTGGTTGAGTTGGCAGCTTTAACCGGGCAAATTCCTAGAAAAGTCTTAAAGGAGAAAACACATAGCTCAGAAGTATCCTCCGAGGAACCACAAGATAAAGTGCATTTTGTAACAAATTGCAGAACAAGGAATAGCAGGCTTTCTTAATAACAGCCAGAATCAAGGGGCCTCGTGACATATTTCAGTAATTTACACTACAGACATTGGCCATGAGTAGGGTAACAGACAGCTTTGCTTCTTGATCACCCCCATGGTTTAAGAAATGATTTCCCAGGCCCCTTCACCAAGAGGCTCCTGCAAGGCCTTGGAAATGATTTGCAAGCAAGGTTTTTCAGCATACTTGTCAGCAAAGAGACGTTTTTAATGAGGANCTAATGCATAGGATGCAGGCTCTACCCCTGGTTGGGGAACTAAGATCCCACACGGTGTTGGGCAACTAGACCCATGCACCGCAACTAGAGAGAAGCCAGCGCGGTGCAGCCAAGACCCAGCACGGTCAGATAAACACTTTTTAAAGACCCAAGTCCTTCACTAGTGCTTCTGGCTAACTCAAGTCATACATTTACATCTGAGAGTAAGGGAGCCTAGTGGAAAACGTAGGGGTTTTCGTCTTTTTTTTTTTTTTTTTTTTTCTTTAATCCTAAATTGAAAAGGCAGGACTCACTTTGGGGGAAACTGATAATAATATGCTGAGAGAGTATTAGAAAGCAGATGTCTCCAGGACTTCACTGGTAGTGCAGTGGTTAAAATCCCACCTGTCAGTGCAAAGGACATGGGTTCAATCCCTGGTCCGGGAACGAAGATCCCACATGGCTGCAGGGCAGCTCAGCCAGTGAGCCAAAACTCCTGAAGCCTGCATGCCCTGGAGCCTGAGCGTCACAGGAGAAGCCCCTGCACTGAGGAGCCTGCGCAGCACCCCTGGAGAGCAGTCCCTGCCCCCTGCAACCGGAGAAAGCCTGCATGCAGCAGTGAAGACCCCGCACAGCCAAAAATAAGCAAATAGTGAGTAAAGAAAACGTCTCCAGTCACGACTAACTGAGGCCCCACAGCAAGCAGTTGGATTACTCCAGTGAGAGATAACAGCTCACAGCAGTGAACAGCAGAGAGGATCGGGAGACATTCGTGATACAGGAGTGCCAAGACTTGACGGTGGGGCTGTTACATGTGATGGAGGAGAAGGCAAGGATTGCTTTGACTTTTCCATATTAACCCAAGAGTCCAACAGAGGGGAGAGACCGTGCTCTGAGGATAGAAAGAGAAAGAAAATGTTCACAATGGGACATAGTAGTTTTGAGGTGCCTGAGATTCTAGGTTCAATGAGCAGATGGAAATCTGGGTTAACAGCTCAGGGAAAAAAGGCCAAGACAACAAAGAACTTTAAGAACTTTCATTTTTAAACTACCTTTAGCACTTTTGACTAATTCCATAAGGGCCTAGCAAGTAGTAATATTTTTTTTGAATTTTACTTCTAACACCCAACACCTTGTATGTCGTTGTGGTGTGTATATAGACGCTGACTCTCCATTTTTCACAAGGCATTTGGCATCTCATCTGACACTTGCCTGCAATGGCCATTTCAAAGTCATCAATGGACAAGATATTATTTGGAGAGAAATGGAGGTTTCAGCTTGAGGGCTGCCATGAAAACATGTTATAAGAAAAGAAAGGACATTTTTCTTGGAAAGGAGATTTTTATGGAGGAAGTCAGAAACCCTCTGGAGACTATTGAGGAACTAAACTAAATGTTCCTGGTTGTTTGTGGTTATAAAATATTTGCAGGAGATATATTCACATTACAAGTGTTTGAAGCTGCACAATCCTCAAAGAGGAGCCAAAAAAGGAGTTAACAAAACGATGAAGGAACAGAAGAAGAATCTCTTGATAAGCAACGCGACAGAATAATTACTAAGCTAGAGCCATGGCAGATATAAAACATAGAGCAAAGTCTCTCATTTGACCCTGAATATGACTTACCTGGAAACCTTATGGAACTTCAGATTCTGATTCAGTGGGCCTGGGGCTGGACCAGACATGCTACATTAAGATTCCAGATGATGCTGCCTGGGCCTGGGCCACACTATGAAGAAGAAGAATGCAGAGAGGCTAAGACAATTCCATTAAATAAAGAAAAAAGTCACTGATGTCGTATTCCTGTTTGGGGGAAATGGCAATAAAATGTAAGTATAATTAGTTTTCTAACAGAAATTCTACAAATAAAATAGAACACTGAAGAACAGAAACATAAAGTTGGTTTTCATCTCATCTGCTGGACAACTTGATGTACATTAATTAACATCACACATACCTCAGAATTGGAGAAGGCAATGGCACCCCACTCCAGTACTCTTGCCTGGAAAATCCCATGGACGGGGGAGCCTGGTAGGCTGCGGTCCATGGGGTTGCAAAGAATCAGACACGACTGAGTGACTTCCCTTTCACTTTTCACTTTCCTGCATTGGAGAAGGAAATGGCAATCCACTCCAGTGTTCTTGCCTAGAGAATCCCAGGGACGGGGGAGCCTGGTGGGCTGCCGTCTATGGGCTCACACCGAGTCAGACATGACTGAAGTGACTTAGGATATGGCCATTCCACCAGGATGTATTTTATATCAGTGTTAAGTTACAAAACAGTTCATCAGTAGAGTATATACGGAGTTTGAGACATGTTAGTGACAACAGTACTGATAGAAAGCAAATTCATTTTCAAATAGGATCATGGCCTCATACCTGTATCTTAGGTCTGGTTGAGTTGGCAGCTTTAACCGGGCAAATTCCTAGAAAAGTCTTAAAGGAGAAAACACATAGCTCAGAAGTATCCTCCGAGGAACCACAAGATAAAGTGCATTTTGTAACAAATTGCAGAACAAGGAATAGCAGGCTTTCTTAATAACAGCCAGAATCAAGGGGCCTCGTGACATATTTCAGTAATTTACACTACAGACATTGGCCATGAGTAGGGTAACAGACAGCTTTGCTTCTTGATCACCCCCATGGTTTAAGAAATGATTTCCCAGGCCCCTTCACCAAGAGGCTCCTGCAAGGCCTTGGAAATGATTTGCAAGCAAGGTTTTTCAGCATACTTGTCAGCAAAGAGACGTTTTTAATGAGGAGTTTTATGACAGTTCACAATCCAGAGCACTAGTTAAAGTAAGACAAACATTTTACCAGACAGAAGATGCTGCCCATAAATATTCAGACCGCCGCTGGGAATCCTACTTGCCTTATCGTTTGGAAGAAGACTGGCCCAGAATCGTGCTTCTGATATGCATTTTAAACTTTCTGTACGTTGAAAATCCACCTGGAGGTATACGGAGTGATGGCTGTATGAGGGAATAATTCATTTCTTCTCCTTCACATAGCAAGGTTTGACAAGAATCTTAGGCAGATATATGGCTATTAAAACTGTGTGTGTCATGGGAAACCCTCATTGTTTTTTTAAAAAGCATATACTGTGATATATATAAAGGAAATTTTGCAGCATTTGATTGAGTCCTTTGTACTTGTTACATAAAATGGGAATTGTGCACTGGATCCAACTTGAGAGTTTCTTGCGTGAGGTGAGGCCCTTAGAATTAAAAACCCAGAAATTCTCTTGGTAAATGGCAACATTGTCCAGCTGACAGTGGTCAGACATGGACATTTTTAAAGGAAAGCAGAGCAATTGAATGACTGGATATTTAAGACCATCCTGCTGTCCAATCAAGACAGTGCTTTTGTGATTTCAACTGAATCCTCTTGTCCAGTTAGAACATAGAGTTGCTGTAACATTTTTAAAGTCCTGGCAGCCCTGGCAGGTGTGTTAAGTACCCTTCACGCATCTACACATTCAGCACCGTTCTGACGCCACACTAGGCTCTAAAACCTTTAGAAAATAAAAAAGTATCATGAATTGCACGATGAACTTAAAATTCAGGGGAATAATACGTATAATCACAATCAGGTGTTTGCCAAAACTAGGAGACAAGAGAGGAGCAAATGATCAACAATCTGGGTCAGACACAGGAGGTTTTCCATAAAATGTAGCATTTGATGAGAATGTTAGTGCGCACGTGCAATCCTGCTGTGGATGCCCAGGCAAAGACACCAAGAATTGGACAGCAAGACGGATCAGAGAAAGCTGAGTAGTTCAGTGCGATGAAGAAGAGGCTTCGTGTGGATGGTCTTAGGGAGTTAGACTGGAAATGTAAATTGAAAACCATGGGATCTTAATAGAGCATGTGTACCATGCTCACAGGGCCATCTTGGGTCAATCTGCAGGGGCCTTCTTTTGCAGATAAAATGTGGAAATGAGAAGAAGGCACAACCGCAGGGGTGACCATCCTGCTCATTCAGTATGGATGAGACAAGCTGGAATGGAAACTATTTTATCATTGAATCATCCTGTCCCCCTTCTGTAGCCACCCTGGTAGCTCAGTGGTAAAGAATCCACCTGCAATGCAGGAGACATGGTTTGATCCCTGGGTCAAGAAGACTCCTGGAGGAGGGCACAAAGGCATGGCAACCCACTCCAGTATTCTTGTCTGGAAAATCCCAGGGACAGAGCAGCCTGACAGGTTATAGTGCATGGGATCACAAAGAGTCAGACATGACTTAGCGACGATAAAACAACAATTACCTTATACTTTCCAACATAACTTACAGCAGCCATGGCTTATCAGTGCCGATGTCCTAAACATGTGACATTTCTGCTATAAGACAATATTTTTCAAGTTGCTAACTCAGGTGGAAACATGCAATCTAGGCGGCATACTTTGGTAGAGAAGATTGAGTTTCCTTGTTATCTTCTCTTTTTAAAAATTTTTATTTTTTTACTTTACAATACTGTATTGGTTTTGCCCTATGCTGACATGAATCTGCCACAGGTGTACATGAGTTCCCAACTCTGAACCCCCCTCCCACCTCCCTCCCCATATCATCTCTCTGGGTCATCCCCGTGCACCAGCCCCAAACATCCTGTATCCTGTATTAAACCTAGACTAGCTTTTCGTTCTTACATGATAGTATACATGTTTCAATGCCATTCTCCCAAATCATCCCACCCTCTCCCTCTGCCAGAGTCTAAAAGTCTGTTCTTTACATTTGTGTCTCTTTTGCTGTCTCGTATACAGGGTTATCATTACCATCTTTCTAAATTCCGTATATGTGTGTTAGTATACTGTATTGGTTATCTTCTCTTGAAACAAAAATTTAAGGAAATTGGCTCTGCTCATCTTGAAAGTGATATGTATATTTGAGTTTTTTTTCCTTAAGGTGGGAAGATGGTTGGAGCTGTTCACTATATTGATACTGTAATTTCCTGCTATGTAATATATATATAATAAGTAGATATCAGGAGTTTTGTTACTTTGTAGGGAAGACAGTGAAATATAATGTGATTAACCCATTCATTTGATCAGTGCCGTAGCTTAGTGGTCTTTATTTTTACATTTCTGAAACCTCTTTTTGTTTATTTCTTAATACTTTGGAGCCTTTTGCATAATTTTGCTGCTCATCTATCTTTTTTTTATAGAAGTATAGTTTATTGACAATGTTGTGTTAATTTCTGCTGTAGAGCAAAATGATTCAGTTACATATATATTTTTTAAATAGTCTTTTACATTATGGTTTATCATAGCACACAGAATATGGTTCTCTGTGCTATGCAGTGGGACCTTGTTTATCCATTCCATATACATATGCAGCTTACAAATCTATTAAAACTGATTTTGGAACTGTACAGTAGACCTGGGTGCTGGAGGGTGTATACACAGGGGCCCTGTGAATGAAGATGGAGGCCTTAGGTTGCACGAGTTCTCCCACAGAGATAATGTGATTCCATCCCGTCATCTACCCAACACCACATGGGAGTTTTCGGTGCTATGTTTGTGTGGTGGATGCCCTCACTGAGAACTAAACATTGATCACATGGTTGGAGTGGGGCGTGATGAACACAAATTCACTTCCAAGCTTCTGAAGCTTGAAGCCCTCTGAGGAGGTTCTAGGATTCTTCTTTGTGCGCTTAATATTTCCCATTGGCCCAGCAACTATACTCTCTCTAAGTAGAAATATGAAAAGAATATAGTAGCCCACCTGCACAACAAAATTCTTTTTATAGTTTAAACCAGGTATAGGAGTCTAATGTGGAGAAGGCAATGGCACCCCACTCCAGTACTCTTACCTGGAAAATCCCATGGACCGAGGAGCCTGGTGGGCTGCAGTCCGTGGGGTCGTGAAGAGTCGGACACGACTGAGCGACTTCACTTTGACTTTTCACTTTCATGCACTGGAGAAAGAAATTGCAACCCACTCCAGTGTTCTTGCCTGGAGAATCCCAGGGACGGGGGAGCCTGGTGGGCTGCCGTCTATGGGGTCGCACAGAATCAGACATGGCTGAAGCGACTTAGCAGCAGCAGCAGTCTAATGATAAAAAAAAAAACGACTGTTCTACTAACATTCAGTCAACAAAACCATTTGACCCTTGGGCCCCAAGGTCTTCAGAATGTCAACTCTCGCTCAATACTGTAATGTACTTAAAAGCCATTGTGTTTGATTAGAATTCTAAAGAAGTCTGTTTAAAACATCAAAAACCTGCTAAACAAATTTCTTCAGTTTTAAAAACAACACTCTGAAGGGCTCAAAAAAAAGCATGGCTGAGAATACTGTTATCTACATACCTGCTTTGGTAAGAAATATTTCCATGTGACATATTTAAATTCTCATTCAAAATGACACTATTGTAGAAATAGTCACTTAACCAGTAGTCACAGTATGTAATTAGGATCTTTTAAAGGGGCCGCCATGATTAGAACGAATTTGGCTTTAGTGACTTTTGGGGTAGAGTTGCTTCACAGTGTTATGTTAACTTATGCTGTATGGCACAGTGAATCAGCCGGCGTGTGTACATACGTCTCCTCCATCTTGAGCCGCCCCTAGCCGCCCAGCGTGGCCGCTCTTGGCCAGGCAGAGCGCTGCGCTGAGCTCCCTGCGCCGCACAGCAGCCCCCGCCGCTCTCTGCTTGCGTGCGTGGCCGGGCTGCCCTCTCAGCGCATCCCTCCTGTGTCCGCATGCCCGTGCTCTACGTCTGCAGCTCTGTCCGGGCCCCTCAAATAGGCTCAGCAATACCATCTTTCTGGATTCCACATACACGTATTAATACACAATATTGGTTTTTCTCTTTCTGACTTGACTCTGTATGACAGGCTCTAGGTTCATCCACATCATTACAACTGATTCAACTTAGTTCCTTTTTATGGCTTGGTAATATTCTATTGTATTAATATATATGTACCACTACTTCTTCATCTAGTGATGGACATCCAGGTTTCTTTCACTTCTGAGCTACTGTAAATAGTGCTACAATGAACATCGAAGTACATGTGTCTTTGTGACTTTTAATATTGCATATTTTAATAAAACATTTCTAATGAATGGCAACTGAACCAAAAAATAACATGAAATTAATATTTATAAGGCTGTAATGGAAAAAAAAACCCTCTATTTTCATAGTTAATAGACATACTTTCTTTAGGTAAACAATGTACAAAACTCTGCTAAATTTACTTTGTAACAATGGAAATCATCCTACTTCTAAACATGTTATCCCAAGCCCACAAGTATACAGTCTTAGGTAGCAGTCCAAATGTACCAATCAAATCTAATTTGTCTAAATTTAGAAAAGAGAAACCTAGCTCTAATTAGCTGTGTTTCCAAAATGAATAGGAATATAAATTTAAACTCAAAAATAACCATATAGACACTATAAAGTTACATCATATAAAGTCAAATAATACTTCTGCTCCCTTTTATTGATAAATCATAGAATTTGGGCAATAGATTTAAATGTCAAGTTAGGATTAGGGTTAGGATTTAAGAAACTGGTTTATATCATAATCTCAGTGTACAATCTAAGAGTTGCTGTTAGTTGCAGGGAGCAGTGAGTAGATGTATGTTTTGTGCCCTTTTCTGAGGACTGCAATTTCAAATCTTTTCCGTTTTGTGTAAATGGAGGTTATAAATATATATGTGTATATCAGGATGTCTGAACCATAGCACTCATGTGTTTGGCTGGGTAATTCACTGTTGGGGCAAATTGTCCCATTTGCTGTGGGGTATTCAGCAACACCCGTGGCCTTTGTCAGTGGGCCCCCAGTCTGACAACTAAAACTGTCTCCAGTCGTTACCAAATGTCACTTCTAGCCACTGCAGAACAGCCCCTGGTGAGGACCACTATTTCGTGTGCATACACGAATACTTTTTGTTTTAATGATTTTCATGAGTATGCAATGGCAGCTTTAGTAGAACTTTTGACTTCAAGTGAATTTCAATCTCATCTCTAAGGATGTAGTGGCTGAATATATTAATAAATGTTCATATGCATGAGCAAAACCATGGTTTTGGACTGCACCACTTTGACTGTTAATCTCAAAGTAGCATTTCTAAGTAGCTTTTAATTGTAATTTTGCTCTTCCATCATTTTCCAACTAGTATTTATGAAGCATATATTATATTCCTCATCTACGCAGCACCACAGTGCTGGAAATGGACAGCCTGAACAAGCAGATGTAATTTCCGCCTTTCAGAATGAACAGTCTAAGTTCTGAAAGTTGGTCAGTGTTAGCCATTTTTAATTGTACTGACAATTTGTGGTACCAGTATATAAAATTAATTCCCAAACACTGCCTGAGTATCTACTGCATGTAATTCCTAATTATAGGAATTGCAGAAGGTGTGTATAAGCATAAGCCTCACCCTCTTGGAAAGTACATTGGAAGAAGCAAGTGGAGAAAAATAAAGGGAAGGAAGGGGACTTCCCTGGTGGCCCAGGGGTTAAGAATCCACCTTCAATGTAGGGAGTGCAGGGCTTTGATCTCTGGCCTGGGAACTAAGATCCCACTTGCTGTGGGGTAACTAAGCCCATGTGCCACAACTACTGAGCCCACACGCTTTAAATAGAGAGACCACGAGCCACCACTATGCCTGATGCAGCAAAAATTAAATAAATATTTTTTAAAATGAAAGGAAGGAAGGATAGGGGCTAACATGGGTCCCTCAGGGCAGCCTGGCTTCCACATGCTCCCAAATCTCTAGCATTTTTTGGAGATCATTCCAAAATATTTTGGGTGGAAGTCATATCTACCAGCTTTGCCACAGTTTTCTAGGTTTCACACACACACACACACACACACACACACACACACACACACACACACACACACGCACACTGCCCTCTCCAAGTTAGAAACTCATCAACATATTTGAGGATGATTCTGAGGATGGGGAAATTTTTCCCGATCCTCTTTTTATCTCTCCCCAAGCACCTTCTTAAACGCCAGCAAGCACTCCTGCAGACAAAACAAAACCCACACCAAAATCAACAAGTGAAAAGGTGAGACATCTCTGCATAGGTAACGTGGACTGTCACACACTCATATCGCAGGGCAATACATTTGGATAACTGTTTCCCAAGTTAAGTGAAATTCCTTTAAGCCATTTTTATTATGAAAACATCGTTGCTACTAGAATAGTATGTATGAGCATCTATCTTTTTCTGTACTTGTGCTCACTCAATCGTGTCCAACTCTTTGTGACCCCATAGATTGTAGTTCACCAGGCTCCTCTGTCGATGGGGATTCTCCAGGCAAGAATACTGGACTGAGTTGCCATTTTCTCTTCCAGGGGATCTTCCCAACCCAGGAATCAAACCCAGGTCTCCTGCATTCAGGCTGATTCTTTACCATCTGGGCCACCAGGAAAGCCACGTCACAGGGGCTAAAAAAAAAGTCTGATGTACACAAATCCCACTAGATCTTTATTCTAGAAATATTAAAAACTGAGAGGCAGAAAGCACACAGATAAGAAAGAAGACAAATCACTTTAAATTACATTTTTAAAAATCGTGTTGAATGATTACTGCTAATAAGTCCTATGGTTTGGCATAAGTGACTGTAGGAAAAGATGACAATACAGGCTGTAAACATTGTTTTTTGAAGGAACATAAAGATCTTTTTCGTATTCTTTTCCATTATGATTTAGCACGGGATCTTGAATATAATCCCCTGTGCTATACAGTAAGACATTTTGTTATCCATCCTATATATACTAGTTTGGACTGAAACATTTTGACCTGAGACACCTAGATTGGACAAGAGAGAAAAAGAGAGTGATATTTCTTTTCCTTTTTTTCTTTCACTTATGTTAACAAATACATTTTCTATCTTTTAGTTTTACATTTCTGTGACTTCACGTTCAAGGCTCCCTAAGATTCCCAACAGAAAGGATTCTTAAATGTGCCCCAACACAAGACAAACTGATCAAAGAGAAGCATGTCAGGTCATCAGACTGAGGCCTGAATTATTCAGATAATCGCCCCATTTTAGCTCATCAAAATGGCTGGCTTGACCTCTTTGCATTTTTAAACAGGATGTAATCTAATTATTACATAAAGGCTCACGCCCTATCACAGGATTGGTTTAAAACAAATAATTGAGAAACAGCATAAATAAGACCCAAGTGTTTATAACACTGGCTTATATAATAGCAGTTAATAGAGCGCACTTCTCAAACTTCAGGGGGCATCAGAATTATTTGGAGAGTTTTTTAAAACACTGATTTCAATGCCTGAAGCCTAGAGATTCTAATTTAAATTCTTAATCATACTTGGAGTGGCATTGGCCCAGAATATTGGCAATCATAGGAACATTCATCCACGTCATTCTCATTGTAGACCATATCTTGGCATTAATGTAGGATTTAAACCTACATTGTGTATTCTTGATGGGAAAGAGCCTTGCTGGTATTTTTCCCAATTTGCCAATGATCCCGTATTTCCACTGGAAAATTAAAACATTGTTGAACTCTCCTAGACAAAATTTCTTTCAAACATTGGCAGGAGGTTAACACCACAGATGCTTTTCTGGCCTCAGGTCAGATATGTTTACTCCACATCAATGATCTTTGGAAACTTTATCCAAATTCCTGTTGAAATTATTTATTTCAGAATTAGGGTAACCAGCTCCACCCTACGTCTCTTTAGTGTGAGCTGTTCTGTTTTGCAGAGGAGGAGGTGAAAACAGACCAGACGTTCCCGTCAGCTGTCTGGTCATTGTGCTTTTTAGTGGAATTGCAGCATGTTACAGTATTTTTCTTTGCAGCTTAAACATTGAGCAAACCCAGACATCCAGAGATGCTAAAATGGAAATTATGTTTCCTTTTGCTTTGCATTTCCCAAGCAAACTCATTCAGACAGCATATCCTATACATTTGAATAAACGAAATTACCTTTAATGTGTTTGCAACATCTGTCTATGGCTTAAATGCATCTGATAGGAAGGGATTTGACAGTATGAGGCATGATTATAGTTTTGCCTTAACAACCTAGATTCTTCATTTCCTTTTTTGTTACTTTTTCTCCCCCATTCTTTTGCATCTTACATAATACAGAAAAGATTCTATACTTGAACGAACTGTGGTTGATGAACACAGTGGCTGGCAAACTCCACTCTTTGTTATAGATAACCAATACTTCCTACTCCCTAAGTTGTCTATCCCCAATAAAGTTACCATCAAGACAATGTGTTTCCCCAAGGGGTTGCTGTCTACTATTTCCAACTTACTCAGTGCTTGTAAATATCTTCCAGCCCTCAAGACTCTTAAGAAATGTATGATCTTAATCATTTGTGGGAATCCTGAATTTCTAGAACATTTTTACTAAATCAGAACAAGACTATGCGTCCTAAATACCACGCCCCCCTCCAAGAAGCCTTAGTTTTTCATTCATTTTATTCGCAGTAACTGGCCTGGTGAGGATTGTTCCCCTTACATTGTCTTGCACTGTGTGCCGAGTGCTGTTATTTCCAATTCTAAATGATGACACCTCCCTCCCCAGCCTTCTCTTTGATTGTCAGGATTCTGGTTTATACACAGAAGTAGCACTCTGTGGCATCTGTAACCAAATGAGTCCCCGAACACTCTTCATGAAAAGATTCTCTAAAGGGACCAGACAGGTCTTCCAAAATTAATTCCAAATGCAGGCAGTCAATCCTGCTACACTTATGCACAGATTTTGACTTACCTGTCACAGGCTCATCTTATCCCATTTACATATCGCCACCACCAAAAAGACACAAGACTGCCTCTCACGCCACTGGGGAGTGAGGTCACCCCTAGGGCATTGGGAAGAAACTATCCTGGCCAGACATAATTTGGCCCTTATCTCTGACTTAGGACGAACAATTCTTTATTTGACTAAAGCAAGCCGATTAGAATTGTGGGGTTTCCAGACTGTCACAGGTCAGCTGTGTGTCAGAACCATGAGGGGGAAATATTCTAGGATGACAGCCTAAGTCTCAAGTTCAAGAAGAGTACTGAAGTCTTGTGCCTGCTAAGGATTATGGTGTTGTGAAAGTGCCACTTTTTGGTTGGAAAAAACATTTTAGGACTTATCTTAACTCTGAAATTATTCTATAGTTTATCTTTAAGTGATTTAAGAACATCTTAGTTCTTCTTGAAGTATTTACTGATGAAAAGTGAAAGTGAAAGTGTTGCTCACTCAGTCGTGCCCAACTCTTTGCGACCCCATGGACTATAGCCCACCAGGCTCCTCTGCCCACAAGATTCTCCAGGTAAGAATACTGGAGTGGGTTGCCATTCCCTTCTCCAGGGGATTGTCCCAACCCAGGATTGAACCTGGTTCTCCTGCATTGCAGGCTGATTCTTTCTTTACCATCTGAGCTAGCAGGGAAGGCCAGTTACTGATAGTCTGGTACAATAAATACCTGAAATAAAGGCTAGTATGTTATTTATAAGGAAAAAACAAAGATGCTTTTATTAAATTCAGGCAGCTGGAAGAAAAAGTGATGTGTTTGTGAATTACAGTGAAGTAAGAGTTTCTCTCTCCTGAGAAGTATTCTGATGAATGACAGCTTCTGGAAGCATCCAGAAATCCCAGCAATGCAAGTACGTCTATTTACAAGCCACAGATTAGGAAATAACATATTTGTTTTGATTGATTCTAGCTCAAAAGTCCAAATGTTTTTGAGAACAAACCTAGCTCTGTATATCAATCGTTTAAAAATATATGGTTCGATTTCTGTTTTCCTTTCCTAATGAGGAGGAGGAGCCCATAGGAAGGCTGAGTGACAGTCTGATCCTTTACCAGCCAGTCAGGGAGCCAGATTTGGATAATACTGTGAGAATCTGATTATTCTGAGCCAAGGCATTTTAGGACATGTTTGCTTGTGGGTAATTACTTTAGGCACTGAGATCCTGTCATCCATATGAACCTGTCTGTCCTATTCTTATTTCTTCAAAATTTTTACTTATAGGGGAAAAAGTCACATAGTGAGAAAAATCAAGTTTACAGAAAAAATGACATTCAGATTCATAATCATTTTACTACTCAGTTTAGTTCAGTCACTCAGTCGTGTCCAACTCACTGGATGTTTAAATGAGCTATTTTAGCATGAGCTTCTGCCTTTATTATCACCTTTAAAATAAAGCACTGGAATTAGATAATCCCCAAAATTCCTAACCAATCCCAAGTTTTCAATTTCTTCTTAAAAAGATCGTTCCATTCTCTCTGTGTGTTACTCACTCAGTCATGTCTGACTCTTTGCAGCCCCATGGACTGTAGCCCACTAGGTTCCTCCATCCATGGGGTTCTCCAGGCAAGAATACTGCAGTGGGTTGCCATTCCCTTCTCCAGGGGATCTTCCCTACCCAGGGATCAAACCCGGGTCTCCTGCATTGCAGGCAGATTCTTTACTGTCTGAGCCACCAGGGAAGCCTAAGTTAGTTAACTAAGGCAGAATAGAAGGAGAGAGGAAATTAAGAGAAGGCAGTGTGGCCTGGCTCTGCGCTTCACAGGCCATGAGACACTTTATGTCTGGACAGAAACCTTTTAAAACGTCTATTACTTCTTGCATTGCTGACAGTTATGATAAATCAAAAAGCACATTCTAGATGTAGGCCCTTCCTAACACCTGATGAAACACTTGATATTTTTGCATTTAAAAAAACTTTAGCTGTGTTGCATTTGACCAGCATTGAACAGAGTTTTGTGTCTTCTGTCTTGTGTCTAAAGCACATAGAGAAACCAAAGTAGGTCAAAAGATGAGGAAAAGATATGGGAGATAGTAACTTTGATTTTTATAACATTACATTGATTTTAATATGTCCTTCAAAGATATCTGGGAAGCCCAGGTGGACCAGCACTATTCCCCTGGTAGAAGATTGTATTGATGTGATCAAGAATTATCTATATAAATCATGGGTAAATGATAGAAGCTAAAAGTCTTACTCAGTATCAAGAAAAATATTGACATTCTTTTATATTTAGAGAAGCACAGGATGACATGGATGGATGTAAAAATCACATGGGGTTCAATGTGGCCTTTTCAGTAAGAAGCACATATGATGTTAATGGAGTTTCCTATGTTTATTAAGTTTCCCTCGTTATGAGACATGTTTTCAGATGAACGTCGTGTGTGCTTGTAGGGTGCTGTGATTACGCCAGCGATGGACCATCCGATGTCAATGCAGCCAGCAAACATGATGGGCCCCCTGACACAACAGATGAACCACCTTTCGTTGGGCACCACGGGAACGGTGAGTTGCAGAGTTTGTTTCCTTGGATTTCATCAGTAGGAGGCAGCACTTTCTGTCCTTAACGGCAACATCGGCAGAATGGATTCTGCACCCCTGAGGAACCCGCCTTTCAGGTCCCAGTGTGAATAAACTCTGCATCCACAGTTCTGGGGCACATGTACTCAGATTGACAAGGCTCAAGGGTCTACTTTGCTGCATTTAAATTTGACTCACAGAAAGTTCTAGGATGCCATGCCCCAGTATGTCTGTTTCAGACCTTGTAGCTGAATACACTGGAGCGTAGTTTTCCTTTCTCAGATGTTTGTGATTTCAGCTCACAACAGCCCCAGGTTATTCCCAAGAGGGGAGCCAACTTTGATTATAGCTAATACATGGGGCTTTTAATTTGCTTTCAATGTTTATTGCAACCAAATGTAATTGAGCACCTCACATAATTGATATATTTTAATCTTTCTTTCCAATATGTCTACATAGGTGATGCTGGAAAAAAAAGGAATCTAATGTTCCTGATGTATTTATAGGTCAGGAAGTTTTTGATTAGCCATTAGTTTTTCTTAGGGAACAAAGTATATCAAGAAACGCCCATTGCAGCCTTACTTTTGTATCAACAAAGTATTGGAAATCATTGGCAAAACTTTGTTTTTAAAAAAAAGCTTTTTGAAGACAGTTCCCCAAGTGGTCCAGAGGGCACAGGTCCAATGCAACATGGAATATTGCAACTTCGTTAATTATAGAGACAATAAAAACTGTAAAACCAATCTTCCCTGTAACAGTTTTTATTTCTCATCAATGTTAATGCAGATAATTTTGTTATTTTTAAAGAAGAAGAAAAACAAGATGTATCTTCTGAGTGAGACAGCTTCAATACTGTGAGACAGTCCCCTGGTCTCCTGGCCCCTCTTCATATGGTTGAAATACTGAGCACAGGGATCTTTTAGCTATTTATCCATAAGCCTCTATTACTTTGTTTATGACATAGTCACCACTCACTCCTGTGATTCCCCTCAATTACACTGACATCATCTCCAAATACCCATGTACACTGCACACATTCCCTCTATCTTGGAGGTTTTACCTTAAAGCAGTGGCTTGCTTACTACATAGAGATATTGACTCACAGGCTTTTGAGGGTATAAGAAGCTTGTGACATGTCCACTGAGGCCTCAATAGTTTGCTCTAAGTAGGAGGAATGTCAGTCTACCTAACGGAAAGAGTCCCATAGTTTCAATAAAGAAATTCAGGTTTTTGACATAAAGCACGCACCTGGAAGGCCTTCGTTCCTGAACTTATAAAACGCAGTCGCTGATACCTCCTGTGTCTGAAGGCTTAGACTCAGTCAGATGATTCTTTAGGTTTCTGAACCAGACTTTTAAAAGTCATGTCTATGACTACGTTTCATTCTGCAGTGTGATTCAGCTAATTTTCATTAGGCATGAAGGATTTAAAGATGCTATTTCTGTAGCTTTTAGCAATGTGTATTTTTTTTTTTTTTTTTTTTGTAGTCACTTTGCTCATTAACAGAGCAAATCCCAGGACAGTATTGGAAGGCTGAGGTTTCTCTTGCCCTACTATTGATTTCCATTTCCCCTCCCAAATGTCCACAAGTTATGAATAAATGAGCTGATACACTTTTATTGTAATCTAATGACAAATCTGATAAGCGGGGAGGATTATAATGCAAAGCATAAAAAGAAAACGCTTTTAAAATTCTACTCATTGGAAGCAGAAGCAAAGCCTGCTGACTTCCTGCAATGCAAATTTGGAAACTAGGAAAAAAAATGTTAATTGAGAACACGACTGAATCCTTTAAGCAACTGAAAAATAAGCTCAATTATAGAGAATGAATTCACAATTACAATAGTTATTGATTCTATACTGTATATTATGACTAGTATTTGAGCATTTTCAACAGGGACAATTTTGCCCAGCTGGTAATAGCCAACTTATTCAATAATGATATATACTCTTCCCTTTCTTAGAAAGCAAACGTTTAAGCATGTGGCTTATATTTAACATCAGATTTCTTCTAGCTTTTTGAAAAATTCTTTTTCTCCTCCACATTTGTACTAATGCTTAAATACATAATAAGCTTTGTAGAAATTGTTGTTTTAGTTTAAAGTGTCATAAGGTTCAGAAAAGGCAGAGTACAAACAATATTACTTTGTATATTTATTCCACAAAATATCACTGACAATGCTGAGTGTCCAGCACGAAGTTATACTTGTTTCTTAAGCTGTCACTCTTACTTTGATATCATAGATTCATTTTATCTAAATTTTTGATTGGCATTTGAAGTAGGTCTTATGCAATTAAGGTTAGTTCTCTTTAATCAAGTTTTACCACCTTATTATGTATTTTTAATACCCTTAATCCATTGCTGGGAAGGTGGCCTGATCGCATGGAAAGAATAGTTGGTACTGAAATTAAAGTGGAGTTTAAAACCTACCTCTGCCCCTTATTAGCTGTGCATGTTCAGGCAGATTACCTAACCTCTCTGAACTTTTACTTTCTCTTTTGCAAAGTGGAAGAATAATACTTATATCCCAGAGGTACTGTGAGTGTCAATGGGATGAGATACATAAACATACACAATACAGCATCTTGCTACCGAGCATGTGCTTCTCAAAGGAGCCGCACCCCCACCCCTCTCCCTCCAGTGGCTTCTAACTTACGGGAACTGAGTCCAGGTCCCCAGAAGGATGTCGGTCACTGTCGAGTCCACAGTTCAACTCACTGGCTGCTCTGTTTCATTTGACGTAACTTATTTTTTGCCAGTTTCCACTTCCAGAGCTTCTAACATACTCTTTCAGGCTGTAAACCCAAAAGGTACGGAGACCAGCCAAGTCACATTAATGAATAAAGCTGTTTAAGTCCCAGCCCCCAATACTGGCAATGTATCATCAAATTTGGTCTATATTTACCTATCTCACAAATAGCCGTATAATATAAATACACACAGTACTGGAAATCATATTTTAAATTAGAGATATTTTTGAGTGCGGTCGTCATAACAGCCCTGCCTGCATGTTGGGTGAGTAGCTAGCGAGACGCTGCCTCTGGCAGCCGGGAACCCAGTTCCTCTTCCAAAGAGGGCAGCCAGACCCAATCCAGATGCTGTAACCATATAGGCATACAGACCCCAGGTGGCTCACCTGCTAGTTCTTGGAACTAGATGAGCTACCTCTCTGGACTTTAATGGGAAATCTCCCTGTATTTGAATCCTGGACCCAGTTGGTCCTCAGAGCTCTCAGTTGGTGACCTCTGCCCAAGGGTTTCTTGGCTCTCCTCTCACCTCTCCGGCCACTGCTTCCTCTTTTATTTCCTAGGCTGATGGGTAAGTTTTTAAACCAGCTCCTCATTCGTACGTGGTTTCCTTAAGCGAACTCTTCCACCTCGATGGCTTTGAACTCTGCCTTCCATGCCAAAGACTCTGCTATCTGAGTCCCCAGGGCTAACCTCATCTCAGAATTTTAGCCTCATTTTACAGCACCTGCTAAATATTTCCATGTGACCCTCCCCTCCAACATCTCAAAGTCAGCACAACCCAAAGGAGCCTCCCGAGCTTCCTCCCCACTGACCCTTCCTCGTATAGAGTCTCCCAGTATTTCCCCTCAAGCTGATCCCGTGACCACTCACCCCGGAAGTCCAGCATTACACCCAGGACCCGGCATAGATCTTTTTCTTCTTAATCCCCACTACGGTCAGTTACTTTTCAAGTCCTGCAGACATTTCTCAGTTGCATCCTCACCTCCACATGCTAGAGTCTCCACCCTGGGGCTCGATTAAGTGTAATAGTCCCCTAACTCTTTTTCCTGTTTCCCATCTCAGCTTACTCCTTTCCCTGCATGTTGCCACAGCCAGGCAACCTGAAAGTCTTCCACCGTGTCTCTCTCCTACTGTTATTTGCCGGAGGCTTTCAGATATCTGAACTCACTGAAATTCTGCAAAACAAGATGTGAACAGGGATATGCCAAGATTAAGGCAGGAACCTCAACTCCAGGCATAATTTCCAAGGGCAGAGCAGCGAGGTCCAGGGAATAACCCAAGTAGGCAGGGTTCACTGCTGATAGGACCTGGAGCTACAGGAGAACTCTCCATTTTCAGAAGGGGAGCCTGACGCTCTGTCCCACTTTCTTTCCTAAGATTCCTGGGTAACAGAAGTATACTGAGTCAAAAACCTTTTCATTTTCATAAAATTGCATCTATTTGATCCCCCAGAACCCCGCATGGTGAAATGGATGCCATGTAGTTTAATTAACCATTCTCCTACCATTTGCCACCTCAAATGTTTATCATTCAATTCCCTTCCTCTTTTCTAAGCTGGACAGAATCTGCAGGCCTTAAAAGAAAAATGAATTTTAGGCAAGCAGTGTGACTGTTTTATTCCAGGGCTCTGCTGACCTTGAAGAATTTTCTAGCTTTTTCCGCTTTTGTTTATTTTTTTGTCACAGGATTCCCTCAAGAACCAAAGCCCTGTTATCCATAATTTCTTATCAGTCTATTGTAAGCTTTAGCAGAAACCATTGGGGGTTTTACTGTTATGAGAACCTCCAGATTGCATGACAATCTTGTTTTACAAGTTTCTTATCTCCTTTTCGTTTGTTCAGTTGGTGGTCACCAGTGGCTGCCAATGTCACCAGAATCTGTTAAAAGAAATAAAAAGGTTTTGTTCTGCAGCCTCCTTATCTGCAGTTCTGTTTGTGTCTGCAAAGCACTGGTGACTTGTGACATCATTGGATTCTGGTGGAGTAACCCTAGCTGCACACAGAGATAATCTTGTAATTGTTCTTGACTTGTTCAGCACAGTTCTCTCACAGTTTTCAGTGGCATCATCCTTCCCATAATGCTTTAAATTCTTTCAATTATTATCCAGGAATATAAGCACTGAGGCAGAGTGGTAAAACCCAATACATGATGTTAAATGGACTCATGATGAGGAAACAGTATCATAAATTTGTAAGTGGTCATGAGTACATCTCCTGAGATGATTTTTCAGGAAAAGTATCCATCAGTTAAAAATAGTTATACAAGAAAGAAAGTATGGAGGAAAGGGAATAGCTTTTAAAATTTGTTTAGTCTTATTGTAAGACAAGTGAGCTTTTGAAGTTAGTCGTACAATGTAAACAATAAACAAGTAGGCGTTCAGTGAAAGCCTAGTTTTATGAAAATTTATTTGCAAATAGTAAGGCAAGCTTTTACTGTTTAAAAACATGGATTCTGAATTCCAATAAATTAGCAAAAAGTAAAAAATTCCCAGTATATAAAATGCCAAAGAATGTGATCAGATAGTTAATACAGGAGGAAATAGAAAACAAAAAATATATGAAAAATAACTAACTGAACAGTAAATTTATCCCATACACACAGACACACACACACACGGCACTCATTAAATAAAGTTATTAAAATAACGCACATTGCTGACAAAGGTGTCAGGAGATACATAGTCTCAGTCATGGTACTCTGATGGTAAGAATCCAAATTTACAAATATGCAAGCTGGAGAGCAGGGTGGGCCCTCAAGACCCATCATAAACACTCTCTTCCCCAACCCAGTGGTTATAGTTTGGAGCACCTATTCTATGGAAATATTCTAGTATAACAGAAACTACATCGTAAAAATATTCAGCCCATCATTCATTGTAATATTTAGTGAGGAAAGATGATTAAATAAATCATAGCCCATCCATAAACCAGAATGCAATGCAGCGTGAAATTATAAGTATCTCAAATAATTAGGAGAAGGATTATTTCTCATGTTCAATCAAAAGAGCAGGATGTAAATTTGCACTTGTGGAGTATAGTATCAACTATGAAAAAAAAGACTTGTGAAATAAGGCTGTAACAAATACAAACAAGTGGGGTGGTTTCTGAGTGGTCGGATTAGGGAGAGTTTCTATTTTAATCAGGATACTTTTCTACACGCTCCAAGTATTCAACAATGAGCATGACTTTTTTTATCCGTTTTGAAATGTTGTAAATACGTTCTTGGAAAATGATTCGTGTCACAGTCTTGTTTGTAGTAATAATATGCAGTTAGTATTTTTTTTAAGATACTTAGAATTTTACTACCACTATTCATAAAATATTTGGAGACCCTTTGAAAATGATGTTTATGGATTCTAGATTTATGGATTACAATCAAGTCATTAGGTTAACATACATGTTGTGAGAAACAAAATAACTTGTGCTGAAGGTTTACTTGCATTTGAATCTTTGATCAATGCTTGCTTGGCTGGCCTCACACTGTTCAACTTCTGTTTTCTCACACACCATTCACTCATGAGAGAGTGATCAACATTGTCATTTTGGGTCAGGGAGATGAAATGGAGAAGCTTGTGATGGTCCAAATTCAGTGACAAACAGGTGAAGAATAAAGTTTGAATGTTTGGGTTTTTAAATGGAATAATGATCATATGAATGGAACAGTGGTCATGCAAGCACATCGATTTAATCTTGGTTGGGCAGTATATTTTGCAATACCTGGTCCCTTTGACACAGCTTACCCCTCCGAAGTAAGCTAGAACTAAATGAGAACTGTCCCTTTTCAGAAGTGGGGGCCTTGAGCCGTAAGCCATGTCCCACTTTCCTATTTGAAGGTCTCTGGCTAAAAAATGGTATTAAGGCAAAGCCTCTTCTTGATCGTGTTAGATTTGGTCCTGCATCACCTCAAGTTTTGAAGTGCATGTCTAGTTGTTTAATTAACGCTGATTTACTGTTGGCACCTCTAATGTTCTGACACTTTGGAAAAAGACAGTGGCCATTTGTTGAATAGATTCACTTCTATTTATCTCTGTCTTGATGATTCTAGCACGTGAGGCTCCTTGGTCTCGATTGACCACCCCTGGGAACAGAGCCAGAGATAACAAAATTTTAGCCTCAAAACATATCAGCCTCCAGATATTTGGGAAATGTGCAAATTTTTCACTTATTTCTTTTAAAATTATAGTTATTTATTTGGTTCTCCATAACAGGGTTTCATATTGTGCTCTTGGCCCCTTCCAGATGAGCAGCCTTGTGGAACTTTGGTGTCAGCCAGAGAGGGTACGCTGATGACCCAAGGGAGGGACCAAAATTGCGAAAGAGGAAGATGACAATATTCTGGGTCAGACAATGCTGTCCTTGCAGGTCACATGGGACCTAATGACATGTCCAGGGTGGTGGTTGTGGGGGACCGCTGTGTCAGCTATCAACTAGGGGGTCACAGTGCCCTAGGGCTTAAAGGCAGGCGCCTTAGGTACCATGTGACATGCAGCGAGCACTTCCGAGTTGTAGAGCTAAGATTCTATTTTATTTTCTTTTGGACTTCATTGCATTCTTTCTCATGCTCTTTTCATTCAAAGATTCAGTCCCAAGACAGGATTATGATACTCCACCAGCTGTTGTGTCAGGTAGGAAAACTCTAATTCCTTTAAGACTTGATTGGATGGGAGAGAGGGAGCTTGCCTGGTTTCCTCCAAAACTCTTTAAAGCAGTGATTCTCAAACACGGATGCTATGTAGGCACTTGAATTTTAGTTCTGGGATGGGGGATTCGCATATGCGGTTCAAAAAAGAATATTTAATATTCCAATCCAGTTTGTGTGTGGAAAATAAATACGTTGCTTTTGAAACAAAAAGTAAAGGCTCAAAGACTTTTGGTCTTGGAGTCTCCGTATCAGTGATTCTCGGTGTTGGGATATTCATTAGACTAGGAGAAGGATATTTAAGTTAATCAAAAGAGGGCTCAGGTGAATAACAATAATTTGAGAAGCACTGCTTTAGAGACCGGAATTCTTCTGAAATCAGAAAATCATCCCATTTTGCTTGTTCTGCACCCAGCATAGTGTCTGACACATAGTAGGTGCTCAATATAATTGTTGAATGAATCAAAACTTCAAATTTGTTCCAAAAATGGTATTTGGGATATTGAAAGAAAAGCTGCCAATGTTCCATGTTACTCCAGAGTGGCCTAGGTTGATCTGAGAATACATTAGCAGTGTCTTGAGCATTTTAATCAGTGATATTAAAGTTGCTCCATAAAGTCCAGTAGTGCAGTTCATAGAGTATATGGATATAAAGACATGGGTTTGAATTTTGAACTGCATGGATCTTCTTATGCTTTCATCTTAATTTTGAAGTTTGGTTTCTTGCAGAGAGGAAAATGGGCACAATTTTTCATTTTTGTTGGTTTTAACTCAATAAAATACTGGCAGCAAGAAGGGCTCTGAATTCTCTAATCCTTTGATGTGTCAGATGATGAGGGCATAAAATCTACACCAAGAAAGGGCAGTGGAGAGACAGCACAAGAGATGAAAGCCAGAAATAGAATGGGAGAACCCAGGGGGCAACAGAGTCTGGCAACTGAGTGATGGTTTTCAAGCAGAGAACGCTGTGTTCTTGGCCACCTGGTTTGCTGGACCTGGTGTCTTCAGGATAATCCTTTTCTCGTGTCTTGTGGACTTGTTTGATTATGCTTATAGCTGAATATTCCTCTTAGAAGTTCAATGGAGAAGCAATGACTTAGCTTTTAGCCGTGAAGTTACTTTGGTCCTCCTGGAAACCTGTGTAAGTTGTCGTTATGAAAATATTCCATTACATCTTCGCACACCTGTTTTATTTAGGATAGGGGACCCCTGAGAAGACACTTTCTCTAATGTGTTCAGCCTTTACTGTGCTTAACACGTGATGTCTTTGTTTAACAAGAGGCATCTGCTCTCAGTAATTCACCAATAACAATGAAAGACGCAAAATGGAACTTTCCTTCAACTAGAGTTTCCGATTTCCCTTTCAAGAACGCAATGGCAAAGCAATGAAAACATCAAAAAGCACTTACCAGAGATGGGCCATGGGTCAGGCTCTACACAGATCAATTATGGCAAGACATCAGGTGGCAACTCTAGACTCAGAGTTCCCAGTTGGTTCACAGTCAGGCACCACCAAGAGCCCTTGACTAGAGAAGTGACTTCATCAGAGCAGCTCTGAGCAAGTTCATCTGGCGGTTCGGTGTGTGCTTGAGGAATAAGACACACATTACGTAGAACAGTCGGAAAGCTCAGATATGGTATCACTAAACTAAGACAAGTGCTAAGATCTCAGTGGAATACAAAGGAACTGAAATAGAAGTGACAGGAAAAGAACATTTTGGGAGATTTTACAGTTGTTTTCTCCTGAGGAGATTGAGTTGGTGGTCTGACATCTTGTAAATTTACACAGACTTCTTTGGCCTCCTTAGTCTGTCTCTAAATGAAAATAGACTTGCCTTCCTAAAATGTGACTTGTCTGGTGGGCACCACTCGAGGGACATTTCAAAAATGACACATCCTTTGCCAAACCCTTAACCGTATCAGGAAAGAAACAGGAGTAAAGTGCTGTGGCGTCCTCTTCAAATGAATCCAGTGTGCTCGTGTTGGACAGCTCGAATAGTGACTGATTCTTGGCCATTGAAAGAGTCAACTAAGCTATCATGATGTATTGGAGCTTGAGATATCTCTCTGGTGACCTACAAAAACAAAACCCAACTTAATTTTGTTCATTCAATATATCAAACATTTTTTGACCACCCTCTGAGGGCTAAAATGAAGATTGGAAACTCTCAGGAATAAAGTGAATTCTGAGCTTGATTTGGAAGGATGAATATGAGTTTACCGATTGGACAAGAGTGGGAAACATACGTGAAATGTACAAGAAATGAAACCGTATGGGGTAATTAGATGACTGCAAGTCATTGGGTATTTTGGAAGGAAAAATGTTATGATGGCAGATGCTGAAGGGTGATCTCAGGGTAATCAGAGTAAACCTGATTTTCAGCAAGGACTTTTTCCTCTTTGAACCATATGCCACCTTGTTCTTGTATTTACTGAAAAAGTATGTATTGGAAGCACATCGTATGACAGACTACGTGTCGGGCGCTAGGGCTACAACTTCTTTCTAAAAGTCTAAAGTCCAATTAGGAAGTTAGGTACAGCAGTGTCATAAATATTTCCATAGGGACAAATGTATGATGTTTAAGTTTGTAAAATCTTCGATAAAATAATCTGGGCTCAGAATCAACTTGCGTTGCTCACTAGTCATGGAAACTTGGGGAAATTATTTAAGTTCTCTGTGGCTTGGATGACTTATCAGAGGAAGTATTAATTACCTCCTAAGGCTGTTGTAAACATTAGATCAGGTAAAATATGTGGTTGACTTAGCAGGGATTCTGGCATTAAATAAAAGTGGGCCTTCCTGGTGGCTCAGATGGTAAAGACTCTGCCTGCAATGCAGATCTGGGTTCTATCCCTGGATCAGGATGATCCCCTGGAGAAAGGAATGGCTACCCACTCCAGTATTCTTGCCTGGAGAATTCCATGGACAGAGGAGCCTGACAGGTTACAGTCCATGAGCTCACAAAGAATCAAACATGACTGAGCGACTAACATAAGTATTATTAGCAACAACTATGCTAATCATTCTTGTTACAAGATGCTATGTAGACACAAAGAGAAAACTGACCCACAGTTGACATCATAAATAGTGAAAGGAACCTCTGAATGCAGACACAGGACATGTGGGAATTAGTCAAGTGAAAGATAGTGGAGTGGGAAGGAGTTTCAGATCAACAGGGTGGTGTGTACAAAGCTGATGGAAACTTCAGGGAAGTTCAGATGCCTCAGAAGGACAAGGATGCATAAAGAGAAACTGAAGTAGAGAAAATGTTTCCTGAGAAATAAGCTGGAGCCATGTCACTAGCTACAGTAGCTTGGCTCCATCCTGGCAGCAATATGAAGAGTGCGCTAGAGAGAGACAGACCTGGAAAATGGGGACCATAGCTGAAGGATCCAAGCATAACATCAAGCTGATACATGCTCAAGGTGTGGGAACAAGGCTGGAGGGTTGACACCTTGGCCAAATTGGACAGAAGTAGAATACATAGGACTTGATAACTGATTGGATGTCAGAGTAGAAGGAGGAGAAGGAATTAAATGAGGCTCTTAAGTTCCCAGCAGCTCAGTGGCTTGAAGTTCACTTGCTGAGCTCTGAACCAGAGGAAAGAGAATCAAGTTTGGCAGGAAACAAGTGGAGTTCAGCATCATTGAGTTTGAGATGTCAATGAGGCACCTAAATGAAGTTAATCAATAACTATTGGGATGTGGGTATCTGGAGCTCTTAGGCAGAAATGGGTTTTGGAGTAATCATCGTGGAAATAAGCCATGACACCCAGAGAATGTGCTTAGAGTAGAGAGAAGTATGCAGATGGTTGAAAATAAGGAATGGGCAGAAAAGGGGACCTAAAGTAAAAGTTGGAAAAGACAACCATAAACCTAAGGAAAACCAACAATATGAGTTTCCTGAAAAAGCCAAAGCAAGAGAAGCCTGTCAAGGAAGGCTAGAAGGCTGTCTAGGAAGCCTTCTTAGAAAAGAAGCCACCGGGTTTTGTGACACCGAGGTCACTAGCCAATCTGAAGGGGAAGAGCAGAGACAGTGAATGTCCTGTAGGGAAGTGGACGTGACAACTGCCAGACTCTTCTCTGAGTCACTTCTCTACGATCACCCCAGGATTCTATTTGGTTTTTGTGAAGTTTTGAGTGCCACCTTCTGAGCGTTCAGTGGGAAATAGCATGGTAAGGAACTCAAGGATGACAGAGATTTGGAAAACGGTAGAGTAAGAAAGGCCAAAGGCCAGCTAGCAATACAAGGAAAGCTTGAGGATCCAGTAGTGGGGCTCCATTGGAAGTGATACCCTACGGATTTTTGTAATAGCTGGCCTGAGATGGTGTTTGATTCTCCACTGCAGAGCTCAGTTGCCAGGAAGACAGACAGGTGGATTAATCCAGGGCTAAGGTTTGACCAGATGAAGGAGGACAAAAGGGCAGCATGTGCTGACATTACTGGCGAGAGAGTGATGGAGTGATAAACTAGTTTCTAGGTTGAATAGAAACAGCAAAGAAGGCAGCAAGGGGTGGTAGAGGAGATTGCAAGGAAGACAGAGACCAAAGGCCCCAACAAGGTATACAGAGTGATCAGAAATACAATATTTAGGCTTAAGGCTTTGGCGAATGAACTATTCTCAGCCAAGTCCAGGTCGTGGGAGTAGATGGTCAAAGTGGACTTAAGGTGAAGCTGGTTGGAAGTTAAGGAAATCCATAAACATGAGCATAAGAAGCTGGCATTTAAGTGGAGCATTTTTGTATGTCTAGATTTTGTTTTGTTTTGCTTTTTGACACTAATAAGATGTAGGCTAATCACTGAAGACTTGACCTCACAGAATTTTTAAGAATCAAATGTGTTTTTTTGGCAGGGCGGGGTGGGGGGGAGCGGGGTAAGCATTTGGAGTATATGTCTAGTTAAAGGCAGGAAAGTATACCGGATTAGTATTTTTCAGAGTGTGCTTTGTGTATCATCGTGATACTGGAAGTGATTTTAGGAGGATATGGATCAAAATTTCTTTATTTTTATTTCAGCAACTGTAAAGTTACTGTAATGTAGATTTGAATAAGTTAATCAAACACATGGTTGAAGATCTCTTTGTTTAGGAAGAGTCTAAGGTGAATAGTTAAACAGTTAATACATTAAAAAAACAAACAAACAACTAACAATAATTGAGGAAGAAGAGAGGTAAAGCCAGAATGGTGATGTCCAGAGAATTTGGTTGATGTCTAGAAGATGGGAATCTCTGATTTCTTTGCTTTCTCCTTGCCCAAGCCTCTGCTACACTTTGTCCTGATTATTTCAAGGACAGAGAACAAGAAGGCTGGACCTACAGTTTCATGCAAACTCATGAGTCTATTCTGTTTTCAGTGTTTCTTTTCCATACAGTTATAATTCTCTAAAAGATCCTCCTATTTTAAAATGAAAGTAAAGCATCATTTTTTTTGTCCATGGTTGGATTTTCTGAGAAACCTATGAGAACTACAGATAATTTGTGGTCAAATGTTTGTCTCAGTTGCTTTGAACTTAATTCCTAGAAAGGCATCATGATGTAATCAAGCAAAAGACTACTATGAACAGTGAAAAGCTCCATCGTGTCCCAACTCTTTGTGATCCCGTGGACTGTAGCTTTCCAGGCTCCTCTGTCCGTGGAATTCTCCAGGCAAGAATACTGGAGTGGGTCGCCATTTCCTTCTCCAGGGCATCTTCCTGACCCAGGGATTGAACCCAGGTCTCTAGCATTCTAGGCAGATTCTTTACCATCTGAGACACCAGGGAAGCCCCGACTATGAACAGAAAATGAACCAAAGCAGAAGCCAAATTCATTCTCCTTTTCTGAAAACCTTAGAATTGAGAACTAGAGTTTGTGTTTGGAGAAAAATGAAAAAGGATCAAATAAGGCACTGACAGCAACCCATAGACTTCTGAATATTGATTCTCTGCCATGTGCTTTCACACACAGTCAGAAAGAGTCAATGTTTTCATCGGTCCAACTTCAGGATAAGAGTGAAGTCTTCACCATGGTACTTGCTCAGATTCAGACAAAATTCCCTATCAATAGATTATGCAGCTTTTCCTACATTGTTCTGCTAGTCAGTAACACCTGTTTGCTTTGGAAAGCCTCCCTAACTTGGAATCAGTGATGCCCTACCAACCCACTTTTGCACTGTTTCTTGAGTGGGAATTATTTCATAAAACTCCTCCATAACTTGGCAGGGGTGGGGGACTGTTTAAGCTAATTCAAAGAACAAAGCCATTTCTTCGAATAGGAGATGTTTAAACTACTTCAAGCCATTTTTTTAAACTCTAAACGTGTTTTCATGGATACCATGAGCTAATCACAAGTGATTCCCATCTCTTAATTAAAAATTAGGTCCATTAGTACCTCCCATTAGCAACAATTAGCCATTAAATTGTATTTACTGTAAAGGACCTGACACAGTTATAAGAGCTCCCACAAGCCATGCATGAAAAGCAGTTTCATTTCTTTCCTCAGATTCCGTGCATGTACTCTGGCTACCAAACCACATTTGTTTAAGTGTACCGATTGGTTTATTTTCAATAAGTTCAATAAAGACTCTGTCCTACTGATTTATTCAGTCATTCAACTAATGTTTACTGGACTCCCACAGAGCTGTAAGGAACCAAAGCTAGACAGCAGAAGATAGAGAGACATCCCTTCAAAGAACGGGGGTTCTAACCCCTGTTAGAACAAAGGACAGAGTTACAAAGAACTGTCACCAAACACAGCGTGCCACAGACGCCCTGAGAGCTGGCCACAGAGCGGGACTTTGTAGCGGCGTTGCTACAAGACGTTGACACACGGGCCTGTTCCTATTGTTCCTGTGATCCTGCTGGTGCGTTTACATTGTTCCCTACACAACAACAAAAAAAAGAATTTTAAAAGATTTTTCCTGGGGGAACCACAGTTTTTAGTGCTCTATTCAAGAAACCGATAACAGAAGCTTGTGCACATAGTCCTTTCTGATATACAAACATCACTGTTGTTTGGTTCAGTTTCTTTTGGAGGAGTGGCGGGAGGCATGGGATAGGAGGACATGAAATCCTATGCCTGACCTAATCTTTGAAAATGTCTTTCTATACCATTTTATTCCTTGATAAATGTGGTTGTGGATGTGTGCATGTGTGTGTGTGTGCGTTTATAATTTTATTTCCGCGCTTGTGGCTGTGCTGGGTCTTCGTTGCTGCACGAGCTGTTCTGGAGTTACAGCGATCGGGGCGACCCTTCTTCGTTGTGATGTGCGAGCCTCTCATTGCAGCGGCTTCTCTTGTTGCGGAGCAGAGGCCCTAGGGGTGCAAGGGCCTCCATAGTTGTGGTTACCAAGCTCTAGAGCTCAGCAGTTGTGGCACGAGGGCTTAGTTGCTCTGCGGCATGTGGGATCTTCTCAAATCAGGGATGGAACCACGTCTCCTGCATTGGCCGACAGAGTCTTTACTACTGAGCTACCAAGGAAGCCCTGTGTCCTATCTTCTAATCCAACCAGTTTTGTTTGTTGGTTTGTCTGGTTTTGTTTTTCCGTAACAGTCCAGAAGTAAATATTTTAGGCTTTGCCAGGCATTGGCGGTCTGTCACAGTCACTCTCGCTGGCAGGATGGAAGCAGCTGCAGGCCATGTATAAACATATAAGCATGGCTGTATCCCAATAAAACCTTATTTATGGGCAGCACTGGATATGCAGACATGGAGAACAGACTTAGGGCAAGAGTCGGGGAGAGGAAGGAGAGGGCGAGATGAATGGAGACAGGAGCATGGAAGCATTTACACTAACATATATAAAATAGATAGCCAAGGGAAATTTGCTGTATGACTCAGGGAACTCAAACTGGGGCTCTGTAATAACCTAGATGGGTGGAAAGACTGGGAGGTGGGAGGGGAGACTCAAGAGGAAGGGAATATATGTACCTCTATGGTTAATTCATGTTAATGTATGACAGAAATTAAATCAATATAGTAAAGCAATCATCAATTAAAAATAAATTTAAAAACATAAAAAACCTTTATTTATAAAACAAGGAGCTGGGATTGGCCTGTGGGCTATGGTTTGCGCACCTCTGCTCTGATCCATATATTTTCTAAAGTCTTTCAGATTCAGTACTGTTTTTGACATTGCACACAATAACAGTATGAAACTCTTTTTCTTTAAAATCACTGTGTGTGTGTGTTTTTAATTTCATGAAAGGCAGGTGAAATGTCAGAAGGGCAGACGTGGAGATGAGGACTGAGAGAGACACTTCTTGGTGTTTTACTTTGCACAACACGTTTGATTGTAGTTCCGAAGTATGAAAACACTTTATATATTTTTATTTTTTACATGCTCATCTCATCCTCACTTTCTGAGATGTATTTGTATGAACCAGCAACAGGGGATTATCAGCCAGGAAAAGCAAATATATATTCTGTTTAATATCCTCTTCACAGGCTTTAGAATTCTGTACTTTTAGCAATTTAGAGAAAAGGTTAAAGATACATCATCCCAACAGATTTGTATTAATAGTAAAACGTATTTTACATCTCCGTCCCTCCACCTGGGCTGGTACTGTAGTTGCTGTTGTGGTCGGTTTGTGGCCGCTGAAGTTATCCTTGATCTATCTATCTATCTATCCTTGAATCAGAGCTAGTGATTCCGTTTGCCCAGGTGACGGCATCGCTGAGCGCTGGGTTCTGCTTGGCACTGCAGCGGTGAAGGGCAGCTGTCCTGGTTTTGGCTGAAAAACAAACACTGCGGAGGGCAGACCTGGGAGGGCTGGGGCTGTCTGCCCCTGTGTGGCGAGGTCAGAGCAGAATGCACGTGGGGACGCAGCACACACACCCGACGGAAAGGCGGCGCACGGAGGGCGTCTGCGGTGGAACCCCGCAGTGTGGCCGCGATGGGCTTCGGGCACCGCGGTCCCAGCCGATCATGCCCTGAGGACTTCCGGCGCCAGTAAAAGGCAGTACCTAGAGAGAGGCGCCAGAGAAAGAGAGCCTTTCCAAGACAACTGGAGGATTTAAGGGAAGCTAATTGTATGTTCAGGACTCGGCCCATCTGGCACTGACAGCACATTGCTCCCATTTTAATCAGCTCCACAAAGTGGGCACTTGAGGTTCCTGTCAGAGAATCCAACCGTGAATTGACTTACGATGTAGCCCTTGCCAGAGGCTCGGGACCCCTGACGCGGGAGAGAGACCATCTTGCAGACATGCTAACATTTCTCTAGACTCTATGTTAAATTAGTTTATTAGAAAGCAAAATACCTGAACCATGTAATTGCACATCCCTGTAGAAATGCTTTCTCAGAGTGAATTTTAACATTTTTAACCCCTTCTTTCTTAGACGACACACACATTTAAGCAACATCACTAGCTTTTCAAGATGCCACAGTGAATGTAACTGTCCGTTATTTTGCCCAGTGTTGTTTATGAAGAAACAGCGAATCACTCCTTGAGTTCAGTGCCTGGGCAAGTACCTCTCTTCATGTGAGCTGATACACTTCTTCTGAACTGGCAATGTAAAATATACAGCTTACTCTATTTCTCTTTGGCCCTGGTTGTCAGGACAGTAGGAATCTGGAACATTTCGTTGCAAATAGTCCTGGTACCATATCCTCTCTCTTGCACTCAACTGTTCATTGAATTGCTGGTGTTTTAAATTGGGCTTTTTAATACAGTGCTTAATTTCATAAACCTTTCACAAGTTCAACTTGGAAACACAAAAGCTCTAACTCCTCTGGTAAAAAAAAAATAAGTGAAAGAAATGCTAACAGGCTCAGGGAAGTTCGAGTGCTCGAAAGTCTCAGTGGAAAGATAAAATGAAAGGTGATTTTGATGATGTATTGGTCTGATCGAAAAATTTGCCAGCAGGCACTATTTTTGTTCACTCACACACATGCAGCTCTGAATAAGTATGGTAAGATCATTGGAAACGACTTTGAGAGTCAAGAGGATCTACATGATTCCTAGTCCAACTACTTAATAATTATTTAACAATGACCTCCACTGAAATTTTCTGAAGCTAACTTTTTCCCTCTCTTTGCTGCTGCTGCTAAGTCGCTTCAGTCGTGTCCGACTCTGTGTGACCCCATAGACGGCAGCCCACCAGGCTCCCCCGTCCCTGGGATTCTCCAGGCAAGAACACTGGCGTGGGTTGCCATTTCCTTCTTCAGTGCATGAAAGTGAAAGTGAAGTAGCTCAGTCGAGTCCGACTCTTTGCGACCCCGTGGACTGCAGCCCACCAGGCTCCTCCATCCATGGGATTTTCCAGGCAAGAGTACTGGAGTAGGGCGCCATTAAGTCTAGATAATAATGCATTGTCATCTACATGTATCTTAATAGAAGGATTCATTGAGATGATACATCCAAAGTACTCAGTAAGTGCCTGACTCATCCTAGGTATTAAATTATGGAGGATTCTTTTCCTCTTCTCCTCCCGGAAAGTGTGTTAGGACTTTGAAGTATCACTCAGCTTACATTGACATGATCAGTGGACTGAGCCAAAGTCGTATTTTTAAGCATTCTATCTTGTTTCTGGCCGCGTTGAGTCTTTGTGGCCACAGGCGGGTTTTCTCTACTTGCGATCAGGGGCTGCTGTCCCTCATGGGGCATGGGCTTCTCACCGCAGTGGCTCCTCTTCTTCTGGGACATGGCCTCTCGAGCGCAGGCCTCAGCACTTGTGCCGCATCGGCTTAGATGCCCCGTGGCCCTTGGAATCTTCCCGGACCAGGGATCGAACAGGTGTCCTCTACATTGGCTGGTGGGTTCTTAACTACTGGACCGCCAGTGAAGTCCCCAAAGTAGTATTTTAAAATAGAGTTTCCAAACCCAGTGTCTAAAAATAGAAGAAATCTTCCCTATAATATTTTAAGTGGAATTAATAAAAATTATAAAATATTTTAACAACATGGAAACTAATGTTCTTAATGTAAAGTGAAACAGTGATGAATTGAAAGATCACTAGGAATTTGACTCTAAACGTATCTATGCAATACATGAATATAAGCTAGAATAAAATGCATAAAATGATTATGTGTTTTTAATTTCTGTTTTCTTTCAGTAAGCTTCTGGGCATGTTGCTTTGCAACTTGTATAATTTACTAGAATTTTAGCAGCACAGTCTTTGAATATGTACAGTTTGAGGGAGATAGCTCTATACCAGGGAAACATGAGTTTATTACTATGAAGATGAGGGTCACGGTGATTGTAAAGATTATACTGCTGATTAGTGGGGACAGTGGTGACCTCTAGGAACCTCTCCACTTCCAACCATTATATCTTAACCCTGTGGCATTTAAGGCAGAATTAGATGAAACATCTTTCTATAGAAATGATGTAGACTAGTTGAGTGATCTGTGGTCTAAAGTCACTGTTAATTTTTTTATGGATTTATTTTCTGCCTATCATATGGTGCACCTCCACAGCAAGGTGACTCCTGCCTTTAACACTTTTCACAATGAAATCACATTTCAAGTGATATGTATTCTGTTCCTTTCATACAGCACCTGGGACAGCCTAAGATCTTCCCAGTTTATTCAGTGTGAGCCTTCCTGTTTCTTGTGATATCATGCATTTGAAATTGAGATCATACTAAATTATAAAATACAAATATTTTATTAATCACATAAAATTATATCTGTGTATACATGAAATGTTTTGATGTTGGAGGTAATTCATTTCCCCCAAGTAGTAGATCACAAAATATTTATTGCTACCAAAATTATATCATTTCAAAGTCCATTTGCCACCCAAGATATTACCACTGCTTCTTTCTTTTTTACCATGTTTTGCTAATGCAGACTACATCACAAACAGTATTTGTTTCTTATCAGGTGAGTCTTTTTGCCCCACTTGTCTGTACCATGCACTCTGGTGTAATCACTGCAGTTTAGCTTTGATAAAATATTGATTGAAAAGTCATCAGCTACTTGACCCCCTACATATCAAAACTGGAATTACTTCACATCAGGTTTCCTAAAAATGGAAAACAAAAAGTTGAAAAGATGTTAAAAGAACGGGGCTCCTTAATTTACATGCAAAGGGCGTGTTTCAGTTGGCAGCAAAACCGTGTTGGATTCAGAGTAATAATGGACTGCAGGTCTCTATGAGACATAAATGTAATTACTCTATGTGCCTGTTCTGAGTCCAGCTGTCTGCCCAGGAGAATCGAATTTGGGAAAGCAACGGACTGCAGATTCAGAGAATGGGAACTGCATTCATAATTGAGCAGCTACTTTAGCAAATCAAATGTGCAGAGTTAGTTAAAAAAACAAAACAGTGACTGAGATTTTTGAGATGCTCATTTAAGAAAGGTAAAACCTACTAGCAAAAATAAGGCCAGAAAGCAACCATAGTTCAGCAAAGCTGGATTTATTAACTTGCAGAAATGAGGGTTACATCTAAGCGTGAATATCTAGGAAGAGGAAATTTGAAGGGGTTCATGGCTGGATTTGACCTCATGCAGTGTGACTTCGGTAAACACTTCAGTAGTGCTTTTTTCTGCATTAATGCTATCAGGAAGTTGAAAGAGTGGGCATCTTGTTAAGCGTTGTCTAGTAGGTGAGTTGAACAAAGAAGAGCTAGAGTTGTCATTGGTAAAGGTGCAGGAGTTGCTCACCTTGGAAGCGTCATTGTTTTTAGGTGTGCAGTATGTCCTTCCCTGTGTCTTTTATCCTCCCTAGTCATGGTGTGTTCTTGTCTGATAATTGCCGATAATCTTAAAATAGTTTAATTGGGAATACTGTGCCCTTATTTATAGCTACCAGCTCATTAAAGATAATTTAGAAGATTTCCATAAATTATTTCCTTATCTAAAGGGCAATTGTCATGTTGCCTGACAAAAATATAACTGAACATCAAGTGGCCTTGATAAAATATAAACACAAATATGGGATATGTCAAATGTGTCTTATTAATCACATACACTGAGTGTATAGGGAGGTACTGTGGATGCAAAAGTGAATAAACATACAGATAGAACCTGCTGTGTTCAGGGAAGTGAGCTAAGTGCATCGGGTGGGTTGATTTGATATAAAAAAAAATCGTCACAGCCACTCTGTAAGGAAGTTTCTGTGTCCTCTACAAACTGATTCTTTATAAGCCCAGCCTGACCTGCCTCTTGAGAAATCTGTATGCAGGTCAGGAAGCAATAGTTAGAACTGGACATGGTACAACAGACTGGTTCCAAATAGGAAAAGGAGTACATCAAAGCTGTATATTGTCACCTTGCTTATTTAACTTATATGCAGAGTACATCATGAGAAATGCTAGACTGNAAGGACTGATGTTGAAGCTGAAACGCCAGTACTTTGGCCACCTGATGCGAAGAGCTGACTCATTTGAAAAGACTCTGGTGCTGGGAAATATTTAAGATAGGAGGAGAAAAGGACAACAGAGGGATGAGATGGCAGGATGGCATCACTGGCTCAATGGACATGAGTTTGAGTGAACTCTGGAAGTTGGTGATAGACAGGGAGGCCTGGCGTGCCACGGTGCATGGGGTCGCAAAGAGTCAGACACGACTGAGCGACTGAACTGTACTGTGGACCCTTACTTACCTTTATGCTCCTTTGGCTGTTTAAAACCTTTTGATCTTCTCAAATTTCAAACACGAGTCCCGCTTTTTACAGTGAGAACGGTGAGCATCTCCTCCTCTATGAGAAGATGGAGATGATCGTTTTTGGTTTGTTTTGGGCCACACTGTGGTGGTGTGGAATCTTAGTTCCCCAACCAGGCATGGAAACTGCACCCTCTGCATCCTTGCACTGAAGTGCAGAGTCTTAATGACTGAACCACCCGGGAGACCCCTAGCGATCTTAATTGATCTGATCTCCCACAAGGGTGTTCTCTTGACTTCAAATGACCGTTTCTTTATTCCTCTTCTCTTCCTGTATTCCTGTATTTGGTCAGTTCATGATCATCTCGTTGTCAATGTTAACCTTTCGTGTTCTTGATTTTCTCTATGTTAATCCTTTTATTTTTCCTTTTGGTTTTACAGCATGGATTATTCTCTAAGCCCCACGCATCTTCTTCATTGTGTATCTATCCATTGGTGACTTGACTTGGCTTCAAAAACGGCGTAGATCTTGTTTTCCTGTTTCTCAGGATGCTGGTCCCAGAGAACTTTGCTCTTCTCTGTTTTCTTCCTCAATGAAGTCATCTACTCCCTCAGCTCAAGCTGTCATAGAGATGACCTCTGAATCTAGACTGCTCATCCTACCTCTGAGTTTCAAGCGTAAAAATGCACCTCCTACTGTCCCCACCCTTGGATGGCCCCACGGAAGTTCAAACTCCATATTCACAATTTAAGTCTCGTAAGCGTGCCTCCCAATCCAGTTTCTTTTGCAGACTTCCCCTAGGATTGGAGCAAACCTCTATACATGGTATTTCTCTAAGCCAGAATTTTGCAAAGAAACTGTAGCTGTGAGTTTAGTGTTGTTACAGTCTTTGACAGTGGCTTGGAGTAGAGATTTTCTTTCTGGGTGAGAGCCGTGTGATTTAATATTCCACTGAGCTTGGAGTAGAAAGAGTAGAAAATTTCTTGTACATTGACAAATGATTTTTATTCCAGGCAATTGTGCTCAAAACATCAGAGACATTTTGGCTTGGTCTACCCACAAGCAAGCTTCTTTACAAGCTTTCTTGTAAATCCTACTTATGGAATATATTTCAACTTTGTCCTTTGGATTCCATTCTCTTAACCCCCATCCAGGTTGCACCCTTGTTACCTTTAAATTATATTCTTTCCGTGTCTTCCTAATGTCAACACCTGGCCCTTCTCTTTCTTATTCATCCTTCTCACAAATACCTGAATCAGTTTTGAGATTAACATTTAAAATTTTTTATTTGCAAGGATATGGTCTTTTTAAAAATTTATTTATTTTTTATTGAAAGATAATTACTTTACAGAATTTTGCTGTTTTCTGTCAAACCTCAACATGAATCATCCATTGGTATACATATGGTCTTAATAAAACAACTGGGGGTTACCTTAGTTGGTAACTATCTTCCATATGAGTATTGCCAGAAAGACAGAAGAAATTAGATCTCTGAATCTGAAGTCATCTTTTTTAACAAGCCTCAAACGTGCTTGCCAGTGTATACCAGAACTACTTCACCACTCAAAGCTGCAGACAATTGGCATAGATTGCTCTCCAAAGATACTGTGGACCCACAGAGTTATGATGCTGTGTGTTTACAGAACTAAAATTTTTCTGAGAAGAATCTGACCTCCAAATATAAGGGATTTATTTTATGTGGAGTAAGTAGGTTCCCTTAAATTCTGTTTAGCTTCTTTAATTTGACACTATCCATACATTGCCAAGTGTGGCTGATGGTTTAAACAGAGGATTCCCTGTGTAACTAGCAGCAAAGAAAGCTGCATTCCAAGTCCTTGTCAAGACATATAACAATTCCAAAGTCACTGCTATTTGTACCTTTCAGAACCTTGGCTAAGAGAAAATAAAGTTTGGGGAGGACTCTTTGGATAATGTGCACTAGATCCATTCTCCTTGGTTCATGTAAACTATATCCCGGGATTAATCTGCCAAAGCTGTCTTACTTGGATGACTGACTCCCTGAACACCAGCTTTTCCTGAAGTATTCACAGACACAATGCCATTTACTTGTGTTTGAAGAGGTCTATGACAAATAGCCCTTGGAAACTTACATGTTTACTTTAAAGCTGCTCTTCACGAGGTTACGCACTATCTGCTCCTTTCAGACTAACGGGAGAAATGTCTCTCTTGCCTCCACGTTGGGAATAATTTTTCTACGCATCTGGTTTATTTTCATACCTAATGGACACAGGGAATCATGTAATCCATTGCTAAATAGTTCTGAAAAATTGCAATGGCATTTATTTTATTAGCCTCATTGTATTTCCTTTCTCTTGGTCTCATTTTTCTCACAACATTTTATATACATTTGGAAGCTGCCTACAATCCTTCTAGGGAGTAAGGTGCGCTGTACTCAAATTCTGGAAAGGGAAACCCCTAATATATTACTTTCCCAGTCAAGAAGCTCAGCTGCAAATGTTAAGAGGGGCTCGTCAGCCTGTGTTTGAGGCTACATAATCCTCACACTGCTTTAACCACCTGTAATTCCTACCGTCAGCCTCCATAACTCTGTTCTTTCACTGGTCACACTTATTTGTAGGGTGCGTTTGGCCATGAGTACTTTCTTGCCTTTGCGCTCGCTGACTTTCAGCCTGGAATTTCTTTCCTTGTCACATGTGCAGTTTCTGTTGGTCTTACCTGTCTGAAATGCTCTCTGTCTCCCACGAATCCATTTCTGATTTGCATAGCCAGATGTGATCTCATTTTATTTCAAACTTTCAGAGTCTTCTGTGGGTGCCTGTTGTATAGATACTTGTACAATCCTCACTACTCTCTCCCCTATTTTTAGATCGTAGCTCCATGGAGATTTGGAAGTCAAGGACTGCGCTCTTCCTATTATTCCTGGTGGTGTGGCACTAAAGCTCAAATTTTTAATGAAAATAAAACAGTGTTTTTTTCATCAAAGTTTAGTTGATTTGTTCTGTTAATTTCTGCTGTACAGCAAAGTGATTCAGTTATACATAGATATATATTCTTTTTTATATTCTTGTCCATTATGCTTTATCACAGGATGTTGACTACATTAATAGTTCCCTCTGCTATTACACTAGGACCTTGTTGTTGATCTGTTCTCTGTATAATAGTTTGTATTGGCTAATCCCAACACTTCCCTCCTCCACATGCCCTCCGCCTTGGCAACCGCAAATCTGTTTTCTATAAATCTAAAGAAAGTAGAGTGAAGTCACTCAGTCATGTCCAACTCTTTGCAACCCCATGAACTCTAGCCTACCAGGCTCCTCCATCCGTGGGATTTTCCACGCAAGAATACTGGAGCGGGTTGCCATTTCCTTCTCCAGTTCTTCCCAACCCAGGGATTGAACCCAGGTCTCCCGCTTTGTAGGCAGACACTTTCCTGTCTGAGCCACCAGGGAAGTCTCATAAGTCTAAAGCAATCTTTAAACAAAGACTCACCCTCAATTGAAGAAGTCAGCGTTGACTTTAAGTCCAAATCAGTATGGAAGACAAAATGGGGAGTCAGTGCTAAGTGAGGCAGATGGGCTGCACTTTCTCTAAAAGTGCAGACACATTCCCCCAGGAAGTTACTCTGTCATCCCTTGGCAAGATGAGCCCTCCTTCCAGCTGATGGGTCTTGCTGATTCAAGCCATCACCCACCTTAATCCCCTCTCCGGCCACCAGAGCCATATTTCGGCCACACACATGGCCTGCCTGCGATCCTTCCACAGCCTTCTAAGCATCACCCTCGGTCCTTACCGCATGTCCACAGCCCTTCCTGACCCTGGGCCTTCTGCTCCAGACTCACCTTCTTCTCCTGTGCTCCAGCACTGCTCTCGGCTTCCAGGATGGGCCGAGCCCCCGAGGTCTCCATATAAGTGAGAGTGTGGTAGCTGTGAGCTGTTCGTCCAGCTGGAATGCTGTTTCCTCTAAGGGTCAACTTGAGGCTTTCTCAGCAGGGATCTGAAGTTTGTTTTGCAGGGCTTGTTTCCTTCTCCTGGACGTGTCCTTCCTCCTTCCATCTTGTCCTCGAGTTACCTATGTTTCTTATTCCCGTAGGTCCCTGGGAATATCTCCATCATAAAAGTTAATGCACGGTCTTCATTTTATGCTTTTTGCTCCCTCTAGAGTTTACTCACTGCTTTAGAGCAGGGACTACTTCTGGTTACTTCATTTCTGTACGACCCAGTAGCATCGAAGTAGGTATTTAATAAATACTTGTTGATCGACTAGAAAATGCCTACACATAAGAACGCTGGTTGAGTAGAGACACTTCAGTGTCCTAACCGTAATTTCAAAAGACTGAAATAGCCAGACATTTCCCAGCAAGTTTAGAAATCTGAATGAATATTGAGAGCTTTCTGAATGGGATAGGAATCTCCCAAGAACAAGAAAGTAAGAGAAAAAGTGGGAGGATTGGGAGAAAGCAGAATCACGAGGAGATCTTTATAGGAAATAATTTAAAATATTAGTGGAAGTCTACAATGTGTCTGTTAGAAGTATAGCTGCTCCTTTTCAGCAGTGCCTTATCTGAAAAGTTTCATTTTTGTTCATTGTTTTCCCCAGGTAGTCATCACATTTATTTATCTTAGTAACATCACTATAATGGATTCCCCAGAGTTACCTTCTGAAAGTACTTTTCTATTTTTCCCTGTTCAGGACCCTCACATAGACACCATTGCTAACATACTGGTCTCAGTGACATAGCGTGTTTGCCTCATTCTTGTGTGTGTGTGTATGTGTGATTTCTTAAATCATTTCTTCAGTGTCCTGTGTCACGCCTTTTGCACATTCTCTGGAAGACATTCATCCAAGTGCCCCACCATCATTGTGCATGGTAATCAGAACAAGTAATGGCCTTTAGCTTTTTTTTTTCATTAACAAAATGGAAAAGCACCATACCCAATCCATTAGTTATACTCTATTATATTGAGAACTTACTGAAAAAAGGCAGCCAGCCAGTGGACATAAGGCCCTTTTCCCTTAAATAGGATTTTCAGCCAGGATCAAACAAGATACCCTTTCATCTAGCAGGAGAGTTTATGCTCTCTACCCTTCTCTCTTTCTCATTTTGTCTTGTCCTAATTTATCCTGACAGTCCATAGGGAATTTAACTGTTTTCGAAATGACATTAAAAATTCTTGCAGATTCACAGAATTCATAGGGAACAAATATCAATTAGCCTTTTGAAAACCTTTCTTTTTGATTATTTCTGTCTGTGAGATTTAGCTTCTTGAATTTCTTGCTCTCAAAGAGATGTTTTCCTCTTGATTTTTTTCATTATAAAACTGAATATAAATGTAAAATAAATAGCCATTTTGGTTTTTGTATTGCTATTATTGTTATCATTCCTTTAACACACATGTAGTAAAATGTCTCTGTTATTTTCATTCCTTNGATTTAGCTTCTTGAATTTCTTGCTCTCAAAGAGATGTTTTCCTCTTGATTTTTTTCATTATAAAACTGAATATAAATGTAAAATAAATAGCCATTTTGGTTTTTGTATTGCTATTATTGTTATCATTCCTTTAACACACATGTAGTAAAATGTCTCTGTTATTTTCATTCCTTTAGGAATTATGTTTGATTGATGGCCTTGAACTCAGCTACTTCAGGCCAAGACCTGAGGGTTTTTTTAATCCCCTAACCTCAATTGAATTACTTCCTCTTTCACTGATACTTTGTAAGGTGTTTGCTTGCTTTAAAGCTCACACCCATGGCATTTGTACTTATCATTAAAGCCACTTAGACCTCAAGTTCCTTTGAAGAGCTAATTTCACACGACACTAAAGTACACATGTGTTTATGGCCCAGTTTCTAAGGTACCTTCCCTTAGGAGTCTCATGAAGAGTGGAGTATAACCACTCAGACCTTACAGGACTTTTTCTACGATCGCTAACTTCTGTTTTATGAAAATGAGTATTGATGCATTCAGGCCTGGGGAGGGGCAGCGGGTGCCCTTCCCCAGCTCTTCCTTACCTCAGCCCAGCCCCAGGGGCAGAGTGAGATGATGAGAAACCTAGAAATACTGTTCTCAAGCCCCACACCAGACATACTACTAACCAGTCTAAAACTGGCCACGAACCCAGCACTGTTGCCTTTAACTGCATTCCAGGTGGTTCTGGAGCTCAAGCCAGTTTGCACACCACTGCTGCTAGCCAGACAGCCTGTGAATGGGGGAAGGAGGAATCACTTGACAGTGGAGGATTAAATTTATGATGAAATAAAAGTTGAATGTTTATTATCTTTTATTATTCTAACTTTTTCCTTCCTTCTAGAATTCTATTTTATATCATTGTTGTCTTGTATGACTTCCTTCCTTCTGTGTGATGTGTTTTTAAAGACCAATAGACTTAGGTCAGAAATGAAAAGAGTTGGTCCTTGGTGAGAGAGAACTCCCAACTCTGACTTTGAATTTTAAATTCCCAATCTGAATTTATGTAGCACACTCAAGGGGCTTCCCACATAGCTCAGTGGTAAGGAATCCACCTGCCGATGCAAGTTCAATCCTTGGGTTGGGAAGATCCCCTGGAGTCAGAAATGGCAACCCAATCCAGTATTCTTGCCTGGGAAACCCCATGAACAGAGGAGCCTGGTGAGCTATAGTCCATAGGGTCACAGTCAGACACAGCTGAGCAGCTGAGCTCAGGACACTCAAAACTCTCGGGGCGCACAGCCCATCACGATATATACAGGAGCTACAAAGACAAGGAGCCATGTGAACTGGCACTTGGGTGTAATGTGTGTGTCCATTAAGGCATGGCTAGTTTCCTGAGATACTTTTAGGATTAGGGAGTCCCCAAACAGGAATAGGAGCTCCAGATTAACCTCTCTTAATCTGGGGGGGAGGGAACCAAACTTGTTGACAAACACAGCAGCAGTGATTCCTCGGTGAGAAATGCTATGGTCATCTTCCTCCCTTTTCTATTAGATTCATACTCATACTCCATACTTCAGGGAGGCCTTACTAATGTCACGAGTGTTCACTCCATTTTTAAAAGGACCAAGGACCAATATATATTATTTTTATAGAGAGAGAATATTGGTCCTTTTAAAGGGTTCATTGCAGCCCATGAGTCCAGGGAAGGACTCATATGTTGTCTACAAGTATCTGCTTCCCCAGCACATTCCTTTGAGGCTCTCATAATTAGGACAGTAACTAAATTGGCCTTTTTTATTTTCCACTGGTGTCAAATACAGCTAAGAGGATTTGCCATACTTGGATATTAAAGCTCTTTTTGTAACTGGCAGCATCTAATCCTGATTATTCACTGTTTGTATTTCTAAAATACATAAAACTAGAAACAAAGCTTTCAGCTGAGCCCCCAATTTCACACCCAAGTTGACCTTGTTGTTCCCAGCCTCACTGTGACTCATGGCTAATGAGGACATCTATACTTTTCTCTCCCACTTTTCACCCTCCCCCCAGCCTTTTGCCAGTGCCTGCAGGATCCTGGGCAGAATTGGGAGGAAATTTTATTGAACGTATACTTACTTATCTCCCATGCCTTTCACAATTATTTTCCATTTTTTCAAGGGTATATATATATTTTTCCTTTTTTATTTTCCTTAATCCAAGACTCTCCAAGGAAGAATAGCAGAAATTCAAAGTACTCAACATAAATCATTTGTGTTTAATATTTTGATCATTTATGTGAATTATAGATTTCCTTGGGGAACATATATAAGCATAATTTTCCAAACACACTCTAGGGTAGCAGATTTAAAAATTTTATGGCATATTAGAATTACCAGGTGAGCATTAAGTATTAATTCCCAGGCCACACTTCAAGCCAGTTAAATCCAGTTCTCTGTAGGTGGGACCCAAACATCAGTATTTTGTTCAAAGAACTCAGATGATTCCAACATAAAGACAGGTTTGAGAACCCGAGTCCTCGAGATTACTCCTCCATCTCATGAGACGTTATAGTAGTTAAAACAATTAAGAGTGTTAAAGTCCAGCACATCTGGGAAATTGCATTTCCCTTCTTAGAGATATTTGTAGATTCACAATAAACAGTTGCACACTAAAGATGGAAAAGTACTGATGGGGGAAAAAACAGTGGACATAAATAAAGAAGGAAGTTGAAAAGAGAGAAAGGAAACCTCATCTCCAGGTGAAACAAAAATAAAAGTACCTGCTTAGCTTGATTTACTCCATCATTTTTCAAAGCTGTTAACTTGTAAACAAGACTGTGGAATATGTATGAAAAGGTTCTTTGGAATAGCCCTCCATGGAATGTCATTTGAAAGATACTGAATAAAAGAAATCCAGAGCAAAATGTTTTGCTGCAACGCTCGTTAAAAACCTGCAAATATCAGGTTTGTTTCATTGTCATGAGGCATTTGTATTTAAATTAACTTACTGAGGGTAGCATACAAGTTTGAATGTATGTAAGGTTTCTGATAGAAATAGGATACTTGGATCACAGGCAGTATATGAGATTTAGTTTAGAAAAGTCAGTTTCCCCAGATCCATAGAACAGACAAGTTAGATGAGTGCTACCTAGAGAAATCTCACTTGTAGTGACACTAGGAAGGTCTGGGAAATCCAAACCTTATGTAAGAAAGTGGGGTGGTAGACTAGCAGAAATATGCCAAGACACCCGAGATCTAGTGCTTGGTGGGCCATTCAGGGTCAATACAAATAAAGGCATTGTTGGGCACTATTCCAGATTCTCGCACTCCTTTAGATATTTTCTTCTCCTGGGCTGTTCCATAAACCTCAGAACTTTTTATCCCTGACTTTTCCAAACAACTCTAGTTCTACAGTTTCTTCTTTTCCTGCATCACAACCAACTTCAGTCTGTTCTCAGAATTCTCCCAGCTCCTCCTTGAGGACTGGTTCCCTGGTGGCTCAGATCGTAAAGAATCTGCCTACAATGCAGGAGACTCAGGTTCCATCCCTCAGTCGAGAAGATCCCCTGGAGAAGGGAAGAGCAATCCACTCCAGTATTCTTGCCTGGAGAATCCCATGAACAGAGGAGCTTGGCAGGCTACTGACCATGGGATCACAAACAGTCAGACACTATTGAGCAACTAACACTATTACTACCATATGGTAAAAAACAAACCCCCCGACTCCATTCCTCCTCCAACCCCATGTCTCTTGGCAACCACCAGTCTCTTCTCAATGCCCACGATTCTGTTTCTGTTTCACAGATAGGTTCATTTGCGTCATATTTTAGATTCCACATCTAAGTGACATCACATGGTATTTATATTTTTCTTTCTGACTTCACTGAGTATAATCTCTGCTTGCATCCATGTTTCTGCAACTGGCATATTTCATTCTTTTTTTACAACTGAGTAACATTCCGCTGTGTATATGAACCACACCTTCTTTATCCACTCATGTCTTGACAGACACTTAGGTGGTTTCCTGGTCTTGCCTACTGTAAACAATGCTGTTATGAACACAGACGTGCATGGGTCCTTTTGAACTACAGTTTTGTCTGGTTGTATGCCCAGGAGTGGGGTTGTTAGATCATGGTAATTCTAGTTTTACTTTTCTGAGGAGCCTCCACACTGGAAACTTACATTCCCAACAACAGTGCAGAAGGATTTCCTTTTCTCTACACCCTCTCCACCATTTGTTATTTGTAGAGTTTCCAATGATGGCCATTCTGACTGGTGTGAGATGGTAACCTCATTGTGGCTGTGATTTGCATTTCTCCAATAGTGTTATTCCCCATCTTTTCATGTGCTTATTGGCCGTTTGTATTTTTTCTTTGAATAAATAGGACTTGTAGTATCTTTTTTGTTTGATTTTGTTTTGGATTTTCTTGTTTGTTTTTATTGGGTTACAGTTACTTTACAGTGAAGACTCATAACATCTTAAACACAGTTGACTTTAATTTTAAATATTTTTGAATGACATGGAAAACACAGTTCCTTTCTCAAAAGCAATACAAACAAAACTTAAACTCTAAAAAAGTATATAATTGACATTCTAGGAAGTCCGTGTCTATAGTGTGAGTTTGTGAAGGAATGTCCCCTGAACAGAAACTAATGTCCTCTGATATAGAAATCAAGGTCAGATGATCAGACCTGGCCAAGGAAATTCTATAGATGAAATTAAGAATAGTCAGTATCTATTTAGATTGTTTGACTTTGCCTGACTTCTATACCACCACTGTAAAAGTGTAATTCTGATCTTCCTGTTTAGATTTTTAAATAGCCATTATTTTTATTTCTTTGGGGAACCACTTCTTAGCTGTTTCTCTCAATGATCCAACCCTTTATTTCTTATTTTTACATTAGATGGAAACTATTAAGATTCGGGGCAACTTTTCAGCCTTTGTGAGTCATCTGTACCCAAGTCTACTTTCCCTGTTTAAGAATGTAACCCAGATGTCACTGGCTCCCAAAATACTGTGAAGCCAGATAAGATTGTCTGGAATCTCCAATCCCATGCCCTTTAGGAGTCTACAGCTTTCTGCATTATATATTTAAGTCTGCAAGACCATATAATCACCTCTTTCTTCTGCTCTGTCTACTCCACACGGTGTTGATTCAGAAATTCACCCCTTTTCCAGTTTTTCCACAAATATCAACCCAGACTAATGTCAGGGAAGACTGGGTCATGTTCAGTAATGGACACATGATGGGCTTGTGAGCAGTTTCAAACTGAATGTACAGATGCGTCCCTGCGCCTCAGATGCCCTTCCGTTTCCCTTCCCACCCTTCCTTCCTCCCCACATGCTCCTGGGCACCGCACTCTCCCACTTTCCTCTAGGTCTTCCTAGCTTCCTCCCCTCCCTCTTTCTCAGAAATACAAGCTCCTTCCACTTATAACTATCTCTTCAGATGTGCCTGTTACCCCTGCTTTGGGACCCTCTATTGATACCAAGTGTCTTATTAGTGTGATTACCAAGAGAGAAAATGAACATTTCCTGCCTAAGCTGCATTTCTGACCCTGCCAAACTATTAAGATAATGAAATTTCCAACTTCTTGTAATAATAATACCAATAAAAATAAAATCAATAATAATGATGGTTCCTATCTATTAGATTGTTTGTATATACCCAGCTCTAGGCTAAGAGCTTTGTGTGCATTATTTGACTAATATTTCTCCATAAAACCTTTAGCATATGAATGTTTGACTCCATTTTATGTTGCACCAAGAGATTTATGGCTGCAAATTGAGATCTTTCTGAACCATCATACAAAGCAACTCAAACCGTGAGCAGTCAGATTTCAGTAAAGCTGAATATATCTGAGATGGTGTGGGTCACGATGATTCTAAGGCCTCCATGGGAATGGGTTGAAATTTACCCCAAGATGATGTCCTTTGTCTATCCATTGTTTTACAGCTATTGTCAGACAAATTATTCTTCACTTTTGGTGGCAAGAAGTGGAATCTGGACCTTGGTACCTGAAAGTCTCCTTCCTTCCAGTCCTCCCATCTCCTTGCCCTTAGCTCTTTGCTCTGAACACATCCTTGGAAACAAGAATGGGGACCTCTTAGCTCAACAGAAACGCCTCCATCATGGTTTTGTGCTGCCAGAGTTTTATATGCTCACACGGACAGGGCAGTGCTGTTTAAATCTGTTTTTTTCTTTTCCCTCTCCTAAGTACAGTTCCTAGTACTTTTTTCAAATAGCTTTGTGCTCTACTTTTGCAGTTTTCAACTTACCGTCACTTTATACGCTGTTCCTCCTTAGGTAGAACATTGCCCCATCTTTTCTGCTTCTCCGACTTCCTTCTTACCCTCACATGTCCCGTGTACATCTTAGATCAATATCTAATGTGAGCATTCTAACTAGTCCTGTAGGTCAAGCTTCATATCTGAAAGTCTCTTGACACAAAAAAAGTATGTTTGTTGAGTCTCCGGTAGAGACTGAAATTTGTTTTACAGGACAATTTAGAGTCACCTTTACCATTTCCTCCCATTGACTTGGCCTGCTGTAGCTCACTGGGGTGGTTATTATTTATGACGTGTGGCCCCAGATGATTGAGAGGGAATATTTCATGTGCAAATGGAATTTACTATGTGTGTGTGTGTGTCTCTCTGGATGAGCGCCTTTTCAGTTTGTCTGAAGTGTCTTCACCTATAGCCTGACTTAATGCTTTAGGCACAGACGTAAGTAGAAAACAACACCGCTTTGAGGCACATTGAGGACTTTTATCTTCCTGACAAAGTCCTTCAGTTATTTCATTTCCAAAATAAAGAAGCAAACTCCATTTCCTGGAAAAAAGATTAACTGAGCTCTGAGAGGCTGAGGACATTAGTTGTTCATGTATGTTTCTGAGAGAACTATCCAGGTCATTTTTAAAAGTGGTTTCTTCTTCTTGAAGCTTTCAAGTTTAGAGACTGATTTAAGTAAATGTTGCTTTGATCTCAACAGCTTCTCTCATTTGAAGAGCTCACTGCTTTACAGAGACTTTTAAATTCTTTGCAATTAATCAATTATACTGATAAGCAAAGATGATAGAGAATGTTAAGAAGCAACAAAGGGGGTGTAAACAGACAAGAAGTTCAAGTACAACAAGGGAAGACCAACAAAAGAAAATAATAATAATACAAAATACCAACTTACTCTTCCTGGATACTGTGGTAAATGTAAGATTTGAAGTAATGAATAATACATAAAAGTAAATACTTTGTATATTTCAGATCATAAAGGAGAGAGGAACTATCCAGGCATCCAGTGGGTTAGTAATGAAATCTGGTCTTTCTGGGCTCTATCATCCTGTTCCCTAACTCATGCTTTAAGACTATAGTTTATGCTTAGTACTTAGTCTGTACTAGGGTCTCAATATAATTTTACTGAATGTTGGTAATAAGAGTTAAGGACAGATATCCATTATTGGAATTTTACAACAGACCACCTTCACCTCTCGGTTTCCTTAGCTTTTCACTGGTGATCTTTGCTCTTACGCCTTCCACTTCTTCTTGCCTTAGTGCACTGCCTATAATCTCTAAGCAGTATAGAAGAGAAGGCACTGAATGTCATTATCTTCTTCCAAAATTTAAATAGAAAGCATTCAATATGTCACCGTTAACTGTGAGATCAGCTATAAATGTTTTGTTTGTAGACTTCTATTCCTAGTTTCCATCTATTCCTAGTGTGCTGAGATATTTTTTCATATGCAGGTATTAGATTTTATAAAAGATATTTTAAGTTATCACAATGATCATATAATTTTCTTCTTTATTCTGTCAATATGGTGAATTACATTGCTTGACTTTCGAATATTAAACCTACCTTGCAAGCCTAAATGCATTCCACTTGAGCATTATATATATATGAGATGATTGGCTAAAGTTTTATTTAGGAGGTTTTTGTAAATGTTCATGAAAGACATTAGGTTGTAGTTGTTTTTTTTCCTTCTTGTAATGTCTTTACCAATTTTTGATTTAAGGAGTGTGCTAACTTCATAAGATTAGTGGAGAAGCCCTCCTCCTGTAGTATTCTCTGGAAGAATTTATACAAATTCGTACTATTTATTCCTTAAATGTTTGAAAAATTCTCTAGAGAACCCAGCTGAAGCTGAAGATTTTCAGAATGTTTTGGATTCTAATTTTTTTTTTATAAATGTAGAATGATGCAGATTTTTTATTTCTTTTTGCATCCATCTTAATTATGCTTTCAGCAAATATGTGTATTTTATCTCAGTTGTCAACTGTATTGACATAAGTTTGCTCATAATATTCTTTACTATTTTTCTACTCACCTCCCCTCTCTGCTAAGCCCAGGGAGCCTTTTATTCCTGCTACTCCACTGTGAATATGCTTTTATAGTTGCCTCCATTCTGGTTCCCAGTTTTTAATCTGACTTCCTTATCTTTATCTCCTGAGTGGTCTTTGTGGTTCACAAAATCTCTCTTAACTTTCTCTACATTTTGCGATACCCATCAAAAAAAAAAAAGCTATTGAAGAGAGGGGAGGAAGGAATTCATATCTACACAGTTGTTTCAAGTTCACATTTTAAGACAAAATTTCTTAATCAACTAAATGTCTATAGTATTCTCTTTTACTTTAATTGCTACCACAATGATCTGTGCACGTGCTCAAACTTAACAGGCTTTGGCTTTTTCCAGTACGTTCATGAAGATTGCTTTTTCCACAGAGCTGAAGGCCTTCGTAGCCTGTGATCATGTGGGGATGACTGCTTCTCCCTGTGGTTCAGTGGGTAGAGTTTAATAATTTTCACACACACACACACCCTCTAAGATTCTTCTTTGTCCCTTTTTTTGCTGTCTGGCAGCAATCAATGGGCCTCACTCCAGATTCAACAAGGACCATCTGTATTTTTTGTCAAATAGTTTAATGCACACCTCTCTGGGTTATACTTAGTAACTGTTCTGGTGAACTATATAGGGTGATGTAGGCTATATACTCTGGGCTCCCATTTCTATCAAGCTCACTAACTGTTCTTTTCTCCCCTCTTCAGGCACTTTGACTTCCAGTAGGCGAAGTCTATGCTGCTATCTATATTCACATCTACCTAGTCTTTCGGGATAATTATTTTATCACTCATAGCTGTCTACTTTATGCCTCCACTATTACCTTAAAAGTCAATAGGCTTTAAATTGATACTTACATCAAATATACTAACATAAAACATTACAAAAACATACATTATCAGTGTTCTGTGTGGGGACCCACTTTACTCGCCGCTTCATTGGCAGGAGTGGCAGAGCCGAGGAAAAGCTGAGCAGTGGCCGTCCACGCCGGAGTCCATCCGTGATGTCCTCGTTAGTGGGTGGTGGCACTTTGCCCTTTCAAGGAGACCCTCTTCAGCTCTCTTCCTCGCTGCAGACTGTCTCTCATCCTTCAAGTGGCATGGAGACTTAGAAGACATTGTAGAATTATACTCCAGGCAGCTTTTACTACTTAGCCACTGTAAGCGAGTGAAATGATACTAATTCTCTCCCCAGTTCTGAGATGACAGAATTTTGCAAATCCAAGGAATATAACTGTCAGAACTCAGGTATTAGGAATACCTTGACCTAATGTAACTCTGTGCCTCCCCCAAGCCACTTAGGCTATTCCCTTTATCCTCTAGCTTCTCTTGTGAAAGGAAACTGTATTAGATGGTCCCAACAGTGATTCATGCCTCAGGCTGTTAGCATCATCCAGTACCAATTTCTGCTTTCCCTGCTTAACTGCCTTCCCTCTATCCTTGTCAGTGACTATCTGAATTTGATAAGACCTAAACAACTACTCTTGCTGAAGTTTGTTACACTGAATTTTTAATGTTACAGCAAGAACTGGCTCAGATGGTAAAGAATCCTGCAGTGTGGAAGACCTGGGTTCTATCCCTGGGTCAGGAAGATCCCCTGGAGGAGGAAATGGCAACCCGCTCCAGCATTCTTGCCTGGAGAATTCCATGCACAGAGTCATAAAGAGTCAGACACCCCTGAACAACTAACTCACTTTACATAGCAAGGACAAGGACACCCATTTAAGAACCTACATAATATAACAATAACTTCAAATGAGCAAGTTTGACTATTTTAGGAAATTTCAAAAATTGAAATGTGAGGATTCCCTTTGCTGTATAGATAAGTAAAGAGAAAAGTTTGCCATCAGGAACTATATAAAACTTGCTAAAATTTTATTGTGCTTTGGGAGGGAAGTAAATCAGGGACTAAAAATTTGGAGTTTTCACTTTTCTGTTTCTTCAGAAATAATCAACGAGTCCATAGTAACACAAATATTTTGTTCTAAATTAAATAAGTAAAAACACAACTCCTCTCTAACTTCATCATTTTTTTTTTTCTCTCTTCATGTAACTATCTTGGTGATGCAGTGTCTAGACTTCTTGGAACAAGTGGTGGAGTCTGGAATTTATTCTGTGGGTTTGAAAATGGCTGTTTGGGTTTCCAGCAGATGCCATGTGAAAACCCAGTGCTTTCAGAGTATGTGAAAATCATCAACCTGTTTACCAAAAAAGAAGACTTCTCCATGGAATGTCAAAACGTTAAGCTGCCACCAATAGGGACATATATGGATTTATCCACTTTATCTATATCATCTCATTATAATATGGTTCCCATCAGCCATTGATTGTATCCAAAAAAAAAAAAAAAAAGAAACAGAAACACAGAATAATTTGTACTCATGAAAGAATTATGGAAGATATTTTCTAGTTTTTGAGAAAAACCAGTAAAGTTAATTAGCGTTAAGGATAGACATCCATTCTTGTGTTGGTTTTAATTAGTCCACAGAAATGTATGAAGTCAAAGAGCAGAGTTTTTATATCACAGGTCCTTCTTAGGTTTTTGTCATTTATTAGCTGGATAAAAAGAAAGCAGGCTTAGGCACTGAGATCTAAACCATATTTGTGCAGCCTGCGTTATCAATGATGACTGTAGTTTAGCTTAAGGAAACCAAACTGAATGCTTGCAGAGGAAGTTCAGAAGTATTTCCACCAGTTACCTAAAGCTGAGAGTCGATCTTGCACATGGCTGTAGCCATTTCCTATAAACTCCTGTGCCTAATTTTACACGTCTGTCACATCTTGAAGCTTTACCCTAGAAAATATATGTCTACCACAGAAAAGTTTTACTGCAAAAGTTTATCGAGAGAGAATAATAGCCTTACAGAGTATAAAACTCCATAGCTTTGACTTATTTAAAATAAGCCTGTCCCTAATTTTAAAACAACATTCTCCAGCTCTGTTAGATTTTCTGTGACACCAAAAAAAAGAAAAAAAAAAAAAAAGAGCAACCAGAAAGATTTTTCTTTTAAATAAAAAATACGTGACCCGTTGAACTGAGCTGATTGCATTTATCCTAAAAATTCTCTATAAGTTCTGTTCAGAAGAGTAGCATAAAGTTAAATTATAAAATAAGCATAAGGGATAGTAACTCTTCTAGAAGAAAATTAGGTATTCAGAGTTTAAAGTGAAAATTAAAAATCTGTGGAAATGAAATGACAGTAAAATGTTAACCAAGGCATTATTATATTCTATATTTCTTAATTGGGACTCCAATTATTAAAGTTATTTTTTTAAGTTGGCGTATTATACATGGTCATGGGCTCCCCTGGTGGCTCAGATGCTAGAGAATATGTCTGCAATGCATGAGACCTGGGTTCAGTCCCTGGGTTGGGAAGATCCGATGGAGGAGGGCATGGCGACCCACTCCAGTATTCTTGCCTGGAGAATTCCCATGGACAGAGGAGCCCGATGGGCTACAGTCCATGGGGTCGCAAAGAGTCGGACACTACTGAGCAACTAAAGTACACACACCACAGTCATGATCATGGAAACTCAGGATTTTATTTCAAAAGTCATGAAGTTGACTGAAAAGTGGACTCAACCCTACATCAACAGACCTGGAGCGCATTCACGGTATATCCCAGCTTGTTGATACGTAAAACGGGTGCGCCATCCTGCCTAACTCAGTGTTGTTCTGAAGAGAAGACGACTGAGAGTTTAAACTATAAGCACTTCGGTTTTGGCTACTTTCATAACTTCATCAAGTGCCATGGAAGGTGTGAAGATTCGCTGACTCCTTCTACTGAACAGAGCAAAGCTGCATGATTTCAAGAAACTTACAGGAAAGAATCGCACAAAATGCTTTCCTCTAACTACACTGCTTGAGAACCCTCGTTTGGCACAAGAGGTCAGAAAGTGAGGTGGATTCTCATGTGAAGTCGTGAATAGCGCTCTGTGTGGCCCCAGCCCATGTCTGATTCACAGATAGTTCTTCTTAGTGATGTGGACACTGGAGCAGGGGTGGGTCAGGCAGGATCCAGGGATATGCCTTCCTATAAAAAGGACTCCCACAGTCACTGATGACAATTGCAAAAGTTTGGAATTACTACCTCTGGCAGAAAGAATACCAAGATCACTGAGGGAGTCTCATTTGACTGTTGTGTTGTACCTCTTGGAAAACCGTGACCAAAGCATAGAACATGAGCCACAAAGAGTATTAACTCTATCGGTAAAAATATATTCCCACGTTCTACAGATCTACTAGGATTTTTGATATCTAATTAAAGAATCTTTTTCCAAAGTATATTCTTTAAAGTACTAATTTTAAGCAAAATCAATAGGTGCCAAAAAGTTTTAGAGACTGATTTACAGTCCCCTTTCAGCAGGCTTCTATAAAACCTGATTTCTCAGAGTTTTCAAATTCTATGTCTATAGCAAAGAGAGCTTTCCAGATGGCACTCGTGGAAAAGAATCCACCTGCCAGTACAGGAGATGCAAGAGACATGGGCTCAGTCCTTGGGTTGAGAAGATCCCCTGGAGAAGGAAATGGCAACCCATGCCTCCAGTATTCTTGCTGGGAAAATCCCATGGATAGAGGAGCCTGGTGGGCTACAGTCCATGGGGTTGCAAAGAGTCGGACACAACTGAGCACGCACACAGTCATATCCAAGAGGCTACTTTATGCAGAGTTGCTCAAATGCACTGAAACACAGAAAGCTTTTTTCCCCCAGCTGAACTAACATTCAAAAAAAAAAAAAAAAGTGTAGGTAATAGTACATTAAGAGATGCCTAAAATCTGTAGGTCATAAGCAAACCACCCATCTGAAATGGCCAAGGAACGGTTACCTCCAACACTTTCTGGGACAGTCTTGTTGGCAAAGCAGACACTTGCCATGGGTGCTAGATATGAAATCATATTTGCTGAAATGCAAGTCCAGAGGTCTGTACTTTTTTGAAAAATTGACAGCAGTTGGATCCCTGAGTAACTGTCTGCTTAAGCACAGAGGGACAGTGATGAGCAGAGTGGGCTAATGTGTTTGTTTAAAACACTTTATATGAACACTTTATAGGGATGGAGAAGTCTCTATACAGAATTCAGAATGATCAATGGCTAAGAGGCATACAAGATGTGTACTTGGAAACAGAGGACTTTCTTCTCATAGCCTTTTTATTCAGCCACTGAACAGTTATTCTACTAAGTACCAGGAACAGCGTAGGGTGTTGGAAGTTGCAAGCACGCGTAACACTTGGCCCGTGCCTTTAGGAAAATGAGAGCCTGGACAGTTTTAATAGAAGAGTGAGGAACTCTGTGAGAGCACAGAGAATGGGGTACAGAAATCTCTGATAATTTTCAGCTATGAAGCTAAATTAGTAATATCCCCAAGCCTTGCAAACAGTTGTCCTTAGTCCACATTACAAGGTTGTTTTTGTACTGATAGGAATCGCACGCAGTTGTTATCAGCAGTAACACATGGAATTACGGGCAGCAGCTTGGCTTGTTTGATTTAGGGTTGCTTCACTAAGGTTGTCTCTATTTTCGGCAAACAGAATTAGTAGGATAGTGCTCGTTTAGGATGGAGAAGCATTTGTCGGGAGTTGCTCTGTTTCTCCATGAATTAAACAATATCTGATGAGCCAGTCTCCATTCTGATTATTTCCCTGGATTCAGAATTATCATGCCTCTTGGATACTGAAAGTACCTATCAATGCATAACATTGTAATTTAGATTTTGCATATTTATGGGTGCCCTTCATATGTGAACGTAGAAACTTTAGAAGAATAATCATGGGCTTTTTGTTTCCATGAGAACCGTTTCAATGAAACTGTGTTTTGAGATGCCTTGTTTTCATTAGATGATTCTGGCTCTGAAATTTTGTGATGATCAAGTTTAGAAACTCAGAAATTTAGTTGATTCCATGGAAGATTCCATCCTCTAAAGAGTAGAACCTCAGCTTGTCAGAGGCTATGTATATTAGAAACAGGAATAGGGGCCACGCTTTGTGCTTACAGAGATAGGCATATAATTTTTCTGCGTCTTCAATTTTTTGTTGCCAAAATACATGTTATCCCCAACACATATTTTACTGAATCCTACAACTTAGTGAAAAAAGATTGAACTATTGTATCATTCATTTAGATGAAGAAAATTTGGAGAATTAAAGGAGTAGAAAGGAAATACTGTCAGTGACATGGAGTCGGGGGGGGGGAGAAAAAGGCAATTTCAACATGATCTGGAACACTATTTCCTTTATTTGTATATAATAAAAGCTACCAAATGACAAAAGAATTGATAACATTTGCCAGTTGTGATCGTTGGTAGATAAGTATTTCTTACATTATCCCTCTATTTTATTTTAGTTAGAATTATTTTTCATAATATGATTTATTCATTCAACAAATAATCTGTTGAGAGCCTACTATGTGCGAGCAGTAAAAGGGAGAAAAAAAAACAGAGGTCATCTCTGCCCATCTGGCAGGCATTTGTGTTTTCGATGTGAAAGTGGGATGTTTGAGAACTAATGTAGAATGTTTAGGACAACATGAGGGGGTGGGAAGAATGAACTTATACTGATGTCAGAGAGGTGTGCTTCTGTTGATTCTGAATCAATAAGAGATGGCTATTCTATACTGCTAGAAACGGCATTATTTTCGGTCAAAATTGACTTTAAGTTTAATCACACATTGGTGGGGGCCACACATGGAAAAGTCTTATGTGCTATCACTGTTCTCACTGGCCGCATGCCCAAGTTCACCTGCCTCTCTCTTTGATTTTCTCCAGTACATGACTGCCGCGGCTCCTATGCAAGGGACCTACATCCCCCAGTACACGCCTGTGCCTCCGACAGCTGTTTCCATTGAAGTAAGTCCGTCTCTTCTTACAGAAGGAGGTTAGGACAGATACATCTCAGCCTCATGCACCAGGGTCCACTGTAAACCCCCCAAATCCTTAGTTGTGATTTTTGTGCTACTTGAAAGTTTGCAGTTGCAAGCTCACTCTGTGAAAGTATGGACTTTACTTGAAGATGCCTTTGCCTTGCTTTGCACAGGACACAAGCAAATTTGGTATCCAGGTCTCAGAGGAATGCCATTTCTATGCTTAGAGAAAAGACCAAAGGTCAAATAACTACTCCATCAAATGTGAGCCACAAACAATCAGAAAGAGGAAGGGAAATACTTGAAGCCTTTTGAATGAGCCGGTTCTCTGATGCCCTGTTACTCCAAGGGTGCTCCCTAAACCAGCATGAGCAGCACCACCTGAGAGCCTGTTAGAAATACAAACTTTCAGACTCTACCCGGATCTACTGAATTAGAATTTGCATGTTCACAAGAGCCCTTAAGGATCAAGGTGCACATTTAAAATTAAGAGGGACTGGATTAGAGCACTGGTTCTCAAAATTTTCTGCATGTTGAAATTACTTCAAGATTTTTTTTAAAAAATAGTGACGCCTCGGTCCTATTGCCAGAGAGTCTGGTGTGGTCCAGGGTGTGGACTGGACCTGAGAATTTTTAAAGGATGCCAGGGGATTCTTTTGTGTACCAAAGATGAAGGACCACTGCTCTCACCAGTGAACCTTGATGGGACTATGACGTCCTACAGACAGTGGAGAACTTGTACCACTCTGGTTGGTGCAGACCATGAGTGATAAAGTCATGTTGGCCTTGCTGGAAGCTTTCTCCTCTCCTCTCTTTCCATTGGGCTGAATCCATTTCCTCTATACATTGTTTTACTGGACACAGCCAGAAAGATAGGATAGGAGGGGCATAGAGCTATGTGGACAGTGGTGAGAACTCAGAGATGTAGACGTCTCCCTGCTCCCAGCCCTCCTTCACCTTCTCCTGATGCACGTTTGCTGTTATGGTCACAGTGGATGATTTCCACCAGCTGGGACTCCTCTGGAGTCCAGCTGTAGCTGCTTCTCACGTTAGTACCACTCAGTGTGGGAGCCCAGCATGACTCCTCCAACCTCGGGAGCCACACAGATTAGGTGAAATCTTTAGAGACCAAACTGGATCTTTTCAAAATGTATGTTTGCTTGCTGGTGTGTTACCGATGTTTGCTAGTACCAGGATTTGGGAAGCACAGACATTTAAGAGGATAGTACCGTGTCATTTAGGAAACCAAGGAGCAACAATTTGTTAATTTTGTGTGTGTTCCAGACCTATAGGCCCTCGAGAATGTTTCACTATTAAAGAGGTTTTAATTAGCTTTTCAGATTTTTGAGAGTATGTGATTAAAATATATGTTCTTTGCTAGATTTAGCTATCAAAACCCATCTAAGCCATGAGAAAAAATTATAAATCTAGACATCATCGGTGGCTTTAAGCATCAATGTCTGACCACATATCTGCATCTCTCTATCTGTACAGCAAACGTGTGTGCTTATCTACAGAATTTGAGGTTTTTGAGGACTCTAAAACAAGGGGACACACTTGAGAGTATTGCTGATTGGAAACAGTCTGATTATATCAATAAATCTGAGATTTAAAAAGAAGTATATCACTAAGAATTATATAAGTATACCCTGATATATTGCCTTGAGTTCTGCTTATAAAGGAAAGCACTGATTCATTTTCTATGTAAAAACACTCATTGAAAATTCACCAGTATTCATACAAGTCAATGCAAGTAGGAAACTCCAAAAACTGTATAATACCAAATAGTATATTAGGGGTGAAAAAATATTGAATTCATAAAGGGAGAATTTTCACATTTTGAGGAGCAATGTCAGAGAGCTTCTGTTAAGGACAGAACATTGATCAAAAGCCTGTATCTCTGCAGAAGTCCAAGGCTATAAGTACAACCAGGAGAATGTATTCATATGGATTCCCTTCCTAGGCTGACTAACTACCAAACCTTTCTCAGAACCAAATGTAAGTTCTGAGTGAGGACCAGCTCAAGAAATCCATTCTTGTTGGCATCTGTGAGAAACAGAAGCCATCAAAAGGCTAAAGGAAGGAGCAAATCAAAATTAAGGATGTTTCTTTTTCTGAAACCTCTAAATGAATCCCAGTTCATGTCGAGGAAAATAAAAGTAAAGAAACCAAATCAAATTCCTTAAGGGAAAGCGTATTTGACAATGTCCTTTTAGAAGAATTCCAAACCTGGATATAGATATTTATTAATAGTAAGGTCCATTGTTTTGCCGGATCGTAGAGACAGGGTAGAGAAATTTATTCCCAGGAAAATGCTCAAATGTAGAAGATTTTATAGGAATTCTGCATGCTCTTTTTAAATTAAGGAATTATTATTTAGTGTGGCTATAGGCAGCTGCAGCTTAAAAGTTCTAACTGCAGGCAAAATGATTTCTTGATCATTTGACTGCTACAGGGTCTTCTGATGGCAAATCTTCTTGGTCACACATGGAGGTAAATTCCTCACCTGAGTTCTGTGGTTTTTCTCCTAGTGTTTATTGCGGCTTTATGTAGCCGAGTGCAGCTCTACGCAAGCCCAGTGGCAGATAGTACAGGGAAATGCCCTACAGTCCGTCTGCAAGAAGCCCTTCTGCTCAGGCCAGTAAGGTGCTATGTCCTTGTTGCCTCCACAGGGTGTTGTGGCTGATACCTCTCCCCAGACAGTGGCACCTTCGTCCCAGGACACGAGCGGTCAGCAGCAGCAGATCGCGGTGGACACAGCCAGCGAGCATGCATCTGCGTATTCCTACCAACAGTCCAAGTAGGTCCTGGCCACGCTACACTCTGTCCCTCCAGATCTGCCATCCGGGCTTCCTCCTCTCACGTGGCATCTGCTAGCTGCGGTAGAGACCGTGCTAAACGCAGTGAGAAACACGCATTTAGTTCATGATTCTGTGGGTTGGCATTTGGGTGAACCTCAGGCAAATGCTTCTTCTGCTCTTGACGGGGCTTGTGTGAGCCTCTGGGCACAGTGGCTGGGCATCTTCACCGTTCTGCTTCTGGGCGTCGGTCGTCTGATGGCTGTGGGATGGATGAGATGGGGCCAGGTGACGCTGACCGTGGAAGTCTCAGAATTCAGAGCACAGCAAGACAGGGTGCCCAGATGACCAGCATGTTTTCAGTCCCAGAGGCCAAAGCAAGTCATGTGGCCGACCCCAAAGATAATGTAGGAATTCACTACCAAAAGGAAGGGGCATTGTAGCCATTTTTACGAAAAAAATTCTATCGTACATAACTTTTGGAAAAACTGCAGTGTTCCCACTTGAAACAGTGTGCCTGCACTGTGGTCTTGGCGTCATTCTATGCTTCAAGCTTACCCAGTAAAACAGTTTATGAAAATGAGTATGGAGAAATATAAAACCATATGGAGTAGAGATTCAAGAATTAAATGGCAAAGCAACAATCAGAGTCAGAATTACTGCTGACAAGCCTTAAGTCACTTAGAAAGCCAAGTACAGTGGGCTTTATGTGGCGTATCATGGAGATTAAAATTTGAGTGGTTTTGATGGAAACCAAAGGAATTAACAGAACTTCCGTCTCTCTACAGAAGTTCTCTCATGATAACTGTTCTACTTTGTAGGTAATGATCAAAGCCCTGGTGGACAGAGAATTCCCAAAGACTCTTCCTGTTTGCAGAAGAGTGGTGCAAATGAGTGGTGCTCATTTCTTGATCATAAGTTTTCTTTCCTCTCAATTCACATTTAGAGATTTGTTTATTGTTAAAAGATTTAATCATGTTAATGGCACCTTCTGTATGTGGTTTCACTTTTAAAGTGGACTCTCCAAATTAAATGTACTAGAGTAACAGTCTTTTTGGCACTGGAGACTGGTTTTGTGGAAGACAGTTTTTCATGGACTGGGGAGGGGCGGTGAGGGGGTGGTTTGGGGATGATTCAAGTACATTACATTTACTGTGTACTTTAGTTCGATTATTATCACACTGTCATATATTTACACAACTCACCATAATGCAAAATCGGTGAGAACCCTGAGCTTGTCTTCCTGCAACCAGACGGTCCCTCCTGGGGCCATGGGGAATGGCGATAAATACAGATGAAGCTTCGTTTGCCACTCACCTATTGCTGTGCGGACCAGTTCGTAACAGACCCTGCACTGGGACTAGTCCATGACCTGGGGATTGAGGACCCCGGTGCTAGAATATGACTTAACCTTACCAATACAAGGTATTACTTTATCATTACTGCTACTACTACTATCAATATTATATACTGATTTATATATATACATAAAACTTTCAGGAAATAGCTATAGCGAATAATGCATTTTGGTTTTTTTATTAGCTTTTGATTTTGTACTGCAGTATAGTTGAACGATAATGTTGTTGTGTTAGTTTCAAGCGTACAGCAAAGTGATTCAGTTTTACTTACACATATATTATTCTTTTCCAAATTCTTTCCCATTTAGGTTATCACAGAATATTGAGTAGATCTCCCTATGCCATGCAGTAGGTCCTTGTTCCTTATCTGTTTTAAATAGGTATCTGTATATGTCCATACCAAACTCCCAATTTATCCCTCCCCCTGCCCCCCTTTTCCCCTTTGGTAACCATGAGTTTACTAAGTCTGTGAGTCTGTTTGTGTTTTATAAATAGGTTCATTTTTATCACTTGTTTAGATTGTGGTAAACTACGTCGTATGCTGTCTGTCTTTCTCACTCTGGCTTGCTTCATTGAGTATGGTAATCTCCAGTTCTGGCATGTTGCTGCCAAGAGTTTTTTCCCACCGTTTTAACAGCTGGGTAATGTTCCCTTGTGTATACACATCCATACCCATTCATCTGTAGTTGGACACTAAGGTTGCGTCCATGCCTTAGCTATTGTAAACAGAGCTGCAGGGAACACTGGGACGCATGTATATTTTTGAACCATGCTCTTCTCTGGATATAAGGCCAGGATTGGAATTGTTGGGTCATATGGTAGTTCTGTTTTTAAAGAAATATCCATATTGTTTTCCACAGTGGCTGTATCGATTTACATTCCCACCAGGAGGGTAAGAGGGTTTTCTTCACACCCTCTCCAGCATTTCTTGTTTCTAGACTTTTGATGATGGCCATTCTGCCAGATGTGAGGTGATATTCACTGTAGTTTTTATTTGCATTTCTCTAATAATGAACAATGTTGAGCCTCTTTTCATGTGCCTCTTGGCCATCCATCTGTCTTCTTTGGAGAAACACCAATGTAGGTCTTCTGCACATTTTTTGATTGGGTTGTTTTGTTCTTTTTTATATTGAGCTGCATGAGCCATTTATATACTTTAGAAATTAATCCCTTTTTGGCCACATCATTTGCAAATCTTTTCTCTCATTCTGTGCATTGTCTTTTTATTCTCTTTATGGTTTACTTTGCTGTGCAAGAACTTTTGAGTTTAATTAAGTCCCATTAAACCATCACAGTTCAATATGGGAAGATTGTACCTTTCTAAGAAATTTGTCCATTTTTTTCTAGGTTGTCCATTATATTGGCATATAGTTGCTTCATTTATATTTTCTTTTTACATCTGTTATTTTAGAAGATGGACCAAAAAAGATATTGCTGCAATTTATATCTGAGTGTTCTTCCTATGCTTTCTGCTAAGGGTTTTATAGTATATACACTGTTATATCTCTATTTTTAATCCATTTTGAGTTATTTTTGTGTATGGTATTAAATAATGTTCTAATTTTGTTCTTTACATGTAACTGTCCAGTTTTCCCAGCATCATTTATTGAAAAGACTGGTTTTTACCCACTGTAAAGCCTTGCCTCCTTTCTCATAGGTTAATTGATCACAAGTGCATGGGTTTACTTCTGGGCTTTCTCTCCTGTTCCATTGATAGACATTTCTGCTTTTGTGCCAGTACCACACTGTAGCTGTGCAGTATAGTTTGAAGTCAGGGAGCCTGATTCCTCCAGCTTCTTTTTCCTTTCCCAAGGTGGCTTTGACTACTTGCGGCCTTTTATGTCTCCATACAAGTTTTAAGAGTGTTTTTTTATTCTAGTTCTATAAAAATGCTATTGATACTTTGATAGGCATTGCATTGAATCTGAAGACTGTCTTGGGAAACATAGTGATTTTGACAATATTGATTCTTCCAATTCAAGAACATGGGGTGTGTGTGTGTGTGTGTGTGTGTGTGTGTGTGTGTGTGTATCTTCGTCTTTTAATGTCATCCTCAATATCTTTCATCAAAGTGTTAATAGTTTTTGGAGTACAGGTCTTTTGCTTCATTAGGTAAATTTATTCCTAGGTATTTTGTTATTTTTGATGTGATGGTAAAAGGAAGTGTTTCCTTAATTTCCCCTTCTGATCTTTCCTTATTACTATATAGGAATGAAACAGATTTCTGTGTATTGATTTTGTATTCTACTTTAACAAAATCACTGATGAGCTCGAGTAGTTTCCTGATTAAAATCTTCAGGAGTTTTTGTGTTTAGTATTATCTTATCTGCAAAGAGTGATAGTTTTACTTATTTTCTAATGTGGATTCCTTTTATTTCTTTTTATTCTCCGACTAATATATCTAGAACTTCCCAAATCTGAGGAATGAAAGTGATGAGAGGGGACATCCTTTTCTTGTTACTAATCTTAATGATGAGAAACTGAAAGCATTTCCTCTGAGTATGATGTTAGCAGTAGGTTTGTCATCTATAGACTTCATTATGTTGAGGTATGTTTCCTCTATGCTCACTTTCGGCAGAGTTTTTATCATAAATGGGTGTTGAATTCTGTCCAACACTTTTCTGCATCTATTGAGATGACCATATGGTTCTCGTTCTTCAATTCATTGATTGATTTGCATATCTCAAAGAAACCGTGAAACCCTAAGATAAACCCCACTGGATCCTGGTTTATGACCTTTTAATATATTGTTGGATTCAGTAGGCTATCTAGTGTTTTGTTTATGACTTTGCATCTATGTTCATCAGTGATATGGGCCTGTAATTTTCTGTTTTTATGGTGGTATTAGCTGGTTTTGGTATCAGGGTGATGGTGATCTCAGAGAGTGAGCTTGGGAGTGTTCCTTCCTCTGCAATTTTTTTGGAATAGTTTCAGAATAGCCATTAAGTCTTCTATAAATGTTTGATACAATTTGCTTGTGAAGTCATCCGGTTCTGGACTTTTATTTCTTGAGTTTTTTAATCACAGTTTCAACTTCAGTACTTATGATTGGTCTGTTCACATTTTCAGTTTCTTCATGGTTCAACATAGGGAGATTGTACCTTTCTAAGAATTTGTCCGTTTCTTCTAGGTTGTCCATTTTATTGGCATATAGTTGCTTATGGTAGTTGCTTATCCTTTGTATTTCTATGGTATCCACTGTAACTTCTTCCTTTTTGATTGTAATTTTTTTGATTTGAGCCCTCTCTGTTTTTTTCTTGATGAGTCTAACATTTTATCAGTTTTGCTTATCTTTTCAAAAATTGTTTCATTCATTTCTCCTCTGATCTTTATGATTCCTTTCCTTCTACTAACTATGGATTTTGTTTGTTCTTTCTCTAGTTGCTGTAGGTGTAAGTTTAGGTTGTTTCAGCTTTTTCTTTTTTCTTGAGGTAAGATTGTATTGCTATAAACTTCCCTCTTAGAAGAAATGCTTCTGTTATGTCCCATAGGTTTTGGATAAAACTTTGTTTTTAATATCATTTGTGTTTGTATATTATTTCCTCTTTGATTTCTTCAGTGTCCCTTTGGTTGTCTGGTAACATATTGTTTAGTCTCCATACGTTGGTGCTTTTTTATAGTTTTTGACTATAATTTATTTCTAATATCATAGTGTTTTGGCAAGAAAAGATGCTTGATAGGATTGATTTTCTTAAATTTACTGAGGCTTGATTTGTAGCCCAATATGTAGTCTATTCTGGAGAATGTTTCACAAGGAGTTGAGAACTGCATTCTGCTGCTTTTGGAGGGAAGGCCCTATAAATATCAGTTAAGTCCATCTGGTCTAATGCGTCACTCAAGGTTTCTGTTTATTGACTTTCTGTCTGGATGATCTGTCCACTGACGTAAGTAAGGTGTTAAAGCCCCCACTATTATTGCACTATTGTCAATTTCTGCATTTACAGCTGTTAGCATTTGCCTTATATATTGAGATACTCTGAAGTTGGATACATATGTGTTTACAAGTGTTACATCTTCTTGGATTGATCCCTCAAACATAATGTAGTGCCTTCCCTATCTCTTATGATACTCTCATAATACTTATAATACTTATACTTTCTTATAATACTTACAATACTCTTATAATGCTTACAGTATACTTATTATGATCTCTTATAATACTTAGGAGTATTTCCACTCCAGCTTTCTTTTGACTTCCATTTGCACCGAATACCTTTTTGCATCCTCTTGCTCTCAGTCTCTGTGTGGCCCTAGTCTGGAGTGGGTGTCATGTACACAGCACATCTATGGCTCTTATTGTTGTGTTCATCCAGTCACTGCTTCTTTCGGTTGGAGCATTTAATCTATCTACAGTTAAGGTAATTATCAATGTGTATTTTCCTACTGCCATTTTCTTAATTGTTTCAGATTTACTTTTGTGGGTCTTTTTTCTTCCCTTCTTTTATTCTTTTGTGATTTGATGACTATATTTTTGGTTTGCAGTTCCCATGACGTTTTGATATAGCAGTCTATTATATATACTAGACTGTTTTAAGTTGTTTCTGTTTTAATTTCAAATACATTTCCAATATCCTGCATTTGTGTCCTTTTCAAAATGGTTTTGATATATTTGTGTGTGGATGATTTCCTAACTTTCCTGTTGAGTGAGTGAAGTCACTCAGTCATGTCCAGCTCTTTGCAGCCCCATGGACTGTAGCCTGCCAGGCTCCTCTATCCATGGAATTTTCCTGGCAAGGATACTGGAGTAGGTTGCCATTTCCTTCTCTAGGGGATCTTCCTGACCTAGGAGTCAAAGCTGAGTCTCCCACACTGCAGGCAAACTCTTTATCATCTGAGCCACCAGAGAAGCCTTAACTTTCCTGTATGTTACCCTTTATCCAAGGGTCTTTCACTTACAATTTTCTTGTTTCTAGTTGTAGGCTTTTCTTTTCCACCTAGAAAAGTGCCTTTAGCATTTAAGACTTTAGCATTAAGACATTAAGACTTTGGTGGTGAATTCTCTGAGTTTCTACTTATGTGTAAAACTGTTGATTTCTCCATCAAACTGCATGAGAGCCTTGCTGAATAGAGTATTCTTGGTTGTAGGGTTTTTTTTACATTCATCATGCCACTTCCTTCTGGCCTTCAGAGCTTCTGCCAAAAAATCACCTGATAGCCTTATAGAGGTCCCCTTGTGTGTTATTTGTTGCTTTTAATAACTGTGTTTAATTTTTATTAGTTTGATTACCGTGTGTCATGGCATGTCCCTCCTTGGGTTTATCCTGTATGGGACTCTCTGCATTTCCTGAACATGGGTGACCATTTCCTTTTCCATGTTAGAGAAGTTTCCGGCTATAATCTCTTCAAATATTGTCTCGAGTTCACTCCGTTTTCTTCTTCTCAAACCCCTATAATGCAAATGTCGGTGCATTTTGTTGTCCCAGAGCTCTCCGAAACTGTCCTCCTTGCTTCTTATTCTTTTTTCTTTGTTCTGTGGCAATGATCCCCACTCCATATTCCAGCTCACTTATTTGTTCTTCTGACTCAGTTATTTCTAATCATTCCTTCTAGTGTATTTTTCATTTTAGGTACTATATTGTTCATCTCTGTTTCTTCTTTAAATCTTTTCTTTATTAAAAATTTCTTGTATCTTCTCAGTCTGTGCCTCCATACTTTTGAGATTTTGTATCTTTACTGTTGTTACTCTGAATTCGTTTTTAGGTAGATTGTCTATCTCCTCTTCATGTAATTGTTCTTTTGGGGCTTTGGGGGATTTATCTTTATCCTTCATCTGCAGTTTATTTCTCTGTCATCTGATTTTTGTCTAAATTTTTGTGTTTGTGGTCTCCTTTCCACAGACTGCAAGCTTGTAGTTCCTCTTCCTTCTGGTGTCCGTCCACTGGTGGGAAAGGTTGGTCTAGGGGCATGTATAGTCATCCTGGTGGGAATGACCAGTGCCTGCCCTCTGGTGGCCTGAGCTGGGTCTTACCCCTCCAGTGGGCAGGGCAGTGTCAAGAGATGTGTCTGAGGTGGCTATGAGCTCAGCAAGACTTTTTTTTTTAACCTTTTATGGAAATTTTTTTTCTTAATATATCTATTTTATTGAAATATAGTTGACTTACAATGTTTCAGGTGCACAGCAAGGTGATTCAGTTATACATATACACATATGGTATTTATTTATTTTCCATTATAGGTTATTACAAGATATTGACTATAGTTCCCTGTGCTATACAGTAAACCTCTGCTTATTGCATATCTATTTTTTAATTAGAAATCTAGCATTCTGTTCATACTAAGTCAAGCAAGTGGAATCAAAATGTCATAAATTTAGACAAAATTAGTAAGTTCTCTCTATATATATATTTTACATATTATTATATATAGTGGCACTCCACTCCAGCACTCTTGCCTAGAAAATCCCATGGACAGAGGGGCCTCGTGGGCTGTAGTCCATGGGGTCACTAAGAGTCGGACACGACTGAGTGACTTCACTTTGACTTTTCACTTTCATGCATTGGAGGAGGAAATGGCAACCCACTCCAGTGTTCTTGCCTGGAGAATCCCAGGGACGGGGGAGCCTGGTGGGCTGCCATCTATGGGGTCGTACAGAGTCAGACACGACTGAAGCGACTTAGCAGCAGCATACAAAGTTCTACTACACTTAATAAAGGCTTGAGAAAGACTGTTTAAAAAAAAATAGAGATGGGGAAATTGAAACACATAAACTAAATTAAATGGGAGCTCTGAATACAAAATAGAAAAAGTGAAACAAGCTAGATACAAGCAAAAGATCATCATAACAGTTCGGTTGTTTTTAAACATGGCTGCTCATTAGAAACACATCTGGAGCTCTGGGGGGAAAAAATCATCACCTAGGCATTTGTATTTAAAAAAAAATTCCAAGATAATTCTGACATGCATCTAGACTTTAAAAAGTGATTACAGGTTTTTCTGTTAAATGGTACTTTTGGTGATATAGAGTTCTATTATTTTTCTGTTGACCAATCATGATACAATGGTATTGAGTGAGTAATAGTTCCATAATCACAGCAGTAAAATACTGTTTATCAGTTTTTAAAATCAATAGCCAGATTAAAAAGTGAAATATAATTACAATTGCACGCCATCATGGGAACACGATTAATTTAACAATATAAAATAATCACATGAAATTTGAGGGGCCAAGCAGAGTGATGTGGTAAGTGGAATTGCACATATTTTCATCTTTGCAGCCAGGCTATGTCTTTTGGTTGGTGCATTTAACCCATTTACATTTCAGGTAATTATAGATATGTATGATCCTATTACCATTTTCTTTTTGGGGGGTTATTTTCTGTAGGTCTTTTCCTTGTCTTGAGTCTCCTGCCTAGAGAAGTTCCTTTAGCATTTGTTATAAAGCTGGTTTGGTGGTGCTGAATTCTCTTAACTTTTGCCTGTCTGGAAAGCTTTGGATTTCTCTATCAAATCTGAATGAGAGTCTTTCTGGGTAGAGTATTCTTGGTTGTTGGTTCTTCCCTTTTATCACTTTAAATATATCCTGCCATTCCCTTCTGGCTTGTAGAGTTTTTGTTGAGAAATCAGCTGATAGCATGATGGGAGTTCCTTTGTATGTCATTTGTCATTTTTCCCTTGTTGCTTTTAATGTTTTATTCTTATCTTTAATTTTTGTCAGTTTGATTACTATATGTCTTGGTGTGTTCCTCCTTGGGTTTATTCTGCTTGGGACTCTCTGTGCTTCCTGGACATGGCTGACTATTTCATTTCCCATGTTACTGAAGCTGTCAGCTATTACGTCTTCAAATATTTTCTCAGTTCCTTTCCTCTCTCTCTTCTCCTTCTGAGACCCCTGGAATATGAATGTTGGTCCATTTAATGTTGCCCCAGAGGTCTTTTAGGTTGTCTTCATTTCTTTTCACTCTTTTTTCTATATTCTGTTCTGCAGCAGTGATTTCCAGTGTTCTGTCCCCCGGGTCACTTACCTGATCTACTGGTTGGGTTATTTGGCTGTTGATTCCTTCCAGTGTATTATTCATCTCTTCTTGTTCTTTCCTTCTTCAGTAAACATTTCTGCATTTTCTTCATTGTTTTCCAAAGATCCTGGGTCATCTTCACTATTATCATCCTGAATTATTTTTCTGGAAGGTTGACTATCTCTTCATTTAGTTTTTCTGGGGTTTTATCTTGTCCCTTCTTCTGGGACATACTGTTCTGCTTTTTCATGCTGATTAAATTTCTGTAATGTGGTTTTGTTTTAGTCACTGTTGGGACTGTGGATCCTCTTGCTTCTGTCTGCCTTCTGATGGAGGAGGCTAAGAGGCTTGTGTAAGCTTTTTGATGGGAGGGACTAGTGGTGGGAAAAACTGGGTCTTGCCCTGGTGGGCAAGACATTGCTCAGTAAAGCTTTAATCCAATCATATGCTGATGAGTGGGGATGTGCTCCCTCCCTGGTGATTGTTTGGCCTGAGGCCACCCAAGCTCAGGGTCTGTGGTCTCTATGGTAGGGTTAATGGTGACCTCCAAGAGGACTTATGCCAAGAGGGACCTTCCCAGACTGCTGCTGCCAGTGCCCTCATCCCTGTGGGGAGCCCCTGAGACCCAGGCCTCCACAGGAGACCCTCCAACATTAGCAAGGAGTTTTGGTTCAGTCTGCTGTGAGGTCATTGCTCCTTTCCTCTGGGTCTTGGTGTGCACAAGATTTTGCTTGTATTCTCCAAGACTGGAATCTCCATTTCCCTCAGTCCTGTGGAAGTCCTATAATCAAATCCTGCTGGCTTCAAGGTCAGATTTCCAGGAAAGTTCCAGTCCCTCGGTCAGATCCCTAGGCTCGGAAGCATGATGTGGGGTTCAGGACCTTCACAATAGAGGGAGAACTTCTTTGGTATTATCTTTTTCCAGTTTGTGAGTCACCCACTGGGCAGGTAAAGGATTTGATTTTATTGTGATTGTGCCCCTCCTGCCATCTCACTGTGGCTTGTCTTTGGACATGGAGTATCCTTTTTTATTGGGTTCCAGCATCTTCCTGTCAATGGTTGTTCAACAGCTAGTTGAGATTTCGGTGCTCTCACCGTAGAAGATGAGAGCACATCCTTCTGCTCCACCATCTGGAACCTGAGGTCCAGCCTGTCTTCTGATGGGTGGAGCTGTGTTCCTGCCTTGCTGAGGCTTTCCAGCACTGGAGCATGCAGGCTCTTGGGTGGGGCCAAGTCTTTGTGCTGATACAGGGATCTCTGGGAGAGTTCATGCTGATCAGTATTCCCTGTGGCCTCTGCTATGGTGTCCTTGTACCCACAGTGAGCTACAGCCAACCATCACCTTCCCAGGGGGCCCTCTAAGATCCGTGAGTAGGTAAAGTCCAGGCTCCTGTGGGGTAGTGCTCTGTGTGAATTCCAGTACATGTGGTGCCTTGTGCGCTTCCTCCAAGAGTGGAGTGTCTCTTTCCCTCCGCCCAGTAGAGCTCCTTCATTCAAGCCCTGCTGAACTTCACAGCTAAATGCTCGGCGGTTCTTTCTCTAAACTTCTGATACCAGATCCTCAGACTGTCTTGGAGGGCTATTTTTATGATGGAACTTCCCTGTATAGCCTTCGTGGGTTTAATATTTTTTGATGCAAGTGCTTTTTTTGGTTTGGATATCTGCTGCCTCTTTCCTCAGGGTGTGCTGACTGATGTGGTGACCAGAGGCTGTACTGGATGTTGAGCAGAGCTTTCCCTTGGGTCTCTGGCTGCTTGCTTTCCCTTTCCCTGTGCTCAGGGGCAGGGTATGCTCCCTAGTGGTTGGAGTAGAGGCCCCACGATCTGTTTCTTAGCTGTGTTTCTGACTTCAGTATGCAGTAGGCAGGACTGGTGCTCTCCCAGCACTTGGGAAGAAAGCACTTAGTATTCCTCCGTTGAAGCTGTTCACATGTGGGTGTGATCTCCATGTCACCTGTGTGAGCTCTCAGATTACCTTGTTGTTGGCACGGCTCAGCCCCACATTACCCATGTGTGTGAAGGCAGTTTGCCCCCGGTGTCTCTCGGGCACTGTTTTTCACCAGGTCACCAGTGTGGATCAATCAAAGTCAGGTCCCAGGACCGCAATGATAATGGCTCTGGACCTGCTGGGAGTGTGTGGAGGCAGCTCAGACTCTGGCCCAACTCCCACGTGCAGTATGCCCACAAAGTCCACAGCTGCAAAAGCTAGGCCCGTCTCTGCTCCAGAGACACTCACTGTCTGCGCAGATGTTCCTCAGGAGCTGAATTTGCACAGTTGGCAGCTGGAGTGTAAATTCATGGTCCATGCAGCCATGAAGAGAGACTTCCGCTCTCCTTCATTACACTGTTCCTGGAGCTCATCTGTGGTTTCAGCCCCACCGCTGCATGTGCGCCACCCACAGGCCTCTGCTCCCAAAGCTGCCCCAGAGCCTGCCCAGCTGGAGCCCTTCCTGGTGCCCTAGGGAGGCAAGAGGCAGCACGTGGGGAGAGAGGTAGCCCTGCTGTTTGCGCTTCAACAACACTGCTTCACCTCTGTGGCTGTGCAGTCTTCCTCTCTGAACATTCCTGGCTGCGCCTTCCTCACTCTCATCCCTGCAGACTCTCCCCGCAGCCTACAGCTGTTCCCTCCGCAGGTCTCTTTCTAAACCCCGAAGTTCCAGCCCTCGTCTGCACCGGCAGACACATGTCTAAGTACGGGGCATGCAGGGCTCTGGCACAGACCATCTCTGCAAGTCTCACTTTGTCCTGCCTGCCACAGCCTGGTTGCTGCACTCTCCTCCAAGACCCAAAGCTCCCCTCTGTCCCAGCTGATCTCCTCACCAGCGAGAGGGCAAGGGCGTCCCAGGTGTGGGAGCCTCTCCTCTCCTTCAGTTTCCCACCCAGTTCTGCAGGGATCTTCCTTACCCTGTCTAGTGTCTGAGGTCTTCTGCTAGTGTTCAGCAGGCGCTCTGAGAAACTTCTTTCCATTTATAGATGTATTCTTGATGCATTTGTGAGGAAAGTTGAACTCCATATCCTCCGCCATCTTGACCCCCCCCTATAATTTAATTTAAAATATCTTTAGACATTACGGTGTGAAATATATGTGCAATGGCTTAAGCTACTTTTAGGGGCACTGAGCCACCCTAATCAGAATTTCACACCCCACAGGAGGTCAGCTTTCATTTAATGAGAAAGGCCAGAGGTTTGTACAAGTATTTTAAACTACCCATATCTCAATTAGCATAATGATTGTTAGAAATGAGTTGCCTGATGAAAGCAGTGCCATGTTAATTAGCATAATGAAACTGGAAATGAGCTCCATTTGTGAGATTCAGAATATTCAAGATAGCGTGAACTGGCTACGGTAGTTTAAGGATGCTCTCCACTCAGCCCAGGAAAGAGGGAGTAAGGATGCAGGAAACTTGCAGCCTGTACCATTAGGGATGCTGCTGTGGCTTACTCTCAAAACAGACTGTCATAAAGCAGATTTCTCTATAGGGAAAATACAGTCCCACTTCTAAAAACTGGTCAGCAGGCAAACCCCCCATGCTTCTTGTGACTGTCCAGAACCTCTTCTCCCTGCTGAGTAAATCAGCTTTAGCTACCCCCACTTTTCATGATCACTGCGTGATGCAACAGGAGTTGGACAGGGTGTGTCTCTTCCCAATCCAGAGAGAACACCTCTCCCTCTGAGAAATTCTAGCGAGAGTCTCCCTACCCACCTCCCTCCTAGACCGTTTCACCCCCAAAATCGGTCTTCCTGCCAGATGCCCGTGCCCTCAAGGGTTTACATTATAACGTGGGAAACTGAGACTGGAGTGTGGTGATGTAGCTGGATGAATTATAGGAGTAAAGTCCAACAGGCCAAGTTTCATACGCCTTTGGGCCTTGGATATGTAGCTTTGTGTACATCAAGTGTTCTCAGTTTTATTCTAATAGAGCTACAAAACCTCTGGAGAGTTTGAAGAAAAGGAAGGATGGAATTTGACTGATATTAGATGACTCCTGCTACAGGTTCCCACCTCCAGATTTTTTAACTTCTGGTTTCTTCTACCTAGAATGCTTTCCCTCTAAGACTCTCCTAGATTAGCTTGTCTTTCCCATGCAGGCCTATATTAGAGAGCTTCCCTGATACCAAACCTTAGGTATTCATCCAGCCACTTTCTATCACAGAATATATTTCTTTTAATATTCTACTTTGAGATTCTTTTGCTTTTTGATGGCTGGCTAATTGATCCATTGATTGTGAGTCTACTCCTAGTAGGAGATAAATTCCAAGAGGATGGGGGAGGCACCTGCTTCTTTCCTGGCTCTTTCCTTAGCATCAGGAATATTGTCTTTCACATAGTAAGCACTCAGTCAAGAATTGTTGATTGGATAAATAAAGGTGTCATTTTCATTTACCCAGACATCATCAAACTGTTAACAAGTGTATGTGTGCGTGTGTGTGTGTGTGTGTGTGTGTGTGTTAGTCACTCAGTTGTGCCCGACTCTTTGCTACCCCATACACTGCAGCCCACCAGGCTCCTCTATCCATGGCTTTTGCAGGCAAGGATACTGAATTGGTTTGCCATTTCCTTCTCCTTGAAACTGCTAACAAGGAGGGTCTTAAATCATTCATTTCCTCATTGTGCCTTGAAACAAAGCCAGTTTCCCATACTCCCCAAGCCCTGTCAGATGCTTCTGCCCACATCGCATCTCATCCCGCACCACTGTTTCTCACTGTGCTCCTGCAGAGACAGTCTCTCTTCCCTTCTCACATATTAACTCACTGAGCAGACTGAAAAAAAAAAAATCCAGTATGCTTGGACCAGAGTGCCAGAGATTACCATATTGTTTGATGTGATTCACACAGACTAAATTTAAAAAACAAAAAATAAGATGGCGACAAGATGATAGTAGAAGGACATGAGCTCACTTTTTCTTATGGAAACACCAGAATCACAACTAAATGCTGAACAGCCATCACCCGAGCAATGCTGGAGCCTATTAAAAAATGATATGCTACCTCCAAAGACAAAGAAGAAGCCACCAAAGGACGGAAGTAGGGGCACAATCAGGATAAAACCAAACACCATACCCATGGTGTGAGTGACCCACAAACTGGAAAACAATTATACCACAGAAGTTTTCCCACCATAGTGAAAGTTCAGAGCCCCATGTCAGGCTCCCCAGCCTGGGGATCTGGCAACAGGAGGAGAAGCCTCCGGAGAATCTGGCTTTGAAAGCCAGTGATGTTTGATCCTGGCAATTCCACACGACTGGAGACAACAGAAACTCCACTCTTGGAGGCTGTATACAAGGTCTTGTATACACCAAGGCCTATGAAAATAAGCGGTGGCCTCATATGAGCCCAGACCAGACCTACCTGCTGGTCTTGAAGGGTCTCCTGCAGAAGCGGGGAGCATCCACGGCTCACTGTGGGGCAAAGACACTGGCAGCAGTAGTTCTCATTGGCATGATCCCTTCTGAAGGTCACCATTTTCTCATCAAGACCTGGCCCCTCCCAGCAACCTGTAGGCTCCAGTGCTGGGACACCTCAGTACGATCAATCAGCAAGGGTGGAACACAGCACCACCCGTCACTGGAGATCACACTGCTATACACAACTATACATCAATAAGATGGACAACCTAGAATTTGTAAACAGACAAATTCTTCCAGGACTGAGCAGGAAGAAATAGAAAACAGGAACAGACCAACCATAAGCAGCGAAATTGAATCTGTGATTTAGAAATTCCCAACAAACAAAAATCCAAAACCAGACAGCTTCATAGGCAAGTTCAATCAAACATTTACAGAAGCGTTAACCCTGACCCATCTGAAAATCTTCCAAAGATATCACAGAGGAAGAAGCACTCCCAAGCTCATTCTATGAGGTCACCATCACCCTGATAACAAAACAAGATAAAGATACCACACACAAAAAAAGTTATAGGCCAATATCACTGCTAAATATAGACACTAAAATCCTCAAGAAAATACTAGCAAACGAAATCCAACAACACAATATAAGGATCATACACCTGGTCAAGTGGGATTTATCTCAGGGATGCAAAGATCCTTCAATATAGTCAAATCAATCACTGTGATCCACCACATTAACACACTGAAGAATAAAATCTGCATGGCCATCTCAGTGGGTCCAGAAAAAGATTTTGATGAAGTTAACACCCACTTATGACAAAGAGCTCTCTAGAAAGTGACTGTAGAGGGAACCTACCTCAACATAATAAAGGCCATATATGACAAACCCACAGCTCACATCATTCTCAATGGTGAAGCGCTGTTTCCTCTACAACAAGGAGCAGATAAGACAAGCGTGGCCACCCTCACCATCTTCATTAAGCACACTTTTGGAAATTCTAGTCATGGCTATCAGAGAAGAAAGGAAATAAAAGGAATCCAAATTGGAAAAGAAGTAAAACTGTCACTGTTTGCAGATGAGATGATACTACACGTAGAAGTATAGAAAGAGTATCTGAAAGGATCTGAAAGAAGTGTCTGAAAGAGATGGGAATACCAAACCACCTGACCTGCCTCTTGAGAAATCTGTTTGCAGGTCAGAAAGCAACAGTCAAAACTGGACATGGAACAACAGACTGGTTTCAAATAGGAAAAGGAGTGTGTCAAGGCTGTATATTGTCACCCTGCTTATTTAATTTATATGCAGAGTACATCATGAGAAATGCTGGGCTGGAGGAAGCACAAGCTGGAATCAAGATTGCCGGGAGAAATAGCAATAACCTCAGATATGCAGATGACACTATCCTTATGGCAGAAAGTGAAGAAAAACTAAAGAGCCACTTGATGAAAGTGAAAGAGGAGAATGATAAAGTTGGCTTAAAGCTCAAGATTCAGAAAATGAAGATCATGGCATCTGGTCCCATCACTTCATGGCAAATAGATGGGGAAACAGTGGCTGACTTTATTTTTGGGGGCTCCAAAATCACTGCAGATGATGATTGCAGCCATGAAATTAAAAGACACTTGCTCCTTGGAAGAAAAGTTATGACCAACCTAGATAGCATATTCAAAAGCAGAGACATTACTTTCCCAACAAAGGTCCAACTAGTGAAGGCTATGGTTTTTCCAGTAGTCATGTATGGATGTGAGAGTTTGACTATAAAGAAAGCTGAATGCCAAAGAATTGATGCTTTTGAACTGTGGTGTTTGAGAAGACTCTTGAGAGTCCCTTGGATCGCAGGGAGATCCAACCAGTCTATTCTAAAGGAGATCAGTCCTGAATGTTCATTGGAAAGGCTGCTGTTGAAGCTGAAACTCCAATACTTTGGCCACCTGATGCGAAGAACTGACTCATTTGAAAAGACCCTGATGCTGGGGAAAGATTTAGGGCAAGAGGAGAAGGGGACAACAGAGGATGAGATTGTTGGATGGCATCACCGACTTGATGGACACGAGTTTGGGTGCTGTGGTCCATGGGGTTGCAAAGAGTCAGACACGACTGAGTAACTGAACTGAACTGACTGATACATAGAAGACCCTAAAGATGTTATCAGAAAACTTCTAGAACTCATCAATGAATTCGGCAAAGTAGCAGGTTACAAAATAAATACACGGAAATCTCTTGTATACATATATACCAACAATGAAAGATCAAAAAGAGAAATTAAGAAAACAATCCCATTTACCACCACATCAAAAAATACCTAGGAATAAACCTACCTAATGAAGCAAGTGACCTATTCTCATAAAACCATAAGATGCTGCTGAAAGAAATCAAAGATGATACAGATGAAAATATATACTATATTCTTGTATTAGAAGAATCAATATTGTGAAATGATTATACTACTCAAAACAATCTATAGATTCCATGCAATACCTATGGCATTTTTTCAGAGAAACAGCAACAACAACAAAAAAGTGAAAATTTGAATGAAGATACAAAAGACCCAAAGAGCCAAGACAATATTGAAGAAGAAAAACAGAGCCAGAAGAAATCGTCTCCCTGACTTCAGACTATACGATAAAGCTACAGTCATCAAAATAGTATGGTAGTGGTACAAAAATAGAAATATAGATAATGGAACAGGAGAGGAAGTCGAGATAAATCAACGTACTCATGGTCAACTAATCCGTGGCAAAGGAGGCAAGAACACACAATTGAGAAAAGACAGTCTCTTCAGTAAGTGGTGCTGGGAAAACTGGGCAATTACATGTAAAAGAATGAAATTAGAACACTATACCAAAAATAAACTAAAAATAGATTAACACCTAAATGTAAGGCTAGGTAGTATGAAACTCTTAGAGGAAAACAGTATGAACACTCTCTGACATATTTCAGCAATATCTTTTTTTGATACCTTTTTTTTGATAGAGTAATGAAAATATAAACAAAAATAATTTTAAACTAATTAATGAAACTTAAAAGGTTTTGCATAGTAAAGGAAACCATAAGCAAAATGAAAAGATAACCCACAGAATGGGAGAAAATCTTTCCAAATGAAGCAGCTGACAAGGGGTTAATCTCCAAAATATACAAACACCTCATGGAAGTTCAATATCAAAAAGCAAACAAACCAGTCAAAGCATGAGCAGAGGATCTGAAAAGTAAAATGCCTTCAGAAAAGATATACCGATGGCTAGAAAGCACATGAAAACATAGTTAACATCACCAACCATCAGAAAAATGTGAATCAAAACTACAATGAGATATCACCTCCCACTAATCAGAAAGACCATCATCAAAAAACTACAAACAAATGCTGGAGAGGTTATGGAGAAAAGGAAACCCTCTTACACTGTTGGTGGGAATGTAAATTGGTACAACTACTATGGAAAACAGTACAGAAGTTCCTCAAAAGAAACTAAAAGTTGCCATATGATCCAGAATCCCGCTTATGGGCATATGTCTTGCAAAAACCATATTTCAGAAAGATACAAGCAACCTAATACTCATTGCTGCACTATTTACAATAGGCAAGACATCAAAGCAACCTCAACATTCATTGACAGAAAAGAGGATAAAGGAGATATGGTTCATATAGACAACAGACTATTACTCAGCCATAAAATCAGTGAAATAAATCCTTTTGCAGCTGCATGCAAGGACCTAGAGATTGTCTTACTGAGTAAAGTCAGAATGAGAAAGACAAATATTTTATGATATCACTCATTTGTGGAATCTTAAAAATGGTTATTACAAACTAACTTATTTACAAAATAGAAATAGAGTTACAGATGTAGAAAACAAACCTATGGTTACAAGGGGGTTAGAGGAGGAGGGATAAATCAGGAGACTGGGATTGACATATACACACTATTACATATAAGATCATTAATAAGGGCCTACTGTATAGCACAGGGAACTCTGCTCAGTACTGTCTAATGGCATAAATGGGAAGAGAACCTAAAAAAGAGTGCGCATATGTTTACATGAACTGATTCACTTTGTTGTACACCTGAAATTAACAAGTATAAATCAACTACACTCCAATAAAAACACACAGGTTATAGGACAAACACAGAAGGTTATAGGACAAAAGTTTGAGAAAGGTTAATAATGTGCATATGAACAAAAACGTTATATTTTGAATCATGGGTCAGCAAAATTTTAATATTCCAAATTCCACTTTTCGAGCTAAAAAAAATTACTTCCTATTTTTTATTGTCTTTTTTTTTTTTTTTTTGGCTCCTATTGTTCAAAGGGGATAGTAATGCAAGAGGCTGGTTACTCTTGACCCCAACCAGGAAAATACCTGTGCTTTATTTTGGATGTTCTTTGGAAATTCCAGTTTCTGCTCAGTTTATTCCCAGTTTTTCTTTGTGTACTTAGAAAATGGCTTTAAAAAACTAGGCCTTGAAAAGTATGAGCCTGCAAGCAAAGCTATATTCTAGTATACAGAAGCAGAAGTCCTTAAAATTCCATCTTTTCCATTTACCAATTTTTACTCAAGAGGCCTCCCTTAAATCTTTAAAGTGAGAGAGTAGATCAGTATTCTCCGGAAAGTATAAGGCAGGTCTGCATAGCTGAGGGAAGACCGACCACCCTTCCCTGGATTTGGGGTGTGGGCTTCTGGTAACTCAGACTGTAAAGAACCCGCCTAACAATGCAGGAGACGTTAAGAGATGTGGGTTCGATTCCAGGGTCAGGAAGATCCCCTGGAGAAGGGAATGGCTACCCATTCCAGTATTTGTGCCTGGAGAATCCCATGCACAGAGGAGCCTGGCAGGCTGCAGTCCATGGGGTTGCAAAGAATCAGACATGACTGAGCTACTAAGCACAGCACACCACAGCACAGATTCACTCCTGTCTACCTTCCCTGTCCTAATGAAGTGTGAAAGTGCACGTTTACATAATGCTTATGTCATGCACTGGCATTCATAAAGAAACAGAAAGCTTCCACGATGTTAAGGCTTTGATCAGGAGCAAGAAGAACATTTAAGTTGGATAGTGAGACTGTTTTAAAATTAAAGTGAGATGCACCGTAATTCGATGCAGGATACAGGATGCCTGGGGCTGATGCACTGGGATGACCCAGAGGGATGATATGGGGAGGGAGGTGGGAGGGGGGTCCAGGATGGGGAACACGTATACACCCGTGGCGGATTCATGCTGATGTATGGCAAAACCAATACAATATTGTAAAGTAAAAAAAAAAAAAAGAATTATAACTCAGAAAAATGATCACTCCCTTATATCAGTAGTGCCAAGCTAAGAAACCCTGATCTCAGGCAGTTGATTAAGAACAGCTGAAAGAAATGCATTGATTGTGGTGAAGTGCTGTTTTAAAGAAGTTGCCTTGAAAATCTTCAGGTTATATTACAGATGAGCCTGAAAAATATGTTCATCAGATACCATGTTCTTTTCTTCATCCTATTCATTTTTTCTTGGCATATTAAAGGGCATTATAAAAACCAAATAATATAGTAATAAAATAAATTCAATTAGGAAAATAGAGAAAAGCTTTAGAAAAGAGGAATTTGTGTGACTGAGAGCATTATGAAAATACAAATAAAATTATCATTAGTCAAAATCTTAACAGACATGTGTGGATAATAATCAAGGGCATATAATTTGCTGATTACTATACTGACCATGTATAGACAACTGGTGTTATTACAGTTCTTTCAGAGAAGACTTGAAAAATTACAAAGCCCCGGCAATACTAGGGTTGAGATAGAAGCCCTCTAAGGTCAATGTGAAGGTAGGGAGACAGACCACATTTTAAGATCACTGAGTCAGTCTGAATGCTCTCATCTTCCATCCTCCCCACCCCTACTCCCTGCCAAAAGGAGAGTGAATACATTAAAAAGTAGTAAAAGGTAATAAATCATCATCTTAGAATTGTAGACTTTCAGGCTAGAAGCCTTAAAATGATTTAATCATCCCATATTCACCAACATCACTCCTGACAGATTAACTTCACAGATTTTCATGTGAAGAGACGAATTCTGTGATCCAGAGTGTGGAGAAGACAGTATTCTCCCACTACCTGGTTACCCTTAGTAAACTAAACATACACTTAGGTTGTCAACAAAGAAAGGCATCAATAGGAAAAAAAATGTTTTTGAAAACACGTGATCTTTTATGTTAGTATCAAAATATTTATACTGACAAAAAAATTCTCTTACAGTTTTTAAATAATTTTTTAAAGCATTCCAAAGGAGACCAGAACATACTGCAGTCTTTCAGGAAGTAAGTATCTCTCTGGCCCTGTAGGGGGTCATGTCCATTAGCGAATTGATAGCTTTGAAGAGAGCTACAATTAAGCAAGCATTGCAGTCCGGTTAGAGCAGTGTTTCTCTCAGCACCACTTTTGACCACGCTCTCCACTCCAACTCAAGGAAAGCGAAAGTGCATCGCAGGCGGATTCTTTACCAGCTGAGCTACCAGCGAAGCCCAGGAGTGAATTCAGTTCTATTAAATAGCAGTCGACTATTAGTCTTCCATTCAGACTTCAGCAGCCACCATGAAGGTATAAAGTACAACCATTTATTTTTTCTCATTTGTTTTCATGTAGCAACAAGACCACTTGAAGGATGAAGCAAGTGACGGGAGGAGGCTATTGGAAACATTTGTGTAAGGTTGTAAAACTTGAAAGTAGCTCCAATATGACCCAACAATCCCACTCCTGGGCATATACGCAGAGAAAACCATAACTCAAAAAGATACACACACCCCCAATATTCATTGCAGCACTGTTTACAATAGCCAAGACACAGAAGCAACCTAGATGTCCGTGAATGGATAAAGAGGATTATGATACATATATTCAATAGAATATTAATAATAAAGAGGAACAAAATTGAGTCCGTTGTACTGACGTGGATGAACCTAGAGTCTGTCATACCGAGTGAAGTGAGTCAGGAAGAAAAGGATATCATATATTAACATGTATATGTAGAAGACTCTTGAGAGTCCCTTGGACTGCAAGGAGATCAAACCAGTCCATCCTAAAGGAAATCAGTCCTGAATATTCATTGGAAGAACTGATGCTGAAGCTGAAGCTCCAATACTTTGGCCACCTGATGTGTAGAACTGACTTACTGGAAAAGACCCTGATGCTGGGAAAGATTGAAGGCAGGAGAAGGGGATGACAGAGGCTGAGATGGTTGGATGGCATCACTGACTCAATGGACATGAGTTTGAGCAAGCTCTGGGAGTTGGTGATGGGCAGGGAAGCCTGGCATGCTGCAGTCCATGGGGTTTGCAAAGAGTCAGACATGCCTGAGGGACTAAACTGAACGTGTATATACGGAATCTAGAGGTGCGTCCCCTGTGACTCAATGGTAAAGGATCTGCCTTCAATGCAGGAAGTTCGATCCCTGGGTCAGAAGATTCCCCTGGAGGAGGGCTTGGTAAGCCAGTTCAGTTTTCTTGCCTGAAGAATCCCTTGGACAGAGGATAACTCTGGCAGCCTACCGTCTGTAGGGTTGCACAGAGTCAGACACAACTGAAGTGATTTAGCATGCATGCGTGGAATCCAGAAGAACAGTATTGATGAACGTATTTGTGGGGCAGAAATAGAGATGAAGATGAAGATAATGGATTTGTGGACACTGTGGGGAAAGGAAGGAGAGGGTGAGACGAATTGGGAGAGTAGCAATGATATATACACCCTACAATGTATAAAAACAGCTAGCTAGTGGGAAGCTGCTGCATAGCACAGGGAGCTCAGCTCAGGGCTCTGTGATGACATAGAGGGGTGGGATGGAGGTAGTAGGAGGGAGGCCCAGGAGGGAGGGGATATGTGTATACATGCAGCTGATTCGCTTTTTTGTACAGCAGAAACTAACATAACACTGTAAAGCAATTATCCTCCAATAACAAAAAAGGAAGGTAGCTGCAGCCTCGCTCATACACACGGATGCGTGGAGACTAGCCCCCCCAACGCGCCTGCAGTGAGGGGTTCTGTGTCATGCAGTCCATGGACTGAAAGCATTCACTGAACAGGTCTGATGCAGATTCTTGCCGTGTTAGGCATTTTCTGCTCAATGCACAGTAATACCAGGGTGGAAGATGGAAATGGGAACAAAGAACAGACCTAAAAACAAACACAAAAACACACACCCAATGTGGTTCCCATAACAAGACAGAGTTTTAGAAATAAACGGAATAAGGATATACTTTGCAAAGGTATATATAGAGAGATCAAATATACTCCATGGTTCCCATGGTTCCCAGGATGACGACGACTAAAATTTCCCTGTTACTGCTATTTTGACAATTTTGATGGCTTTCATTCTAAAAAGGAATGCAACTTTCTTTCATAACAGAGAAAAATAAATGTATTTCTAGAGACTTAAACTCTGGAAATAATCTAGCAACAAATTGCTTTCCTTGCATGATTCTAGGAACAAGTTAGGCAGGTTTCTAAGAGCCACAGCTGAGTCATATGAGGGCTTTTGGCAGACTAGAAAAAGAAAACCCTCTGGGTCATCCCAGGCTAAGTCTCACCTAGTTCAAAACATCATTGAGGGCTTTTTGTGAATTTGAGTGAGGGCCACATGCTCAGGGCAAATGCAGCCCTGCTCTGGAGTACACAGCTTGGGGAACAGACTGGGCTGGAATTAACCCCAAGGTTCTCCTGCATCAGTGCGTCCGGTGCGGCAGAACACCTCGATACCTTTACATAGCAGCCCTGAACTTTCTTCATGAAAGCAAGCAACTGGGCATCAGAACCCACGGAGCACTGAGGGAAGGAGGCTTCATGAAACAGGAGCTAAAGAAATTTTTGGAGAATCTTTATTTGTAAAAGACATCCCTGAAATTCTTGAGCCAAATTCTAATCTGTGGGTGGAAGAGATAAGATCAACCCACTGTTAGCTCAGCCCTGCCATATAGATGGGGCAGAAAGAGAAAGTATCACGTGGGCTGGGGTGGCAGAGTGGCAGGTAACAGAAGTGGTGTCTGTCTGTTTAAACACCTATGATGTGCACATCAGTCTCCCAGACTCCTGCAGAGTAAAACACAGAAGCAAAATATAGTCCCTCCTCTCAAGATTTTAACACCTTGTTGAGATAGAAGAGCAAGGAAGAAGAGAACAAACTGGAGCGTGAACAAAGCTTCACTGCTCTCTTACCTGTCTTCAAAAATAAGCCTTCAGCTCATGTGGATACACTTGGTGAGCTCTGTTTGATAACACACAATACATTGCTGCTGATGTAAGCTCTTATTTATGGGATTGGATATACAACAAGTTCCTACTGGATAGCACAGGGAACTGTATTCAGCATCCTATGATAAACCATAAAGTGAAAGAATATTCTAAAATGTATACATTTATATAACTGAATCCCTTCGCTATACAGCAGAAATTAACACTATGTTGTAAATCAACTACACTTCAATTAAAAAAAAATTTTCTGTATCCTGGATATATAATAGGGACTCATAGATTTATTGACTGAGTTTGTGATGGATCTCATGGGAGTTCTGGAAGGACAGAATTACTCAAGGGATTTCTTGGGGAGCTAAAACATAAGCCAAACATTGAAGAATACATTCCATGAACATAGGAAATATTACCTGTCTAGATGGACATGAGTCTGAGTGAACTCCGGGAGTTGGTGATGGACAGGGAGGCCTGGCGTGCTGCGATTCATGGGGTCGCAAAGAGTCGGACATGACTGAGCGACTGAACTGAACTGGACTGAGATATATTTGTCTATTTAAAACTTTGCAATTAAGAGATATTCTTGATCTATTAGTCAAGATATTTAATATGAACACGCTGCAAATAGGTATCAGTGTGAAAGCGGCAGAATTTGACATGCTTCTAAGCCCACTGTGTCTTGACAGCTTCCTTGATGACTCTTACATTGAGGGACCTTGGTAGCTTTTAAAGAATGCTCACGGGAAAGGTCACAGAGGGGATGTCATTGCTTTGGGGTAATGACCACTGCTCCTCCGTTGTTTTCACAGACCATAAACAAGACTGAAGAATGTCCCTCTGAAACGCTGCCTTGAATGAAGAAACTTCACTAAACAAGAAGTTGGCTTCCAGTTTTGCACAGGCGTCGATGGAATGCTGTTTTGTTTGTTTGTTTTTTTAATTTTCTACTTTACCCAATGAAAACAACATGTTTTTACGTGCTGTGCAGATGGTTCCTTCATGTGGTCTGACAGTTTATTTTTGCATCATTTTTTAATTAAAGAAAACAATCCCAGAAGAGGACAACAACTACCAGAAACAAATAACGCAAAACATGGAAGGTTGACATTCATGTGGAAGAACATTTGAATTCAGAATTTATCTGAAGGTGTAGATAGATTTTTTTTTTTTTTAAACAGGAAATCTGATGTCAAGAGGTGGGCAAGCAGAAATGGAAACAAATTGTCTTCCTCAGTAATTAAGCTACTCTTTCTTTTTCCCTTCTTGTTTAAATCTAGCGGGTTGGGTTTTTTTTTATTTTTATTTTTTCTTAGAAATATTTAGGTAAGGTTTATCTTGAATCTTAATTGCCTTAATTTTAAGGACGTCAAAGGCTCTCGAGGCAAGCTGTCAACGTCTTGTTAAAACCAAGAAAGAATTGAAATATTGTACCAGTTTTCACTGGTACAGAAGTCTAAGACTATGAGTTTTTAGGGTGGGGAAAAAAAACTGTACAGTTTTAAAGAAAATGTTTTTCTTCATTTGAAGAAAATTTGCTGATAAAAGAAACCATGGCAACTGCAAGAATTGGGGAAATGCTGGGACTTCTCATGAACTTTGTCTTAAGTGTTGAATTGTTCTAGAAGGCTAAAACATTTTAAGGTAAAGTTACTAATGTTGGTTTAAAAACAACTGCATTAGAAATAATGCGTGTTTGGGGGGCAGAATGCAGACTTTTTTAATTTCCAAAGCGTGATCGCTAGCAAAATCATTAGTGCTTTTTATCTGCAGTCTTTTTTATGAGCTTTACAACTTTTTAGTCAGCTTTGCTTGTCACATTGCAAAATCTAGCTTAAGAGCATTAAAAAAAAAAAAAAAACTTAAGTAGATAGGAGCTTATTGTCAAAAAGTGCAAAAAAGAAAAAAAACACAAAAAAAAACAACAAAAAAAGCAATAGATAGAGAAATTGTTGACAATTTCTGTAGTCTTTCCTAGTTGTGATCAGATTCAGCCTATGGATGGCCTGTTTTATACCAAAGATGAAGTGGCACCCTGTTGCAGTCCAGAAGATAGAGATTGCTTTTCTTTCCTTTTTTCTTTTTTAAAATTTTATTTGACCTACATGGCCGGACCAGTTCTTTGTTTGTTTAAACTACCTTCCACTGGTGTTTTACATACTGAAAAAAAAAAAAAAAAAAGTTTTTATTTTAAATGTATATTTGTGGACAGTAGAAGCTTGTTCCTGTGGTCAGCAATATTAGCGCCAAGAGTTCTGGATTCCAACCAATAGAGCCAAATGGCTTTAAATTCCATGTGCTTTTCTGGTTCTTTCCTAGTGCTCTTGAATCACAAAGTCTGTATCGATGGCCACCAATGAGCTAACACACTTGTTTAACAGGTTGAAATTTCATTATGTGAATTTTGGACTCAAGATACTTCCTGAACTGGTCAGCTCAGTGATGCTCTGTTGAGTGGTGAGTGGTCTCCTGAAAAGGCCTTGTGCAGTATTTGTAACAATAGCCTTCCTTGTAAATTCCTGCACCTCTAGGTTTTTGTCTTCTTGCCTCAGTCTTTGTCATCATCTACCCTGAATAGCCACCCTGACTCTGCAGTTGGGGAGGGGATATCTTTTGTGTGTGTGTGCCTCATTTCATTGTGTTTTCATATCCTGGTATCATCAGAAGAAAGACAAGATAGACTTTTTAATTTCAGTTTAACTCTCTGAGGCAAAGAGGACCGATAAGACTGAGGATTCTATTAATGGACTTCAGGTAAGCTTTTAATGCTAGTTGACAATCAAGAAATATGATTTATATGAATAAGAACCCAAGTAATTAGATTTGATCGATTCTTAAAGCCAAAGGAGATATATATTACATTGAGAACGATGCAAAACTTTGTCTAAAATGAATTAAATTGACTTACCAAACACCTCTGCATCTTTGACTCATAAAATCTGTGTTCAACCTGTACAGTTTTACCGGAAATGAAAGACAGCGGAACTCTGTTAATTGAACCAGGCACTAGAATGGCTTTCTAATGGCTCATTAGAATCAATAGTTGAAACTCTTTTCACAAAGTGACAGGAACCTGTCTTAGTCCAGAAGGAAGAGGCACTGTAAAAGAAAACAGGGTAGGCATTTAAAAACTAACATATTAAAAGGTAAATCATATCCCCATTAGGTCAACATGAATAATGAGTTTGACTCATAAAATTCATCAACATTATACTATGTTTGATCTATAAACAAAGGTCTAGTGTTAAAATATACCTAATTCTCTTATTTGAAAATCCCATGAATTGAAAGCTCTTATCTAGAGAGTGATTCCCTATCTTTGTGGGCCAACTAGAGGCAAAAATTTAGCCAACACAGTGTAGCATGTGCTACAAAGAAATTCCAGCTGGTCACAGCCATCCCTGTGGTTTCCCATGCTTTAGAGAGAATACTAACTTTTGGTTTGTTCCATTCTTCGGCTTCTCATGTATGTTAAGGATGGCATTTTCTCTTTGAGAAATGGGCCCCCGAGTTACAGGGGGATGAGCAAATCTGTATAGGAGCTATGCTTTTTGTTTCTCTTTTTCAGTCTCTGAACTCTGTGTATAAATAAGGATTTTCCTGGGCATAATTCATTTGAATATGAAGTCAACATACTTCCTTTGTCTTCTGTCAAAAAAATAAATCAAAACGTAATGTGATACCAAGAAAGTCTCATTTCCACAATCAACAATGAGGCTAAGAGGTAGCTACCATGTGGCTGATGAATGTGCCTAGGTAACTTCCTGTTTCTGTTCAAAACTACTGCTTTATTTATACATTCAGCAACATTTTTTTCAACTATAAAATTTCAGTACTCTCAATTTTTTAAGCCACTTCAGCCAAAAGAAAATGACTTGCCATTTTATGTGTCCATCTGTGCTTTATATTTGGATTTTTTTTATATTATGCCATAACATATCTTATTTTAAATCAAAAAGAAGGAAAAAGTGGCACATGTTCAAATTTGCATACATCATCTCTAAAATTTATCATTTAATTGTAAGAATCAAGCCTGGGAAAAAAAATAAATACATCAATAGGTAGGCAGCATTACATTATATGAAAAGTAAAACAAACCAAAATATGCGTTCAGTATACATTGACATCAGAATCCTAATGTAATCAACAGTACAGGTTATGGAGATTTTAACCCAATTTAGGACTACAATCATTTTTTTAAAGTATTTCTGGTTCACTATACTTCAAGCATTGATTCAGATTTTCAATTTTTCCTCTCATCTGCAATTGCCAAGACTTAGCCTAAGTGTCAGTAAGCAAAGTAAAGCCACAGTCCAAATGGGATAAACGTTATTTCCTCCAAACTCCAGTTCCGTGGTCAGTGGAGAAGCGGCTATTCTTTTAATAAGGAGGAGCTATTGTTAAGGAAGTCTGCATGGGGACTGGGAACTCTTCAGAGCATGACCACATCTTCTGAAGTCATCAGGGTAACACTTGCAGGGTGGAAGACTGTCCTTCAACATGGGCATGTCTTAAATCTTGCAAGTTACATGCTATTCTGTCAATAATAAAACCTTTGACCCAGCTGTGGTTTGGTCAGGGTTAGTTTATTTCCCTGGTAGTTTGGACCCCTCAAATGTTGGGCTGTGCTTCACCACTTGAATCAACTCTCCTGTGACCTTAAGAGATCTACTGCGTTTGACAGCCTATATGATACACTTCCACCCCCCCCTTAATGAAAAACTACATGATGTTAAAAGCACCCATATCAGAGATGGAAAGCCCTAGGAGGAGACTAGATAGAACAGGAGGTTCGCTGAACCGACAGAATCCATTAACTGCTTGAAAAACTTTTATAATCATTTTTAATCTGTGGATAAGAAAATAAAAGTACTTAGTTTTTCTAACTCTATTTGAATAATTGGGGTGTCTATTATACATATATGGGCTTCCCAGGTAGCCCTAGTGGTAAAGAACCTGCCTGCCAATGCAGGTAGACATAAGAGGTACAGGTTTGATCCCTGGGTTCGGAAGATCCCCTGGAGGAGGGCACAGCAACCCACTCCAGGATTCTTGCCTAGAGAATCTCATGGACAGAGCCTGGTAGGCAACAGTCCATAGGGCCACACAGAGTCAGCACGACTGAAGTGACTTAGCGTGCACACACACACACACACACACACACCCTATGTCTTTCACAGTGGCCTAAAATTCCCATTAATGAAAGCTGAGATCTTATTAGGACCTTTGACATCTTCTTTATGCTTGAGAAAAAGTTTCAGTGGACTGTCTAGACAGATGATAATCTTAGTAGGAGACTGACAAGACACTTGACAATTAAGTCTCATTCTTAATTTGAGTACAAGCATCACTGCAAGATGAGCGGATAAGCAGGGAGACATTTTTAAGTGGGTTTCAGTGATAAACGTTTTTATATGGTATGAAATCAAATGCAAGGCTATTTATATAGGCATATAGTGACATGCAGCACAGTGGAGGAACCACACTTCACAGTCAAATCTAAACATGTCACAGAGCCCTGATCTCTATTACCTTGTCCTCAGTAAAAGAGAAAGAAGGAAATTTTGTTTTTTATGTAATTGAAAAACATGACTGGCAGGCTTCAAAATTCTGAGCTCGCTGGGACTGACAGCCCCTCGTTCCAATTTAAAGGACTGATGAGGTTGACACCCTTCCCGTGACAGACTAATAATGAGATTCCAGTAATGAATCCATTTGTTTCGCAAATGACACCTACCATGGCATTGGAAGACAGCCAAGTCTAACTCAAACTGAACACTGCTTACCCAATATTCTGAAACATGAAGTTGGTCCTTTAATCCATGTATTCTTGGTCATGGCTGTCCCTTGTGGAATACAGAGAGTTCAGGAAAGTACAGAAGCTGAGAACAAAATCCCTGAGTGGCCCAAACAATCTTTTTTGATATAAGGCAGGGAAGCTCAGCCCAGATTGGTGATTTCTGGTTTTTTACCCCCAACATATATGCTAACTGTCACGTTAAAAAAAAAAAAAAGATGGATAGCTTCTCCTTGTTTATGTCTTTTTATTTCCGGGAAGGAAAATAATGATTTTAGAATAGCACTGTCTATGCGGCAGTTCTAAAGCTGGAGCAGGGTGAGGCGGGTCTTGGAGTTGCTGGAAGAACCACTAGGCCACTGGGTCCACATTTTCAATCCATTGTATTCCCTCCAGTTAGTGACTGCCCTGAAGCCCCAGTCCTGCAGAAATATGATCACTCTCAGTTTTTGAAGGGCTAATCATTTACTTCTGAGCACCTAGTTTATCTTCTCTTTTCAACTCTTAGGACTTCTCTTTCCTTCTATTAGAATTTCACCCTGAGGATGGAAAACAAAAAAACATTTGGAAGTAAAATTCAAATCTATTTTGTTTCTTGTTAAGGACTGATTTATTGAAGCAGTTTTGAAATCACTGGTAAAATGAATGTCAGTGCATTATATCCTGTGAGTTTTTAATATCCATAATGTCCCTTTCCCATCCACGGCAAACAACTGCAAGCTGGCTATATGCTTGCAGAACATAAATGAAAGAAGTATAGCAAAGAATTTGGCTTTCCTCAAATGAAAGCTATTTTGGCTTCGTTCACTATTGAAATTTGAACCAGTAGAACAGCTCAACTCAAAATTGAGTTTTGGGAATATAGTAATAGCTCTTGGTAAAATATGCACTTTTATCCCCATCTTAAATCTTTGACCAAAAAATTGCATCATTTTATTTTTTGACTTTGTGTTACCATATTAAAGCTGAATGACCTTGAAATTCCATTGGATTTTGTAGGAAAAAAAATTTTCAAATTTCAGTAGTATCCAAAGTGTAACTTCAGTGTTATGCTTTGTATTGTTAACCCTCTAATCTTATTAAGAAAGATGCTCTGTCCTCCTCCCCGAAATAGGTTATTTCTTCATATGTGAAACAGGACTTATTCCATGTTTTAAAACAGGAAAAATATTTCACAGAGATACTTTTAAAAGTTTTCTCCATTTGGGAATTAATGCTTCCATTTATTTAAAAAGAAGAAGAATGTAATTGGAAACTTAATTTTTAAAATATATATGTAAAAGTGTACTTGCTATGAAATAGTTTCTAAAAAGGGAGAAAAAGGGACACAGCTTCTTTAAAACTATTGTTTCAGGCCATATCTGATGTCATAGAACTTCTGAAACATCATTCAATTCTGGATTTTATTTAAGAGCATTTTGTACTGCTGTCTTTGACTGTCATGGAAAATTCTGTAATTGAACAGTGTTTCTGGTTTTATTTTTAACTTTTTCATCTGTACCACAGTCAAATTAGCTACCATTTTCCCTGTTCCTTGAGCTTTCTGTAGATCAGTGGATGTTAGGTTTAAACTTCTGTTTTCTTTGATGAAGCTTTCAATAAAAAATGAAAATAAAATCAACCAAGCAGGCTGTTGTGTTTTTCTTCAAGCTTAGTGGGAGGAACAGTGTCTATATTTAATTGGCTTCCTACAAAACTTATCCAAAAAAGGAACCCTCCCTGGTAACAAAATGTGAGAGAAGAGGGGTCACTGTGCTTATGCAGAGGAGCCTGTTTAGGAGTTTTGGGGGTGAGGACCACTTAGGTCTTCCCGGGACCTCACACATTCTGTCTCATTTTTATGCATAAGAATTCAAAGATCATCAGCTTCTAACTCTAACACATGCCCAACATCTACCCATAATGCTTTCCTTAAAGGGATGCTGACAAAGAGAATGTTTAGCTGCAGTCCAAAATTAGTAAAGTGAAAAGTAATATACCTCAGACTTAATCTCACAAGGTTTAATTATTTCTGGATTTTTTTTTATAAAGGAGCATCATTTTCAATAATAATGAAAATCTCTCTCAGCTATCAAAAGGCCATCTTTTTGCTTAAATCCTTAGAAACAGAGGGAGCAGTCTTCTCTCTTGGGTTCCTTCTCCTGCCTTTAGGAAGCTGCAGGTTACCACTGCAACAAAGTAGTCACCTGGTGGAACTGCTGTGTTGGTCTCCAGTGGATTCCAAATCCAAATCCTAGATTGGGAACAGAAGCACAATGTGAGAGATGGCTATAATAGCAAAGGCCACCACTACCTGAGCTGAGCCTTTGCCATGTGCCAGAAACTGCCAGGGGCCCCCACACTTGAGTTCATACAACCTCACACACATGCTCTCAGGCCAGTACTGCCATGGCTCCATTTTCCAGATGAGGCTTGGAAAGTGGGCAACCCAGCCATGCACCTACATCTTTGAAAGGCTAGAGTATGCTTTTAAAACCAGCTTCAAAGTCTGCACCCTTGTGGGACTTCCCTGATGGTCCAGTGGCTAGGACTCCAAGCTCCCAGTGCAGGGGGCCGGGGTTGGATCCCTGGTCAGGGAACTTCATCCCACATGCCACAACTAAGAGTTCTTGTGCCAAAACTAAAGATCTTGTGCGGCACAACTGCGACCTGGTGCAGCCAAGTAAATAGCTTTTGTAAAATAAAGTTTAATTTTAACCTTTGGTTCTAAGGTTATTTTCTTCTTCAGAGGCTTTGGGAAATGCCAATATGGAAGGCAACTCTTTTTCAGTTTTGTTTTTGTTTTTTTCAAAAGTTTGCCTCATTTGGCCTGAGATTCTGTGATTTCTATAGAAGAGGGTGTTTGAAAGTTCATTCTAATCACCTTGGTCACAATTCACATTTTCCATCCCAGAAATAACTTGCTATTTCCATCATCTCTGTGATTTGTTCTGGAAGGAAAAGCCCTATCTACCAAGTAGATAGGCATAACTTTTCACTGACTATTTCACTGAACAGTATGCAGTCCATAGACACTCTGTAAATATTTTAATGTTACAAAGATAGAATAGACACTTCTCATCAACAAAGATTTCATAGAATATGATATGATAACATTTTAGCATGAAATAAAATCAAGAGATTTTGCAAGCAATACACTTAACCCTTCCACGACGATGCAAAGTGGATGGAGAGACTACTTGGTCTGAATGCAATCATATCTTCTCTCATCCACACACAGGATGGACCTTCCAGACCCTTCACTGCTCCCTCTCCCAACTTCGTACATTTCACAGAGAAGTCATATATTTTACCATTGCCCTTTTTTCAAATCATCCGGGGGTATTTAACTTTTGATAGCAAGAAGGATGGAATATGTCATTCTGAAATGGGCGAACTCTAATAGCAGCTGATAGTAGTGTAAATCCTATGTTGCCATTTCAACAATCTTCATAGCGTCTTCACAGGGAGTAAATTCCATCTCAAGAAACCACTTTCTTCACACATAACAAGAGTAATTCCTGAAGATGGCAGAATAGAAGGACATGACCACACCTCTTATGGAAACATCAAAATCACAACTAACCAGTGAACAGCCAGCAGCAGCAACAACAACAACCCCATTGGATCCTGCCAAAAAAGATACCCCACATCCAAAGACAAATAAGAAACTGCAGTGAGATAGTAGGAGGGGCACAATCATGATAAAATCAAATCCCATATCCCCCTGGTGATCCACAAACTGGAAAAGAATTACATAGCAGAGGCTTTTCAAAAAGAGTGAAAATTCTGAGCCCTACATCAGGCTTCCTAGGCTGAGTGTCTGGCAATGGAAACAGGATCCCTCAGAGAATCTGGCTTTGAAAGTCAGTGGGATTTGATTGCAGGAATGAGGAAAAGAGAAACTCCACTTTTGAAGGGCACACACAAGGTCTCATATACATCAGGAACCAGGGGGGAAAGCAGTGGCTTCATAAGCGCCTGGGCCTGGGTCAGACCTGTCTGCTGGTATAGGAGATTTTCTTGCAAGGTGGTGGTGGAGGGGGCGGCAGGCACAGCTGTGGCTCACTGTGGGGACAAAGACACTGGCTGCAGGAGTTCTGGAGTATTCTTAGTGGCATGAGCACTCCAGGAAGCCACCATTTTCTCACCAAGATCAGACTCGTCCCAACAGCCTATAAGCTCCAATGCTGAGACACCTCAGGCCAAACATCCAAACAGGACAGAAACATAGCAGACAGGTTGCTTAAAGTCCTCATGAGCTCACAGCTGCCCACTGAAGATACCCCTTGACATAGCCCTGCCTACCAAAGGGACAAAACCCAGCTCCACTCACCAGTTGGGAGGAAACAGTCCTTCCCACCAGCAAGCTTGTACGAGTCTCTTAAACAGCTGCATCCACCATGGGGCAGAGAGCAGAAACAAGATCTACAACCCTGCAACCTAAGGAATGGAAATTGCAATCACTGAAAGTTAGATGGCAGAGGAAAATGTCTGAAATTAAGGAAAAAGATAAAGCCCCAGAAGAATAACTAAGAGAAGTGGACATAGGCCATCTATCTGAAAAATAATTCAGAATAATGATAGTAAAGATGACCCAAAATCTCGGAAGAACAATGGAGGTACAGTTTCAGAAGATAAAAGAATTGCTTAACAAAGACCTAGAAGAACCGAAGAATAAAAAAACAGATAAGTAATAAAATAACTGAAATTTAAAAATGTACTAGAGAGAATCAAGAGCAGAATAAATGACACAAAATAATGCAAAGTGAACTGGAGGACAGAATAGTGAAAGTCCCTGCCATGAAACAGAATAAAGAAAAAAATGATAAGAAATGAGGAGCATTGAAGAGACCTTTGGGACATTAACTACACCAATATTCATATTATATGGGTCCCAGAAGGAGAAGAGAGAGAGAGAAGACCAGAGAAAATATTTGAAGAGATAATTAGCTGAAAACTTTCCTAACATAGGAAAGGAAATAGTCACCCAGTCCAGGAAACACAAAGAGTCCCAGGCAGGATAAACCCAAGGAAGAACACACAGAGACACACAGTAATCAAATCGATAAGAATTAAAAGCAAAGAAAAAAATATCAAAAGCAAAAGAGAAAAGCAACAAGTAGCATTCAAGGGAACTCCCATAACATTATTAGCTGATTTTTCAGGGGAAACTCTGCAGGCCAGAAGAGAGTGGCACAATATAATTAAAGTAATAAAACACACTCACACATGATTGACATTCTACTGTTACAAATATCATGTCACATGGCTAAAAGAATGATGAGATTTGATGCCAAATTTGAAGTCTGAGCTTGAATGCTCAGCTTAAACATCACTTGCTGTTTCACCTTGCACTTTGATGTTAAGGAGACAACTTCTTTCCTTAAACCTCATGAACCAACCTCTGCAGGCTTCAGGCTTCTCTTCTGTAGCTTCCTCACTTCTCTGAGCCTTCCTAGATTTGAAGAGGCTCGGGGTCTGCCTCTGGATTAGATTTGGGCTTGGGGAATGTGTAGATTGCTTGGGGAAGGTTGTTGACGGGTTGATCTTCTGTTTAGAGCACTGACACTTTCTCCATATCAGCAATAAGGTTGTTTTGCTTTCTTATCATTCCTGTGTTCCCCAAGTAGCACTTTTAACTTCCTTCAAGAACTTCTCTGCATTTACAATTTGGCTACCTGCTCAGCCCAAGAGGCCTACCTTTCAGTCTGTTGTGGCTTTCAACCAACCTTCCTCACTAAGCTTTATCATTTCTAGCTTTTGATTTAAAATGAGAAACATACAACTTTTTCTTTCATTGGTACTCTTAGAGGTTTTGTGTGATTATTAACTAGCCTAATTTTATTATTATTCTGTGTCAGGGACTAGGGAAGCTCAAGAAAACTTTGAGAGATGGGGAAATGGCTGGCTGGTGAAACAGTGAGAACACATGCAACATTTGAAGTTTACCATCTTGTATGGAAGGGTTTGTGTGTCCAAAAGAACCACAATAGTAACATCAAAGATCACTGATCTCAGATTACCATAACTAACATAACAATAATGAAAAAATGGAATTCTTGTAAAAATTATTGTTAAAATGTGACACAGAGACACTTTGAAAAAATGGAGCTGATAAACTTGCTGTAATCAGGATTGCCAAAAATCTTCAATTTGTTATTTAAAAAAAAAAAAAAAAAAAACACCAAAACTCAATATATGGGAAGCACATTAATATATGTCCACAGCTCAAAACCTGAGAAGATATCACAGCTGAAGGTAATACAGGGGTAAGTCAAGAGGAGACAGTTGACAGTTAAGAGCATGGCAGTGGATGAGATGGCTCGGGAGAGGATGACTAATGAGCATAAAAGTGGGCAAAGAAAGAACAGTGATCACACACTCAAAGTTGGGGCGAACTGAAAGAATTTCAGTAAAGGAAGTGGAGAAGAAATTATGTGTAGCTAGATGGAAAAACAGGTAGGAAGACAATAAGAGAGAAATGAGTTTCAAGAAGACATAACACGGACTTCCCCCCAGGGATTGGGACTCTGGATTTCCATCGCAGGAGGCTCAGGTCAGTTCCCTGCTCAGGGAAATAGCATCCTGGATGCTCCATGAAGGCAGCCAAAAAACAAAAAGTTCAATAAAAGCCAAATTCATTAAATTAAAAAAGAAGAAGAGTCAGAATGATACTATTGAATACTGCAAATAGTGAGTGGTGACTTTGAGAGGAAAGTCTTCCTTTTGTTGGAAATTTATCCTTAAGCTAATAATGACATTCATGGATCTCAACCACAAGTAGACCTTAATACAATATTCAGACCTTAATGCATATTTAATGAGGATTAGTTTCCTAATTAATGGAGTGGCATATATAATGGAGATTAGTTTCCTCTATTAGAGTCCATTTATAATTTTCTTTAAACAAAATCTTATGGATTACTTTAATACCTTATATATGAAATAAAGACTGTCTTCAGATCCTTACTAATATCTCATTCTTAAAACAGTCATGAATGTAGAAGCAGCAGATGAACTGGCATTCAAGCTCAAACTTCAAATTTGGCATCAAATCCCATCATTCCTTTAGCTATGTTATCTCATATTGGCAACAGCTACAAAGCAGAATATCAACTATGTGTGACTGTGTTTCTATGCCTGAGTAGCCAATGAGTCTATTTGATCTCTGAGAATCACTCTGGATGTTATTGAAGGCAGACAAGAGACTTTTGGCAGTAACTCTTTTATTGCATCTGTTAAGCTGAAATTTAGGTAATTTAGTCTGAAGGCATGGCAAAATGAGTTTCCCACTCTGTGTTAAGCCTTCTAATGCTTTGTCTAAATGTTTAAAAATATGATGTTCTGGCAACATTGAATTCACTCAAAAACCCTCTAATAAAATGAATCCAGTCAAAAGCAATTTGTAAAAATTGTTGAGAGACTATGGTGCTTGCACTTATAAGTGCAGAAATTCTGACAGAGTTTGGAGAGCAAAAAGAAGGAAAGTCCAGAGTAGGAAAAAGAATATTTCCACTTCTTTCCCTACTGTTTTTCTGGTTATGATATGCTTTCTCTATGTCCCTTCTACTTTTTAAAAAAATACTCATATATAACTTTAAAAATGTAATACTATTTTTCTGAGTTACATTTAAAGCAACATTTTGTACTCTATTTAGTTTTTTATACAAGTACTCCTCAAATTATCTGCGGTAAAGAATCAAATTTTTCAGTTTTAAAAAAAAATTAGTCTTTTGCAAACCAGTACTTTTAAAAACACAAGAAAGGCTTCTTACTAGAAGAAATAAAATTAAAAGAACACACAAAATGCAAATTCCAATTTTAAAGTTTTAATTCAACTGATATTAAATTACCCTCAAATTACTATGAAAGTCTTAAAATCCTGATTCTCACATTTTGTACTTATGATAGGTCAATAATAAACAACTCAAATGGTACAGTCCCCAGACCACACTCAGAGTAGCCTGATATTACAATATGATTTAGGACATTTTATGTACTCCACACCATTGTTCATATATACCAAAATTTGGTTCACTGGTCACTTTTGCTGTATTTCCTTCTTATTGGACCTAGGCAGGGACGGATTTTGTAGACACAAGACTTTGAGGGAGCAGTTATCATCAGAGATGAACTCGATTATGTTGGAGATGTGCAAGGTATAAAATTTAGTTAGTAGAAATAAGATGAGTAAACTGCAGAAATCTGGACAAAGTGTCAAAGGAAATGACTGTTTCTGGAGAGACAACCAACCAGAACAAGCTGGCAAACAGTGGAATAGATTCCATTCTCTAAGCTGAGAAATGAGAAGAAACAAAACACAATTAGTCTATGATCAGGGGCGTTCTGTCTCCCATAAAAGTTTCCCCCATCCCATTGTTTTCCCAACTGGGGCACAGGTAACATGGGTAGAAAGCAGCATATTCTTTTGTGGAACATAGATAAGGATGTTTCATTTTCACATGTATCATTATTCATGATATGTGAAAAATCAAACTAAACATCAAAATTCTGAAATCACAGCTAGCATCGCTTAAGGCTACGTAGTGAAAAGAATTAAAAGAAAATAGTAACAGCACAGATGTCATGCAAATACAGTTCTATGGAAAACGTTACATCTAGGGGAACTCTGAATTCAATGTAATTTAAGCTCCTATTCTGAACAAAAAATAGAATTACCGTACGATCTAGCAATCCCATTCCAGGGCATACATCCAGACAAAACTATAATTCATAAAGACACATGCCCCTCTATGTTCATAGTATCACTATTCACCGTAGCCAAGACATGGAAACAACCTAAATGTACCTCCACAGGTGAAAGGATAAAGAAGATGTGGTACCTACGATGGAATACTACTAATTATAGTAAAATAATGTCATTTTCAGGAACATGTATGCAGTTAGCGATTACCATACTAAATGATGTAAGTCAGAAAGAGAAAGACAAGTACCACAGGAAATCACTTATCTGTAGAATCTAAAATATATACAAATGAACCTACCTGTGAAACAGAATCACAGACACAGAGAATAGACTGGTGATTGTCCAGGGGGAGGGGTGGAGTAGGAGTCTGGGCATAGCAGATGTAGCTTTTATATACAGGATGGATAAACAACAAGGTCCTACTGTATGGCACAGAGAATCATATTCAATATCTTATGGTAAACCATAATGGAAAAGAATATTTTTTAAAGGAACTTATATATGTATAACCAAATCACTTTGTTGCATGGGAGTAATAAACACAACATGTAAATCAACTATACTTCAGTGAAAAAAAAAAAGATTGTATTTTCAGCAACTGTTTTGGAGCATAATGTATATCATAGATGAATGCTGGGCAGTGGGAAAATGAATGTAAACACAAAAGAGAGAACTTGGTTTTGGTTACTATTGTTGTAAAACAAACCACCTTAAAATGAGTGGCCTAGAGCAACCACTTTACTACGTACATGTCACAGTCATGTGGGTTAGGAATTCAGCAAGCTAGCAGGGATGGCTTCTCTTGCCCTCCCATTGTCTGGAACCCCAGGTGGGAAGAGGCCAAGCACCTGAGCAAAGAGGATTTGAAGACTGGAAACAACCACCAGGCACTGTTGATAAAACATACATCTATACATTGTTCAGTGGGTCTAGACTGGGGAGTGGGTCAAGGATAGCCAGAGACTCTTACGTCAATGCTGCTGGTCCCAGGGCTACACTTTGAGGCACCAGTACAAAGACACAATATATTTGGGCTTCTCATTCATGAGAAGAAATTTTTTAAAAACCCGAATTATAATTGGCTTTACATAGTGTTTTTCCACACACAGACTGGTTCAAATAACTACTACCAGTCAATTCAAATAAAGTCAATTTATGATCAAGTGGAAACTTTCCAGTCTTCTCCTAGAAACACGAGATTGACAATATCAAGAGAGACTGTGAGGAGATGTAGGGTGACGTTAATGAGAAGTGGCAAGATAACTATACTGTTTACCAATATTTGATTCATTCATTTCAATGTATGGTTTCAAGTTTGGAAGGCTAATAACCCTGATCTATGTTTTCTCCTTACACACAGGCCAGCATGTTCTTAACCTCAGAACAAACCAAATGTTTAGAGCAGCCACCCACACACAGACACACAGGCATACACTGAAGTCAATTTACTTTGAGCCAGCAGCATCCCCAAAAGTGTGCAAAGAAACCAGCTAGATATTTCTATCAGAGTCCCAGCCCTGGGCTAATTTTCCAGCTAACTCTGAGGGGAAAGGAAAAGCCAATAGTATGTAATTAAAGAACCCTATGATTTACACATTAACAAGCAAGGCAGTGCAACCCACAGAGGGGAGAAGAAAATTGTGGCCAGCTAATAAGTGTCAGTACTTATTAAGGCTAAAGAAACAACCTATGAAACAAATCTAATCCTTTCCCAAATGGTGCGGGGCAATTATATTTGGCATGAGTTCCATGGGGAAAATGCAGCTTTAGAAATATAAAGAACTGAGAAATGAGAGGAAGAGGGCCAGCTGAAGATACAAGATATTTGTCAGATATATCACAGGCAAGGGAATGGACAATGGTGAGAAAAAGGAGACTTTGGGGGCCATGGGGAAAAGGGGGGAAAATGAAATATGCCTTTTTAACCTCAGCGTTCATTCCAGAAGATGATAGAAAAATTTAAATTTCAAAGTCATCCACAAGAACTCAGAGAATAACCTTGATGGAAGATTTCTAGCAGTACTACAGAGACCTTTAATGTCCCAAATCAAAAGAAACAGATTTGAACAGTCCCTTGAAGAATGTATTTCTTTCCTGATGATAACTTTGTTAAGCACTGACTTTTCAGTAGAAATCATGAAACAAATATTATTTCTGCCTTCAAGAAGTTTCCATGAAGTGGAAAGTCTAGACACACTTGAACACACTCTCCAGTAGTCATGTATACAAAAGTCCTTTTCTCACTGAGTTCTCTTGAGTTTAGATTCCAAATGTTTACTTAGGAAAAGAAAGGATGATCTTGGGCAAGATGCTCTCCCCCTGGAACACTGGTCTTTAAAATGGAAATGTTAGTGTATCTATATAACTCAAGGCTGTTGGGAGAATTAAATATGAGAATGCCTACATCATAAATATATAATACTGTAGAAGGTCATGCTTAAGGACAATGTCAGTGACATTCAGGTGGTCCACGTGCATTCCTAGCTTCCCCTTCTTCCACTCTCTTTACCCCTTAGTTGCAAAATTACTGAGCAAACAACAACAATGAATAACATTTCTGGGCTTGAAGAGCTCATAGTAGAGAAGAAGAAATAGAATTGCAAAACATTGCACTAAGTTCTGTGTCAAGGTGAGTCCAAGCTACTGGAGGAGAATCAAGGATAATATTCTTGATTCTGAGCAAGGAAATGCAATGTAAAAGCTAATGGTGATAGAAGCATTCAAGAAGGGCTGTCTAGAGGCAGGGGCAGTCCTGATAAGTTTAGAACCTCCAAAAGGGCCTAATCTTATTCACTGTCTCACCCCCAGTTTCTAGCATGATGCTTTGTATGTAGTTCAAAGTTAATAAATTGTAGAATAAATGGATAAATGAAGGCAGAGGGCAAGGACAGAGAGGAAACTGAATTATTGAGAACAATATTATGAATCAAGAGCTGAGCATCAGAATAACTAGAGGAGATTTTAACACCATATTTTAGGGATGGGGTAAGGGAGAAGGCAATGGTACCCCACTCCAGTACTCTTGCCTGGAAAATCCCATGGGTAGAGGAGCCTGGTAGGCTGCAGTCCATGGGATCGTGAAGAGTCAGACACGACTGAGTGACTTCACTTTCACTTTTCACTTTCATGCATTGGAGAAGGAAATGGCAACCCACTCCAGTGTTCTTGCCTGAAGAATCCCAGGGATGGGGGAGTCTGGTGGGCTGCCATCTCTGGGGTCGCACAGAGTCGGATATGACAGAAGCAACTTAGCAGCAGCAGCAGCAAGGGACAATACTTTTTAATAAATCTTCACAAACAATTCTGTTATCCATGCTTGAAAGGGATGATGCTATGTGTTGAGGTCCAGCAACACAAGATATCTTGTTATCAACAGATAATGTCAAGATGGTAGGGTAGAAGAACATAGCTCATCCCCTCTTACAGAAAAACCAAAATCAGAACTAACTGCTGAATAATCACCACCACCACCAGAACAATTAAACCTACCAAAAATGATGCCTATATCCAAGACAAAAAAGAAGGCACAAGGAGACAGTTGTAGGGATGCAATCAGGATTAAATCAAATCCCCTGCATGCCACGTGAGCAACCAACGAACTGGAGAGCAACTGAACCACACAAGTTCTCCCACAGGAGTGAGAGTTCTAAGCCCCACACTGAGCTCCCCAGCCTAAGGGTCTGGCAACAGGAGGAGGCCCTCCATAGAGACTGGCTTTGAAGGCCAGTGAGGTTTGATTGCAGGAATTCCACAGGCCTTGGGGAAACAGAAACTCAAATCTTGGAGGGTGCACACAAGGTCTTGTGCACAACAGGACCCAGGAGGTAAAAGCAGTGACCTCATAAAAAAACAGCTGAACTTACCTGTTTGTTAGAGGGTCTCTTATGGAGGTGGAGGGCAACAGTAACTTACTACAGGGACAAAGACACTAGCAGGGGTGGTTCTGGTGAGTGTACCTTGGAATAGACTCTACAGGAGGCTGCCATTTTCCTACCAAGACCTGACCCCACACAAATCTGTAGATTCCAGCACTGGGACACCTCAGGCCAAACAACCAATAGAGCAGGAAGACAGCCCTGCTCACCAAAGACAGGTTGCTTAAAGTCCTTCTCAGTTCATAGCCATCTCTAAATACACCGCTTGCCGTGGCTCTGCCCACCAGAGGGACAAGATCCAGCTCCACACACTAGCGGGAAAGTGACAGTCCCTTCTACCAGGAAGCCTCCTCCACCAGGGGGCAGACAGCAGATGCCAGGAGAGCTACAGCACTGCAGCCAGTGGGGCAGAAAGTGCAACCACAGAAAGTTACATGCAGTGAGGTAGCAGAGAAACATGTCCTGGGTGAAGGAACAAGACGAAACCCCAGAAGAATAACTAAAGTGGAGATGGATCACTACTTGAAAAAGAATTAGAGTAATAAGAGTAAAGATGAGCCGTGATATTGGAAAAAGAAAGGAGGGACCGATCAAGAATATGTAAGAAATGTTTAACAAAGACCTGGAAGAACTAAAGAACAAACAAACAGAGATGAACAATATAATACCTAAAATTTAAAGACCAAAATCACTAGAAGGCATCAATAGCAGAATAAGTGAGGCAGAAGAATGAAACAGTGAGCTACAAGACAGAATGGTGGAAATTACTACCCTAAAACACAATAAAGAAAAAAGAATGAAGTGAAATAAAGGGAGTTTAAGAGATCACTGGAACAGCTTTAAATGTGACAACATTTGCATGAGAAGAGTATCAGAAGGAAAAAAGAAGAAGAAAGGACTTGGAAAAATATTTGAAGAGATAATAGCTGAAAACTTCCTTAACATGGTAAATTAAACAGTCACCCAAGTCCAGGAAGCGCAGAGAGTCACACAGGCAGGATAAATGCAAGGAAGAATATTCCAAAACACAAAATAAATGCATTGACAAAGATTAAAAATAAAGAAAAATATTAAAAGTAACAAGAGAAAAGCAACAAATAATGTACAAGGGATTTCCCACAAGGTTATCATCTAATTTCTCAGCAGAATCTCTGCAGGTCATAAGGGACTGGCACGATATATTTAAAATGAAGAAAGGTATGAACTTACAACCAGTAATACTCTACTCAGCAAGGCTCTTGTTCAGATTTGATGGAGAAATCAAAAGCTTTACAGTCAAGCAAAAGCTAAGAGAATTCAGCATCATTTTGAAACAAACGTTAAAGGAACTTCTGCAAGTGGAATAGAAAAGGCTATGTAACTACAAACAAGCAAATTACAAATGGGAAAATTTACTGGTAAAGGTAAACAGTAAAAGTAGGAAATGGTCTACACACAATTATGATATCAAAACCAGAAATTGTGAGAAGAAGCAAGTACAAATGCAGGATATCAGAAATGCATTTGAAATTAAAAGACCAGCAACTGAAAACAATCTTCTCTGTATATATGGTGCTATAGCAAAACCTCATGGGAACCACAAATTGAAAATCTACAATAGATACAAACACAAAAAAGAAAAATGAATCCAAACAGAAGACTAAAGTTAATCATCAAACCAAAAAAGAAGAGAATAAAAGAGGAAGGGAAAAAGAAACATCTACAAAACCAAATCTAAAACAATTGACCAATAGCAATGAGAACATACATATTGATAATTACCTTAAATGTAAATGGAGTAAACACTCCAACCAAAGACCTAGATTGGATGGATAGATACAAAAACAAGACTCATACATATGCCATTTATAAGAAATCCATTTCAGACCAAAGGACACATACTAAATGAAAGTAGGGGGATGGAAAAATATATTCCATTCAAATAGAAATGAAAAGAAAGTAGGAGTAGCAATATTCATCTCAGACATAATGGACTTTAAAATAAAGACTCTTATAAGAGACAAGGAAGGACATTACATAATGTCAAGGAATCAACCCCAGAAGAAGATATCACAGTTGTAAACATTTATGCCCCTAACATAAGAGCATCTCAATATAAAAGGCAAATACTAACAACTGTAAAAGGAGAAATAAATACCAAAACACAATAATAGTGAGAGACTTTAATACCCCACTTATAACCAATGGAAAGATCAGATAATCAGCAAGGAAGTATGGTCCTTAAATGACACACTAGACCAGATAGACTTAATTGATATTTATAAAGCATTTCATCCAAAACCAGCAGAATACACATTCTTCTCAGGCTCACATGGAACCTTCTCCAGGATCAACCACATTCTGGGTCACAAAGCAACTGAACTCATATTAAGCATCTTTTCTGACCACAAGCCTGTGAGATTAGAAATCAACTACAAGAAAAAATTAAAAACAGTAAAAGCCACAAACACATGAAGGCTAAACAATATGCAACTAAACAACCAATGGCTCACTGAAGAAATCCAAGAGGAAATCAAAAAAATACCCACAGACAAATGACAATGGAAACAAGTTTATAGTGAGAACCCAAAACCTACGGCATGCAGCAGAAGCAGTTGAAAGGGAATTTTATAGTGATACAAGCTAACCTCAGAAAACAAGAAAAATCTCAAATAAACTACCTAAACGTACACCTAAACAAACTAAAGAAAGAACTTGCAGGGGTCCAGCCCCGGTGGATCCGGGGAATTTGAAGCAGGGACAGAGTCAGCAATTAGGAAAGAATTATTTAATTAGAGATATAAAGAGACATTAGAGAAGAATAATGTAGTGAATAAACAGAAGAGAAAAGAGGCTGAAATTCCTTGGTTTACACAGGAAGCTAATAAAACCCCGAGACAAGGGACTTGCACCGTCTACGTAGGCCACAGGCGCCCACTTGAATAGCAGAGGGTGCCCTGCCTTGGGATCCCTCTCACGTGGGTCTTAGAAGCCCAGGCAAATAAGTAGACACAGTGAGCCTCTGTGCTCCAGACGGGAATTAGCCTGAAAAAGAGGAGAGAAAGAAAAGAAGACACAGGGTGAGACAGTCTTTCCAGGAACTGGTCCATCTCTTTATTTTTCAGGAAAGCTTTTATACTTTAAGTTGTAAATAGAGATAAATGGGAAATACAAAGTCATGTGGGGTCAGCAGACCTGACCCTTCTTGAGACCAGGCATTTCTTTTTGCATACCTTCCCATATACAAAAGGTCTCAGGTGATTTACATTACCTTCTGGCCAAGAGGCCTGTTGACATTTTTATGGCTCTTTTCCTAGATAAATGTTTATCAACCAGAAAAATCATTTTCCCTTGAAATGCTTTTTCTTTAATCTGCATCACCCTCAAAGTACTAAATAAACTTACATTCCTGTAGAACAAATGTGCAGTGGGTTATAACAAAGAGAGTACTTAACTCAAAGATCTAATGTTGCTAATGCCAGGGCTACTACCTGTTTTTTCTACATACCAACCATATCAACAAATAAAAGATATGAAAACTTGGCAGCAAGTATTGGCTCAACAATGAAACCCTTAATCAGTCCTATTCTAGTGATTTTGACTCCTCAGAAGCCCCTACATTCCTAGGATGTTTTAAGCTTCCTGTGCCTCTCTCGGTCAGGAGGCCTCAAACAATCACACGTGCAGTTGTAAGAGTCCAGATAAACCTGTCAGGCAGGCTAGAAAGCTATCAGAGGGGTTTTGGGGTTGAAACATTCTTATTATGCCCAGGACACTTATTATCTAAAAGCTCTAAATTAACTTTTTCCAGGAAAAGGTGGTGGAGGGACAGCCCCCTGTTAATGTCAGAGGAGTTGGTGAAAGGCGTAATATAGACAGATTCTGGTTTGGGGGCAGATGCTCGAGTAGGTCCAGGGAGGTTCCCTCGAGATCCGACTCGCCTTTGCCTGTGGGGTCTCTTCCTCGTGACCTTTGCCATGGGCAGGATTCCTCGTGCTGGCTCCTGGCAACAAACAAAACCCAAAGGTAGGAGAAATCATAAGATCAGAGCAGAAACAAATGAAATAGAGATGCAGAAGACAATGGAAAAGATTAATGAAGTGAGAACTCGGTTCTTTGTAAAGATAAACGAAATTAATAAACCTTTAGCCAAACTCATCAACAAAAGACAGAAAAGAGCTCCAATCAACAGAATTAGAAGTGAAAAGGAAGAAGGTACAGCATACACCACAGAAACACAAAGAGTCACAGGAGACTACTACAAGCAGCTATGTGCCAATCAAATGGACAATCTGGACTAAAGGAACAAATTCTTAGAAAGTTACAATAGCTTAAGACTACACCAGGAAGAAGTAGGAAATATGAGTAGACCAAGCACAAGTACTGAAAATGAAACCGTGATTTTAAAACTTCAAATAAAATTTCAGGACCAGATTGCTTCACAGGCAAATGCTATGAAATGTTTAGAGAAGAAGTAACACTGATCTTTCTGAAACAATTCGCAAAAATCACAGAGAAAGGAACAATCTCAAACTTATTCTATGAGGTCCCCATCACCCTGATACCAAAACCAGTAAAAGATACCACATAAAAAGAAAATTAGAAGCCAGTATGACTGATGAACAAAGATGGAAAGACCATCAACAAAATACTAGCAAACCGAATCCAATTTTTCCAATCTTAAGAAAGTAAAATAGAGCTGGAGGAAGCAGGCTCCCTCACTTCAGACTACACTACAAAGCTACAGTCATCAAAACAGCATGGTACTGGCATAAAAACAGAAACATAGATCAATGGAACAGTACAGAAAGTCCAGAAATAACACAAACCTATGGTCATCTAATCTACAACAAAGGATGCAAGATTATACATGGAATAAAGGCAGTTTCTTAACTAAGTGAGGCTTGGAAAACTGAACAACTACATGTAAACAAATGAAACTTAAACATCCTTTAATACCATACTTAAAAATAAAACAGCTTAAAGACCTAAATGTAAGAACATATACTGTAAAACTCAAGAGGGAAATATAGGCAGAACACTCCCTGACATAAATCACATTTTTTGATCTGTCTTATAGAGTAGTGACAATCAAAATAAACAAATGGCCTAATTAAACTTAAAAGCTTTTGCATACCAAAAGAAACCATAAACAAGTTGAAAAGACAACCCACAGAATGATGGGAGAAAATACCTGGGAACAGTGTGACCAACAAGGGATTAATCTTCAAAATTTACAAAGAACTCATGTGATTCAATATCAAACAAACAAAACAAAAACAACAAAATAGGCAGAAGACCTAAATAGACATTTCTCCAAAAGAGACATCAGTTCAGTTCAGTTCAGTTGCTCAGTCGTGTCCGACTCTTTGCGACCCCATGAATCGCAGCATGCCAGGCCTCCCTGTCCATCACCAAATCCTGGAGTTCACTCAGACACACATCCATCGAGTCAGTGATGCCATCCAGCCATACAGATGGCCAAAAAGCACATGAAAAGACACTCAACATTTCTAATTATTAGAGGAATGTAAATCAAAACTGCAATGAGATATCAATCACCTCATACCAGTCAATATGCCCATCATGAAAAAGTCTACAAATAGTAAGTGGTAGAGAGGATGTGAAGTAAAGGAATCCCTCCCACACCACTGGTGGGGGTACAAAGTGATACAGTCACTGCGGTGAACAGTATGAACATTCCATAAGAAATGAAAACCAGAGCTAGTATATGATCCAGAAATCACTCCTGGGTATATAGCCACAGAAAATCATGGTTTGAAAGGACATGTGCACCCCAGTGTTCACTGAAGCTCTGTTCACAATAGCCAAGACATGGAAGCAACCTAAATGTCCATCCGTAGATGACTGGATAAAAAAGATATGGTACATATATATGATGAAATATTACTCAGCCATTAAGTAGAATGATGTAATGCCATTTACAGCAATGAAGATGGACCTGGAGATTATCATAGTAAAGCGAAGTAATCCAGACAAAGACAAACAGCATATGATATCACTTATATAGAGAACCTTTAAAAAATGATACAAATGTACTTATTTACAAAACAGACTCACAGACTAAGAGAGCCAACTTGTGGTTGCCAGGGTAGAAGTGCCAGGGTAGCGACAGACTGGGAGTTCAGAACTGACAAGTACACACTGCTCTATTTAAAATAGAAAAGCAACAGGGACCTACTGTATAGCACAGGGAACTCTGCTCAATATTCTATAAGAACCTAAATGAGACAAGAATTTGAAAGAGCATAGATACACGTAACCCCTTCGTGGATCACGGCCTTGTCATGGCAAAGGGGCTTGCGTAACTCAGTGTAGCTACGAGCCATGCCATGCAGAGCCACCCGAGACAAATGGGTCATCGTGAAGAGTACTGACAAAATGCAGTCCACTGGAGAAAGGAGTGGCAACCCACTCCAGCATAACTGCCTGGAGAACTCCATGGACAGTATGAACAGGCAAAAAGCTATGACACTGGAAGATGAGTCCCCCAGGTTGGAAGGTGTCCTATTTGCTACTGGGAAAGAGGAGAAGGCAGTCACTAATATCTACAGAATGAAGTGGTCAGGCCAAAGTGAAAATGATGCTCAGCTGTGGATGTGTCTAGTGGTGAAAGTAAAGTTGGATGATACAAAGAACAATATTGCATAGGAACCTGGAATGTTAGTCCTATGAATCAAGCTACATTGGACGTGGTCAAGCAGGAGATGGTAAGACTGAACATCAACATTTTAGGAAACAGTGAACTAAAAGGGATGGGAATGGGTGTATTTAATTTAGAAGACCATTATATCTACTACTGTGGGCAAGAATCCCTTAGAAGGAACGTAACAGCCCTAACAGTCAACAAAGGAGTCTGAAATGCTATTACTTGGATGCAGCCTCAAAAACGACAGAATGATCTGTTTGTTTCCAAGGCAAACCATTCAAATCACAGTATTCCAAGTCTATGCCCCTACCACTGACGCTGAAGAAGCTAAAGTTGACCAGTTCTGTGAAGACTTAAAGACCTTCTAGAACTAACACCAAAAAACGATGTCCTTTTCATTATAAGAGATTGAAATGCAAAAGTAGAAAGTCAGGGGAGTGAAAGTCGTTCAGTCATGTCTGACTCTTTGTGACCTCATGGACTGTGGAATTCTCCAGGCCAGAGTACTGGAGTGGGTAGCCTTTCCCTTCTCCAGGGGATCTTCCAAACCCAGGGATTGAACCTAGGTCTCCTGCATTGCAGGCAGATTCTTTACCAGCTGAGCTACAAGGGAAGTCCAAGAATACTGGAGTGGGTAGCCTATCTCTTCTCCAGGGGATCCTCCTGACCCAGGAATTGAACCAGGGTCTCCTGCACTGCGGGCAGATTCTTTACCAACTGAGCTATAAGAAAGTCAAGAGATACCCAGAATAATAGGCAAGTTTGGCCTTGGAGTACAAAATGAAGCAAAGTTGAGTTTTGTCAAGAGAGCACACTAAACATGTCAAACACCCTTTCTTAACAACCAAAAAGATGACCGCACATGGACATCACCAGACAGTCAGTTCTGCGATCGGACTGACTACGTTGTTTGCAGCCAAAGATGGAGGAGCTCTACTAAGTCAGCAAAAACAAAACTTGGATCCGACTGTGGCTCAGATCATCAGCTCCTTATTGAAAAATACAGGCTTAACTTGAAGAAAGTAGAGAAAACCACCAAGCCTTTCCTGTTTGAGCTAAATCAAATTGCTTATGATTATTCAGTGGTGGTAACAAATACACTCAAGGGTTTAGATCTGGTAGACAGAGGGCCTGAAGAACTTATGGACGGAGCTTCATAACTTTGTATAGGAGGCAGTGATCAAAACCATCCCCAAGAAAAAGAAATGCAAGAAGGTAAAGTGGTTGTCTGAGGAGGCTTTACAAATAGTTGAGGAAAGAAGAGAAATGAAGGGAAATGCAGAAAGGGAAAGATATACCAAACTGAATGCAGAGTTTCAGAGAATAGGAAGGAGAGATGAGAATGAACAATGAACTGAGAATGCATTGTTCCTAAATGAACAATGCAAAGAAACAGGAGAACAATAGAATGGGAAAGACTAGAGATCTCATACTGTATGATTCGACTTGTATGAGGCACATAGGTCAGCCAAAATCACAGAGAGAGACAGTGAGACAGTTTCCAGGGGTGGGGAGAGGCTGAGGGTTTAGCTTTATCACATGAAAAAGTTATGGAGATGTGATGAGGGCATGATGCTACGAATATATTCAATAGCACTGAACCATATACTTAAAACAGTTCAGAGGGTAAATCTTACATGTATTTTATGACTGATTTTTATTGAGATACAGAGGTTTACAACACAGTAATTCACAATTTTTAAAGCATATACTCCATTTGTAGTTATTATAATTATTGGCTATATTCCCTACACTGTACAATATATCTTTGTAGCTTATTTATTTTATACACAGTAGTTTGTATCTCTTAAACTTCTACCTCTATCTTGCCCTACCCCTTCCCTCTTAAAAAATTTTTCATTTATTTTCAGCTGGGCCATCCAGCTTGTGGGATCTTATCTCCTTGACCAGGGATCAAACCCAGGCCTAGCAGTGAGAGCATTGATTCGTAACCACTAGACTGCCAGGGAATTCCCATAAGCATGCTTCCGAAGAATATAAGAAGGGCGGTTTACAGTTTGCAAAGATTATATCCATGTACAGTTATTGTAATTATTGGCTATATACCCTGTGCTGTATTCTTATAGCTTATTTAGCTTGTACATAGTAGTTTGTACCTTTTAATCCCAGACTTCTATCTTATTCCTCCTGCATTCCCTCTTTAAAAATATTTCTGAAGAAAGGAAGGGTTGGGGACAAGGATTTATGAATACTGCATAAGTGTTATTTGTCATGATAACATAGGAAAAAAAAAAAGAAAAGGGGGAAATTTGAATAAATGTTGATTGCTAATGAGTAACATATGGGAGACAAAGCACATTTAAATTTTGTAAACCAAAGAGCAGATTCTACAATTCTCCTGTGTTTCTATAAGAACCGTCATTTATAAACATGTTTCCTTTCATCTTCAAGCCTGGAAGGGAGGCCTCTCGCTCACAGCTTTGCCTTCCAGAAGCAGTACCTCCCAAGACTGATACCTTTGACTACATGCACTTTCAAGTCCTTTCCAGTTGACCTGCCATGTATCTGGTGTGTATTTCTACGTAACAAATTATTCAAAACTTAATGACTTAAAACAACAAACATGTATCTCAATTACCATTCCAGTGGGTCAAGGATACACGAGTGGCTTACCTGGGTTATCCTGGTGCAGGGTCTTCCACGAAGTAGGAGTGGCGTCAGGGAGACCGGAGGTTTCCTGCAGCCTTGACTGCCTTTGGCAGGAGTCTTCTCCTCTCCTGGTATTGGCTGGAGGCCTCGCTTCTTTACAGGGCTGCTTGAGTGTCCTCCCAGCAATGGCAGGTGGCCTCCCCATAGTGATCTGGGAGAGAAAGAGAGAGGCAGAGAAGAGGATGTTACCTTGTTCTAAAACTATTGCTTTTCCTCTTCTCTTTCCTTCATAAGAGGAAGTACTGCCCCTGAAGTACTTATGTGTAAATTGAAAGTTGTAAGTTCTTTAAATCTCCTTAGGATGTTGTAATGATGGGTTATAATTTTGTTTCTCCTTTGTAGATGATCTATATGGATTTTTGGAGTAGAATAATTTTTATTCAGGCAGCATAACTTAAAGGAAACAGGAAGTTCCCCAATAAATAATCTTTAATGTGACAATGAACAGGTTGGTACAAAACCAAAAGACTGATTCATTGAATAAGATGACACTAATCATCCACCGTGGAGACAGGATTTCCATGACCGCGTAATCCGACTATCTTGTTCCGAGAGAAAACCGGCGCTATAACCAAAGGGGCCAGCCAACATTATGACCAAAGAGTTCTCGGGGGATAACAGAATGTGTAAGGAGTGGAATCAGTTGTGAAATTGGACCATTTAGTGGCATAAGACTTCCTTGTGTGACCTATGGTTAGCATGATGGTAGCCTGGCAGGGTGGGCTCATGAGCGAGCTAAAACTATAGCCTGCTGAGTGAAACTGGAGCCTGTAGGCTGGGTAAAACTCAGCCTTCTCTGCACTGTGTTATACAGTCTCAAACATACTCACATAGGTTGGGAATATGCACACACACCAGGATATAAACAATGGAGATGGAGCCCATGTCTGCCAGCACACATATTCACCCTTGCAGAGAGAGGCTTATGTGTCTGCCTATTCAAATACACTCAGCCTGGTGTCTTATTGAAAGGAATCCTGGTGGACTGAGCAGTGCTCACACAGCACTGTCAGCCCTGGGTGCTGTATCCCACAGGGAGACACCTTCTTCAAGATCTTCACTGCTCTCAATCTCAAGTAGTTCATCTAGACCCTTAAGATAATTTTTAATTTTTCTATCGATATTTTTTTAGTAATACTTCTGTTTAGGAAGCAACTTTTTTTTTTTTTTTGTAGTATTGACTTCAAATATTTCCAAGTGTGTGTGGTCAAACTTCCTTATTACCATAAAATTTCAAAGACACCCTTTGCATTTCTAAGGTTATTCAGGATGTCATATTCTGCTGAATTGTTTCTGATCAACTTCAAAGATTTTTGAAAGTAGCTAATTTTCTCTTAAGCTAGGCAGTGTAATGGAGTATGTTTTCTTTACCTGTGTTTCAGAGGTATCATTCTGTAAAGAAAAATGTCTGGTTTTGAGTGAAGAAATAAGTATTCTGTTTTTCTAAAGCATGTCTTTGCTCCTGAAAATAAAAGTTTAAAAAGGAAAGAAAGAAAGCACTGTTAATTGGCATGGAGATTTCTTAAAAACCTGGAAATAGAACTGCCATATGACACAGCAATCCCACTGCTGGGCATACACACCGAGGAAACCAGAATTGAAAGAGACACGTGTACCTCAATGTTCATTGCAGCACTGTTTACAATAGCCAGGACATGGAAGCAACCTAGGTGTCCATCAGCAGATGAATGGATAAGAAAGCTGTGGTACATATACAAAATGGAATATTACTCAGCCATTAAAAATAATGCCTTTGAATCAGTTCTAAGGAGGTGGATGAAACTGGAACCTATTATACAGAGTGGAATAAGCCAGAAAGAAAAACACCAATACAGTATACTAATGCATATATATGGAATTTAGAAAGATGGTAACAATAACCCTGTATGTGAGACAGCAATAGAGACACAGATATAAAGAACAGTCTTTTGGACTCTGTGGGAGAGGGCGAGAGTGGGATGATTTGAGAGGGTAGCACTGAAACGTGTATATTATCATATGGGAAGCAGGTCGCAGGTCCAGGCTCGATGCATGAGACAGGGTGCTCAGGGCTGGTGCACTGGGATGACCCTGAAGTATGGGAATGGGCAGGGAGGTGGGCAGGGCGTTCAGGATGGGGAACACAGGTGCACCCATCCTGATTCATGTCGAGGGATGTTAGGCAAAAACCACTACAGTAATGTAAAGTAATTAGCCTCCAATTAAAATAAACAAATTAAAATTTCTTTTTTTTTTCAAAAAAGAAAGTACTGTTAATTGATAGACCCCGAACTGACAATTATTGTGAACATGGGAAAACATGATGCAAATCGAGGTTGCAAACACTCACGCACATGCTTTTGTTGCCATTGTTCTGTTTCCTCGAACATCATCATTTCTTAAGATTCCATTTAATTAAGCATTTTTTATTGGTAGTGATTTTATATAGTTGGTTAACATACCAAAACAAAGCATAAGGCTAAAATTTCACACTATGCTTTTTGAGATTATGGGAATTATTTTCAATGAAACTTTTAAAAAGGGAGAGTATCTCAGCAAACTTTCCATGAAAGTCTCGAATTCTAGACAAACCAACATAGAAAAAGAAACGAGTATTCCAAAGTAAGGGACCTTCTGGACACTGGCGGAAAAAAGAAACAAAAACTGGTTGCTTTCTAACTTCCAGCAGTCTTGCAAATCATAGGGCAACTGCATGAACTCAATCCAACTTTTTTTGAAAACACACTTGATTTTAAGAACTAGGGATGACAATACTGATTTCTTTCCACCAGAGGGCGCCATAGACTACGCTCCGGCAACGGTGCCTGTCCTGGGCACATAAACACAGTAATCTCAAATGGGTCCTTTAAGTCAAGATGGCAGAATAGGAGGACATGGAGCACAGCTCAACTCACCAACACGTCAACAGCACATCTACCAATGGAAAAACTCTCACAGAGCTCCTGCTGAACAGTAGCAAGGACATGGGATACTTGAAAGGACAAGAAACCCCCCTGCACAACCAGATAGGATGAAAGAAAAAGAATAGAGGAAACGGGACTGGCCCAACACCCGTGGTGGGAGCTGAAGAAGTGTTCCCACATCTGGGGAAGCCCCCTTGTGGGAGATCAGCTGGGACAGAGGGCAGCTTCAGGGGCTTGGAGGAGAGCCCATCAACCAGTCTGTTGCAGGCAGGTCAGAGAGATGTACACAGATGGCCCGTGCCACAGCCACGCGTACCCAAACCTGGGACATGTGTCTCCTGGGGCTGATGGGGGCCGGGTGCTGGAAAGCAGGGTATGCAGAACAGGGTAAGGGAGCGGACTGCTGTTGGCTCTGAGTATGAGTGGGCAGGAGTGAGGAGTTCCACCACAGGGAATGCTCATGGAGTGACCCGGAGCTGCTGCTGCAGCCTCCCCGCCCGCTTGCGGGCACTGTCTCTGCAGGCTCTAGGAAGGGCACCTACCCGCAGGGGCATGCACACGCTGCCTGCCTCTGCCGTCTCCACCCCCACCCGCCCGTCCACCACAGCCTCCACCCCCACCACCCTGGGCAGGCTTCTGTGCTCCAGGGCAGCCTCAAGAGCAAACACTTGTGAGCGACCCACACGCAGAGGTGAAACCACAGCTGAGCCCTAGGGGCTGTCCAACAAAGGGGGAAGAGCTGAAATCTCTCCACACGGCTGTGTGAACTGTGGGTTTACACCCGGACTCCCAGCCTTGTAAACACAGCACCCAGGGAGCATCTAACCAGGAGCTGAGACAGGTCTGGCTTTGTCCACTGTGGGCTTTATGAGCACACAGACACGGAGACTGGGCCAGGCTCGAGTCCGAGCTGCCTGCACAGGGCCCGGAGCAGGTTCAAGTACACAGTCACTGTGGCCCTGGGACCTGACCTTGGTGCATCTACGCTGCTGGCCTGCTGAAAACAGCACCTGAGAGACTCCAGGGCCAAATGCCGGCATACCTACAGCTAAGGTGGGCTCAAAAGAAGCCCCAGCAGCAGTGTGCTCGGTGAGCCGGCACATCAGCTGAAAAGTGACCCGACAGAGCACACTCACGGGCGAACAACCGGAGAAGGGACGCTCAGCGGCTTCTTTCTGAGTGGGAGTGCTCCAAGCATGCGTACTGCACACCACAGGTCAGAAACAGCGAAGAAGCGGATCTGGGGACTTCCATTCCAACAGTTAGGGAGCAGGCTCCATCCCTGGCAGCGTAATGACAACCACAGAGCAAGCGGGATGGAACTCCTATTCAATATCCAGTAAAGGCTCTGGCCACCACACCACCAGTCACACCCTTATCAGCGGGGATTACAGCCATCGTATAGAGGAGAGAGGCGGTGGTCATCATACTAAAAAGAGCCCCCACACCAAAGACTATTAAACCCACGCAGGCTACACAGGGGCGTTCCAACATAAAAAGAGCCCTCCAAGAGAGTCTGCGGGTCTGGTATCAGGAAGAAGAACCTCACAGCATTTAGCTATGAAGGGGGATTGGGTTCAGGAGGTCTCAAGTTTGGGGGGCAGAGTGGAGAGACTCTACTCTTGGGGGGTGCACACACAGGGTCTCACATGCATTGGAAATCAGCACAATAAATTCCCTTCATTACAAACCTGCATTAGACCTACCTAGGGCTTTGGAGGGTTTCCTAGGAAGGCGAGGGTTTGCTGTAGCTCACTGTGAGCTCAAGGACACTGGTAGCAGATGTCACAGGGAATACTGATCAGCACGAACTCTTCCAGAGTCCCCCATATCAGCTCAAGACCTGGACCTGCCCAACAGCCCAAAGACTCCAGTGCTAGAAAGCCTCAGACCAAACAACCAATAAGTTACGAACACAGCCCCACCCATGAAAAGACAGGCTGCCTAAAGTCGGACTGAGCTCACAGCCACCTCACAACATACCCCTTGACATGACCCTGTCCATCAGAGGAACAAGACCCCAGCTCCACCCACCAGAGGGCAGCACCAGTTCTCCCACCAGAAAGCTAGCATACGCTGCTAGATAGCCTGTTCCACCAGGGCACAGGTAGCAGAAGCAAGAACTACAGTCCAGCAGCCTGCAAAATGGAAGCTGCAGTCACAGAAAGACAAAATGGGATGGCAGAGGAATATGTCCCAGATGAAGGAGCAAGATAAAACCTCCATCTGAAAAGGATTCAGAGTAATGATAGTAAGGATGACCCAAAATCTCAGAAAAAGAATGGAGGTACAGACCCAGAAGATACAATAAATTTGTAATAAAGAGATAGATTTTAAGAACTAGAGAGATGAATAGCACAATACTGAAATGAAAATACAGTAGAATGAATCAATAGCGGAATAACTGAGACAAAAGAATGAATAAATGACCTGGAAGTCAGAGTGACAGAAATTACAGACAAGAATAAAGAAAAAAGGGGTGAGGGGGGGGGAAGGCAAGAAGGACAGTCTAAGAGACCTCTGGAGCACTATTAAAAACATCAACATTTGCATTATCCAGGTCCCAGAAGATAGAAAGGGAAAGGGCCTGAAAAAATATTTAAAGAGATTATAGCCAAGAACTTCCCTAACGTGAGAAAGGAAATAGTCACCCAAGTCCAGGAAGTGCAGAGAATTCAATACAAAATAAACCCAAGGAAAAACACGCAGGCAAACATAGTAATCAAACTAACGAAAATGAAATGCAGAGGAAAATATTAAAAAGCAACAATAACATACAAGGGAATCCCCATCAGCTGGTTTTTCAGGAGAAACTCTGCAGGCAGAACGGAGTGGCATGATATATTTAACACAATGAAAGGGGAAACCTACAACCAAGAACACTCTACCCAGCAAGGCTCTAATTCAAATTTGATGGCAAAATCAAAAGCTTTACAGATAAGCAAAAGCTAAGAGAATTCAGCACCACCAAATCAGTCTTTCAAAAAATGCTAAAGGAACTTCTCTAGGTGGGATAAAAGAGGCCACAATCAGAAATAAGAAAATCATAAATGGGAGGGCATTGTGTGTAGGAAATCACCTACACACAAATATGATATAAAAATCAGAAATTGTGAGAACAGGAGAGTACAAATGCAGGAAATGGGAACTGCATTTGAAATTCAGAGATCGGCAACAACAGATCACAGTGTGTATACACGCTGAAGCTAAGGTTCCTTTAGTCATGTCTGACTCTTTGTGACCCCATGGACTGTAGCCCACCGGGCTCTTCTCTCCACGGGATTCTCCAGGAAAGAACACTGCAGAGGGTTGCCATTTCCTTCTCCAGATCTTTCCAACCCAGGGACCAAACCCAGGTCTCTTAGTCACCTGCAGTTCTTTACTGCTAATGCCACCTAAAAGTGAAAAGTGAAAGCCACTCAGTTGTGTCTAACTCTTTGTGACCCCATGGACTGTCCCTGGAATTCTCCATGCCAGAATACTGGAGTGGGTAGCCTTTCCCTTCTCCAGGGGATCTTCCCAACCCAGGGATAGAACCCAGGTCTCCCGCATTGCAGGCAGATTCTTTACTAGCTGAGTCAGAGGGAAGCCATATATATATATAGACATGGGGTCGCAAAGAGTCAGACACGACTGAGCGACTGAACTGAACTGAACTGATAGACTGCTATGTCATAACCTCGTGGGAACTTCAAATCAAGAAAATACGACACACACACACAAAAGAAAAAGCAGCACAACACACCACTAAAGACAGACATCAAAACACAGAGAAGGGAACAAAACAAGGGAAGAAAGGAGACAGACAAAAACAAACTGAAAACAATTGAGAAAGGGGCAATAGGAACATACATGTCAATAATTACCTTAAATGTAAATGGATTAAATGTTCCAACCAAAAGACACAGACTGATTGAATGAATATTAAAAGCAAGACCTATATATATGCTGTCTAAAAAAGAATCATGTCAGACTAGGAACAAATACAGACTGAAAGTGAGGGATAAAAGAAGGTATTCCATGCAAATAAAAATTGAAGGAATGCTGATGTACTAATACTCACATCAGACAATATAGGCTTTAGAATAAAGACTCTTATAAGAGACAAGGAAGGATACTACATAATGATCAAAGGATAAATCCAATAGTAAGATATAGAACTTGTAAATATAATATATTCACCCAACAAGGAGCACCTCAATATATAAGACAAATGCTAACAGCCATAAAAGTGGAAATTACCACTAAAACACAATAATAGTGGGGGAATTTAATACACCATTTAAATCAATGGAAAAATCATCCAAGCAGAAAATCAATAAGGAAACACAGGTCCTAAACAACACTTTAGACCAGGTGGAATTAATTGATATTTATAGGGATTTCACAGTGTTGTGGGCCTCTTGGTGGCTCAGATGGTAAAGAATCCACGTACAACACGGGAGACCTGGGTTCAATTCCCGAGTTGGGGGCACATGGAACACTCTCCAGGATAGATCATGTATTGGGCCACATATCAAACTTTGGTAAACTTAAGAAAACTGAAATCGCATCAAGCATCTTTTCTGACCACAACACTGTGAAACTGAAACTGAAAGTCGCTCAGTCGTGCCCAACTCTTTGTGACCCCATGGACTGTAGCCTGTCAGGCTCCTCTGTCTCTGAAATTCTCCGGGCCAGAATACTAGAGTGGATAGCTGTTCGCTTCTCCAGGGGATCTTCCCAACTCAGGAACTGAACCCAGGTCTCCTGTATTGTAGGCAAATTCTTTACCATCTGAGCCGCCAGAGAAGCCCACAACACGATGAGATTATAAATAAGTTACAGGAAAAAATGCAAAAATATAAACATGTGGGGACTAAGCAATATGTGACAAAAAATGGATCACCAGAGAAAATCAAAGATAAAATGAAAAATACCTAGAGACAAATCAGAATTAAAAGCCTATGGGATGCAGCAAAAGCAGTGCTGAGGGGGAAGTTCATAATGCTACAATATTATCTCAGGAAATAAATGAACAAAAATCTCAAATAAACTACCTAACCTTATACCTAAAGCAACTAGAGAAAGAATAACAAGCAAAATCCCAAGTTAGTAGAAGGTAAGAAATCATAAGGCTCAGAGCAGAAATAAATGAAATAGAGATGAACAAAAGAATAGCAAAGTCAAATAAACTAAAAGCTGTTATTCTGAAAAGATAAACTATACTGATGAAACTCTAGCCAGATTCATCAAGAAAAGAAAAGAGAGGATTCAAGTCAATCAATTAGAAATGAAAAAAAAAAGAAGTTAAAAAAAATTACAGAAATACAAAGGATCGTAAGAGACTAGTACAAACAACTATATACCAGTAAAATTGACCACTTAGAAGAAACAGACAAATTCTTTTTTTTTTTTTTTTTTTTTTACTTTATTTTACTTTACATTACTGTATTGGTTTTGCCATACATTGACATGACTCCACCACGGGTGTACATGAGTTCCCAATCCTGAACCCCCTCCCACCTCCCACTCTATATCATCTCTCTGGATCATCCCCGTGCACCAGCCCCAAGCATCCTGTATCCTGTATCAAACATAGACTGGCGATTCATTTCTTACATGATAGTATACGTTTCAGTGCCATTCTCCCAAATCATCCCACCCTCTCCCTCTCCCACAGAGTCCAAAAGTCCGTTCTATACATCTGTGTCTCTTTTGCTGTCTCGCGTACAGGGTTATCATCACCATGTTTTTAAATTCCCTAAAATGTGTTGGTATACTGTACTGGTGTTTTTCTTTCTGGCTTACTTCACTCTGTATGATCAGTTCCAACTTCATCCATCTCATTAGAACTGATTCAAATGTATTCTTTTTAATAGCTGAGTAATATTTCATTGTGTATATGTACCACAGCTTTCTTATCCATTCATCTGTTGATGGACATCTAGNACCATCTTTCTAAATTCCATATATATGTGTTAGTATACTGTATTAGTGTTTTTCTTTCTGCCTTTCTTCACTCTGTATAATCAGCTCCAGTTTCATCCACCTCATTAGAACTGATTCAAATGTATTCTTTTTAATGGCTGAGTAATACTTCATTGTGTATATGTACCACAGCTTTCTTATCCATTCATCTGTTGATGGACATCTAGGTTGCTTCCATGTCCTGGCTATTATAAACAGTGCTGCGATGAACATTGGGGTATACCTGTCTCTTTCAATTCTGGTTTCCTTGGTGTGTATGCCCAGCAGTGGGATTGCTGGGTCATATGGCAGTTCTATTTGCAATTTTTAAAGGAATCTCCACACTATTCTCCATAGTGGCTGTACTAATTTGCATTCCCACCAACAGTGTAAGAGAGTTCCCTTTTCTCCACACCCTCTCTAGCATTTATTGCTTGTTGACTTTTGGATCGACCTGTGGACTTTTGGATGCTCTTTTTAAAAAGATTGATGAATCTTTTAAAAATATTCATATACCATGAAGTTAACCCTTTTTAAATGCACAGTTGTTGGTTTTTAGTATTAATATATTCACAATATTTTGCAACCATCTGCATGATCTCACTGCAGAATATTTTTCATCATTCAAAAAAAAAAAAACCCCTTGTACCCCATAATACTCTCTATTTTACCATCACCCTTGTGCTTGGCAACCACTGTCTTTCTCTCTCTCTGTATTTTCCCATTCTGGACATTTCCTATAAATAGAATCATACAAGGCATGGTCTGTTTTAACTGACTTCTTTAACTTAGCATCATATTTTCAAGGTCCATCCATACTGAAACACGTATCAAAATCTCACTTCTTTTCCTGGCCTAGTGCTATTCCATTGTGTGGATATACCACATTTTGTTTATCTTTTGATCAATTGAACATTTGGATTGTTCTCACTTTTTGGCTATTATGAATCTAGCCTCTAATTTTTATGTTTTTAACTGTGTAGGTGATTTGGGCCACACCCTAAATACCATGTTAACAATGTGGTTTTATTGCCTCAGAGTAGGTAGGTAGTGGTCTTAAGAAGTTGTTAGTCTAATAGGGTAATGAATATTAAAAAGAATAACTATTGTTAATGATATAACATAAATAATTTGATGGACATTTTCCAGGGTATAAATGCCCATTCATAAACCCATCAAGCTAGTGACATGTGAGTTCACTGAACTAGGTAGGAGATGATTTGTAGATTTCAGTATCTGTAAAAACCACCCAAAGTGTTTGTTAAAAATCACAGTTACTGGCCCCACTCCAGAGTTTGTGATTGAGACGGTCTTTGAACCATAATTTAAACCATCCAGACCTCAGGATATGTTTTCGCCTAAGGTGCCTGCACACAGTCCATCAGAATTACAATCACACTAATTACAGAATTGCAGGCACTTCAGAAGAAATCATACAGAAGTGCTCTGGAGGCCTTATGTGGCAACAACTTCTGAACATGCTTCTGCTAAAGTCTTTGGCATATCGTATAACTCAGAAGCAGGGCTCCTCACAATGGTATGGAAACATTAGAGAAACTCCAGAGTCATCCATCTTCATCCTGGGGGATTGGCCTCTTGTCTGGTCCAGAGTTTAGGTCCCCTTGTGTCCATTCACACATGAGTGACGCCTTTGTGCCCTGATCACACAGGGATGATGAGCTGCTCTCCATCAACCACAGACACCCCCATCTGCGTGCTTCCTTGTGTGTTGATCAACAGTGCAAGGATGGTGTAACCCTGCTGCCCTTCATGCCAGTCCTTTTTCCCTCTAGGCCAGGGAGGGCCGGACCACCATAGTGATAGCACACCGACTGTCTACAGTCCGAAATGCAGATGTCATCGCTGGGTTTGATGATGGAGTCATTGTGGAGCAAGGAAGCCACAGAGAACTGATGAAGAAGGAAGGGGTATACTTCAGGCTTGTAAACACGCAGGTATCTGCTTCTTGGGAAGCTTTTCCGTTGTTTTTTCTTTAATATATTGTTCTTTCTTTATTAAAATATCACATAGCTAATGCTGTACTGAGAAATGAGAAGTATCATAAAGATGCCAAGTATATATCTGAGACTTTAATTCAGAGTCGTGGAAAGAATCTTGAAAGAGAAAGGTGAGAAGGGGGAAATAAAAGAAAACGCCAAAAACATTTTGAACTTGTTGTTTAGAACAGTGATTCTTAATTGCCTGTTCAGACTGATGGGTCCTTCCCCCAGTAGATTAGGGATGTTCAGTGGTGGTTGGGGTAAGAGACTGAGGCCAGGATCTCTGGTAGCTGGGAGAGGTCCTGTGAGACCTTAAAATACTTCCCAGATGATCCTAATAAAGCCAATAGCAAGACTCCTGGCTCTTGGAAGTGAATAGTTTGGTGTTTTGTTTTTTGTTTTAGGCTTGCGATATCTTAGTTCCCTGACTGGGTATCAAACCCTGGGCCCACAGGAGTGAAAGGGCCAAGTCTTAACCTTGGGCCTCCAGGAAATTCCTGAGTTTGGTTTTCCTTTAAAACAACAACAACAACAACAACTATTTATTCTATTTCCTAAAGCAGATTCTATTGATAATTATTTATTTGCCTTATTATTGAAATTAGTCATGAGCAATTTTGCAAAATAAATAATTGAAAAATATTTATCCTGCAGACACAATTCTTATATTCATTAAAGTTTATACATTTGCTTTGATAACTGTAACTAATATGTACATATTTTTATTTTTCTTCACATTTCAGTTACACATCATCCAAATACTATCATTTTATATGTCCGCAGCAGTAATTACATTAATGTGTGATAAACTGCTCAATCATTTCTCTAAAGTTGACTATATGGCTTGTTTCTAGTAATTCTCTGTTCTAAATATTGCCCTTTGGGAGCACGTGGCAGGGAGGGGTTGAGGGTGGAATCCAAAAAAGTTAAGGCAAAAATTTGTTTTGTTTTCTGACGAGTAATTTAATTTAACTCCTCTGAGTCTCAGTTTCCACATTTGAAATACAAAACCTACCATGTGAGGCTNATGGCTTTTTTCTAGTAATTCTCTGTTCTAAATATTGCCCTTTGGGAGCACGTGGCAGGGAGGGGTTGAGGGTGGAATCCAAAAAAGTTAAGGCAAAAATTTGTTTTGTTTTCTGACGAGTAATTTAATTTAACTCCTCTGAGTCTCAGTTTCCACATTTGAAATACAAAACCTACCATGTGAGGCTACTGCAAGGTTAAGAAATAAGCACCTGTTTAGTTCAGTTTAGTCTCTCAGTTGTGTCCAACTGTTTCCAACCCCATGGACTGCAGCATGCCAGGCCTCCCTGTCCATCACCAACTCCCGGAGCTTATTCTAACTCATGTGCATTGAGTCAGTGATACCATCCAACCATCTCATCCTCTGTCATCCCCTTCTCCTCCTGCCTTCAATCTTTCCCAGCATCAGGGTCTTTTCAAATGAGTCAGCTCTTCACATCAGGTAGCCAAAGTATTGGAGTTTCAGCTTTAGCATCAGTCCTTCTAATGAACACTCAGGACTGATTTACTTCAGGATAGACTAGTTTGAGCTCCTTGCAGTCCAAGGGACTCTCAAGAGTCTCCTCCAGCATCACAGTTCAAAAGCATCAATTCTTCGGTGCTAAGCTTTCTTTATAGTCTAACTCTCACATCCACTGGAAAAATNTAATGAACACTCAGGACTGATTTACTTCAGGATAGACTAGTTTGAGCTCCTTGCAGTCCAAGGGACTCTCAAGAGTCTCCTCCAGCATCACAGTTCAAAAGCATCAATTCTTCGGTGCTAAGCTTTCTTTATAGTCTAACTCTCACATCCACTGGAAAAATGATACCCTTGACTAGACAAACCTGTGTTAGCAAAGTAATGTCTCTGCTTTTTAACATGCTGTCTAGCTTGGTCATAACTTCTTCCAAGGAGCAAGAGTCTTTTAATTTCATGGCTGCAGTGCCCATCTGCAGTGATTCTGGAGCCCCCCAAAATAAAGTCAGCCACTCTTTCCACTGTTTCCCCATCTGTTTGCCATGAAGTGATGGGACCAGATGCCAAGATCTTCGTTTTCTGAATGTTGATCTTTAAGCCAACTTTTTCATTCTCCTCTTTCACTTTCATCAAGAGGCTTTTTAGTTCCTCTTCACTTTCTGCCATAAGGTTGGTGTCATCTGCATATCTGAGCTTATTGATATTTCTCCCGGCAATCTTGATTCCAGCTTGTGCTTCTTCTAGTGTTTCTCATGATGTACTCTGCATATAAGTTAAATAAGCAGGGTGACAATATACAGCCTTG